>CM041782.1:95265411-95652355 GCA_023374045.1 Limonium bicolor
TTTCTTTGGTAATTGATTTAAAATGACCATTAGGATATTACTAAGGTCTTAGAACAATATTTGGGTACTCTCCCAAGTCTCTCAAGCTTAGAGCACGTTTTTGTTAAAACTGCTTTTGGTGTTTCCTTATATTTTCTTTGATTAGAAATGTTTCTTAATGTTTCTAAGGCATTATTTAGCCTCCTTATATCTTAGTTTATCATTTAAACACCATATCTAAGTTTGGGGTATTTCAATGTTATTGTATAACGAGCTTACCATGAGGGTGACACCATTCTCTAGGCTCACCAGTGATTTAACTATGTTTGGGTCAGTTCCTAAGAGGACCGTTCCCGTTATGTTATGTGACGTTGTTGTAAGTAAATCCTGTTGTGATGTTATCATGTGCACGTGGAAACGTGAAGGGTGTTGTTATGTTTGGTTATGTGAGGAATATTATATGTTGTAAGATATGGAGTGTGTGGATCATGGATATGAATCCCAGTTTGTGAAAAGAGGCGTTTAAGGATAACCCGTTTAAGGGTAAATGTTGCCTATTAAGGAAGTAGCTCATTAGAGGAGGAACACTCTAGGGATAATGAATGCCATGAGTGACTTATTAAGTAAGGATATATTATCCGTTTATTGAGCCGTTGAGGCGAAACGTTATGTGTTGTGTGTTTACAGTTGCATGCACGATTTAAATATAATCAATCGCATGCTAAGACGACAATTAGTTGTGCGTGGCCCGGTAGCATGTGGGCTGCGGGATTACCATACCAGCAAAGGTGCTGAGCCCCTTGGGGGGCACCCTTTCTCTTCTTTTCCTATTTCAGGTACAGAGAGCTGGAAGCCGTTCGAGAGTAGGACGGGGTAGTCGTTGTACATGGGTAATCATTTGAGTGTATATATACAGTAGGTGTAGTAAGACCGAAATTGTTATCGGCACCAGTTTATAAATACTCGGTATAGCTGTAAGGTGTATGTTATTGTTGTTGTTAATGGGAAGGAATAATAATGTGTAGTCGCTCGGGAATTTAGCCCATCAGACCGGTACAATGTATATGGATTAGCCTTGTTAGCCACGTGGGTGGCTAACGGCGTGTAACACCAACGAGTTAAGTAATGTGATGAGGTTTGTTTTTCCGCTGCAGTTTATTGTAAGTGTGTTAACGTTGGATGGGGTGTTACAGTTTGTAACTATTTTTTTGTAATAACCACCACCATTATATTATATGGTCTCCAACCATAATATATACTCATCCTTATATACATTATTCTTGTGTATGTATATATTTACCACGTAGGTAAATTTCGTGAGTTTAATAAACTCTTATATTATGTTACATTTCATCATCTTATATTAGATGATCATTTCCATTAGTTGTATTATATTATACAACTTATATCAAGATTATTATCCTAATATTATGTAACATTTTATGTTGTATAATTACAACTCCTAAGGTTTATTCCATAAATACCTTAGTTTATAAATCTCATTTATTATAGTTCGTCACATTATTTAATGTGAATATCCTTACTTATATTAATTCCATCTATACCATATAATTATTATAGCATTTATAACATTATAGACCTTAGTCTAAAATTCATTTTCCAACTCTTATTAATTCGGTACAGCCCTTGAATTTATTTAAATTCCATTTTGACCACATAACATTATGTAATGTTATACCATATACCAATATCATATATTACGATATCTTTATTCCTTTAATTTTTAACCTATAGTTTTTATACAAAACTATTTATATTGTCGCATAGGTATATATATTAAACCTTATTCTTTTCCATAAACTATAGTTTCCTTTATTTACAAATTCATCCCATCATTTATACCATGTTATATATACCATTTAATATAACGTTTCTAACTTATAAAAAGTATAACCTATGGTTATTTTATTTAATAACCGAATAGACCTCAATATATATTTTATATTTCCATTAGGCCCAATTTATAACATATAGTTTTACCTTATCCTTAAAACTATATATTATACATATATCTTAATAAATACTCTTATATAATTCTTAAAAAATCACCATATTTCACCAAAGGGTTATAAATATCCTTATTAACCCATATACTTTCGGTATTTATAATTCCACCACCTATATTTCTCCAAAGTGTCATAATGACATAATAACTATGTATTATACATATATAGTTTATCTTAATTCCAAAAATCAACCCAATAAATTCCTAAAAATTCCTAATAGCCCATGGGTGTTTAATACCATTTTACACCCTTTATTTTCGGTAATAACATATTTACCACAAATGTTATAAAATTGTTACACTAAAATACTTATCTTACTATAAAACCTTAAATAAGTTATTTAACTTATCTAATTTGGTCAAAACCTACCATATGGTCAAGGTTGACCTCCTTAATATTTCCTTGACCATTAATTCCTAATAATTACGGTTTGCACCCACACTTTTTAGAAATTACCATTTAACCCCAAAACTTTATATAATCTTATAATTTTTATATAAACTCATTTAAACCTCCAATTTCGGCTATATCCTTTTATAGCCCCCAAATTTAATTTAGTTACACCTCAACCCCTTATTCATTTCGGTAATATATAAATATCACCTAAAACCTACTTTAAGCTAAATATAAATAAATAAAATGGCCTAAAGTACATGGCCTTATTACAAACATCGCTCACAAAATAAATTACACATAAATGTCCCAAAAATGCATTAAACTTTCGGCCCTCACCATATCTTTCCATTAATTACCAATTTTTCCACATAATGTCTTAAATTTGACAATTATGCTTGTTTAATTAGTTTAAAATTTATTAAACCATTCCTTAATCACCTAAGGTCAAAATAAGACCTTAATATCCTTGTTCACTCACGGCACATATTATTCAAATATGTATAAACACATATTAATGTACCAAGTGAAGGTTTAAGTGGTTTATACCTTGTTTTTGCTTAGATAAAGCCTTGTTTGGTTCGGCCAGCTTAGGAATAAAATTTCCACAGCTTCTTTTACATGTTTTCAAACAACAATTAAGGCATAGTTAGTCTCCAAGCAAGATCTAACCATAAGAAGTGTTTTAATGTATATTTCAAGGTAAGATTTACCTTAGAACAACAAGGCAAGAACAAGTACCCTTCGGCCTGTTTTTACAGAAGAGTAAGAGCATCAAAAGAGCTACTAAACCAAGGCTTAAAACCGGTATAACTTAGATTCGAAGATGGCTAATTTTTACCTTGTTTAAAATGCCAAAAATGGTGTTTTTGGCTTGGATCTGGCTATACCTTGAAGCTCTTGATAGATCCACTGAATAAGTATGTTAAGAAGAAGATTATAAGGCTAGGAGAACAGGTTTTACAACCGGATCTAAAGAGAATCAAAAGATAAGTGCTTAAAGCACATTTTTGTACCTTAAGAACAAGATTGAGTTTCTCCACCTTCTTCCCTTGTTATGGCCGAGATTTGTCCTTAATTTAACCTCCAAAACAACCTAGATCCATGGATGGAAGTGTTTGATGCTTAGATCCACCGAAAGGAGAAAGATTTGTGAAGAAATTGAACATAAAATGGCTTAATAAGTTTACCTATGTATCAAAGTGTTTTCTATGTTCTTGGTGACTTACCCACGTTTTTGGAGAAGCAAAGAGAGGTTAGAGAGGCCTTGTCTCGGTTGGGAAGCAAGGCAAATGAGAGATTAGGCCAAATTTTGCCTTAATACTCATTTTTGCTTTGTTTAATGTAATTAGTGTTTGATGAGTCACTAAAGGGATGGGCATCAATAATTGGAGGGGCAAAGGAGCCTCACACGGTTTTTGAAGCTCTAATCAAACAAGGAGCAAGTGTGTATTGTCTATATTAAAGTATAAGAAAGGTAAAAGTAATCTCCTTAAATTAAGGAAATGTGTTGGAGCTTGTCTCTTGTATGTGCAAGTGGCGATTTTTAGGCTCCATTTCATGTGGCTGTCAACCTCATGTGGTCCAAGGGGTCAAACTTTGACCTCTTGACCATTCTTAGTCAATGTTGACTCAAACGGGCCCTCTTTTAGGGTTTTATTAATATTTTAATATTAAATTTGTAAAAATTCGTAAATTTCTAGAATTAAATTCCAAATATGATATAATATGATATATTATCATATTTAAAGGTAATTATGACCTTTAAGCCCATTAAAAACCAATTTAGAAGGCAATTACACAAAAACGTGCTTTAAGGTGTTTTAGTGCACATTTTGTGTCTCAAGGAGTTTCTGAGCTTGGTTTTCTTTGAGAACGGTTTTGTTGTGTTCCTTACATTATATTTGATCATGGTATCCAATTTTATATCATTTAGAGGTCATTAGACCTTTAAGGTATTCTTAGAGCACATTTTTGCCCTACTTGACCTTGAAGCATGAAAGTGCTTGTTCTTTGTGTTGGAGTGCTGTCCAACAATTGTAATATGTTTAGTAATGTGTTAATATGCTTAGGACAAATTTTTAGGTCCTAAGAAGTTCATTTGGGTATTTATTTACCCTAAACAGTCAAAGGGTGCAACATCTTGCTTTGTGTTGACCACTGTTGTTCTCAGTTGACTTTTAAGGCATGTTTAGGCCTTAATTAATGTGATTAGATATTTAATCCATGTTTTATTAGTTTGGGGTATTTCAGGCACTGAACAACAAGAGAAGATGGCAAGAAGATACAGTATTGAGGAAGTTAATCAGATAATTGCGCATGTTACCAAGGGCCAAGAAGTGAGGAATGATGTTCCTACCCACAGCAACACCAACTACAGTTTTGTTGGTAACATTTCCCCCCATTCTAATTTAAAATATGAGAACATGAACTCTTTATGCCTCAATTCCCTATGACTGAATATTTATACATCTGGTTCAAGAACTTCTACGGATTGGATAATTGATTCAGGTGCCTCTGAGAACATGTTATACCCCAGATTTTTTTTATTTCCTTTCTGATTCGCAAAGGAAGTTGTGCTATTTTGTAATCTTATATTAGATTGTCTATGGCATTCTCCTAATGTCATATGTTAGCTTGTGGAAGAAGGGCTAAAGATGTCCTTTTGCATTCTATTAGTAATTAAAGAGTTAAGCACTTATTTCTTATTTTATTATTTCCTAACTCTCCTTTCTCAATTTCTATTCACGATCAATTCCTCCTTCCACTATCCTGACGTTCTCTCGCACGACGGTTCTTCCTTGCTCTCCATAACCTCCCTTTGCTCTTCTCCCCTCTTTCAATCTCCTTCATGTAAATTGATTGCTAGAGATCCGCCAGTGGAATTTTGTTCGTCTATCAGTCGTCAATCAGGTTAGGTTTGTAAATTCCGGTTCTCTTCTCCGTTGAGTTTTCCTTTCCCTTTTCTGATTTTGATTTTGTATTTTGGGAGTGGTTCAATTCGAGGGATTGTCATTTGAGTGGAGATTCGAGGAGGGCGTTTCGTAGAGTCCGCAGAGATAGCATTGCTACGGATGTGAGGTAGGTGGTAGATGGATTCAGTTGTGTATGTTCACCCACGGGGGTTTTGTTTCGGTTTCTGTATGTGAATTCTTTGACTCTCTGATTGATGAAGTTTTGGGTTGATTTTGATGTGCGTTTGATGCGTTAAAACCCCGTGGAAATGTGTTTTCAATTGGCTATTTTGCTACTAAAAGTTATGTATGTTTTGTGGGGGATTTGTGGCTTGGTTCTGGCTGATTTCCGCAAGTGATTTTGCAGTTTTCGCAGTGTCCGAACATGTGTCCGAACATTGAAGTTCGGACATCATACGCCGGCAGATTTTCAGACTCTCGGTTTATGTCCGAACATGCAAGGTCGGACGCATGTTCGGACAAGCCTTTGTTTTTGGCATAACTTCTTCGTCTGAGCTCCGTTTTGAGTGCCGTTTGCGGCGTTGGATTCCTCTTTTCGAGTACTATCTGTTTAAATATGTTTTAGCACATGTATATGTGTAATTTGATTTTAAAATCTTCGATAAGCCTTTGAACTCTTATTTGCTCTTAAAGTGAGTTTCAGCTTCTGACTTTGGTTTTGACTTTCGCATTTCATTGGTCTTGGCTTAAGACTTCTGTTTCAGCTTGTGAATTCTGTTTTTGATTGTATTAAACCTTGGGCTTGGGTTAGTGCTCTGCAACGCCCTCTGTTCTGTTTCGATTAAGCTTATGCTTTCTGCTCTGGTCTGATAAAGAATTCCGTTCTATTCTGTATAAGGCTTTGATATGCTCTAAAAGCTTCTGTTTTGGGACCTAGTATCTCTGTATCTGAACCTTTGGATGGCTGGTTTAGCTATCTCGTAGCGCGCTATGTAGGATATCCTTCTGCTTCACGGGCGATGTTCCCCGTTCTGTTCACAGGTGTTCCACCTGTTCTGTTTACGAGTGAGGTTTCCTCGTTCTGTTCACGATTTGTTACTCGTTCTGTCTGTATGCTTTGAATGCTAGTGTCCCACTTCTGTTTGGATTCCGTTCTGCTGTTTTGACAGACTGTTGTGTGCTTTCTGTCCTTTGGATACCTCTGTTTGTTTGTACTGCTTCCGCCTGCTC
Organism: Limonium bicolor; assembly: GCA_023374045.1. NCBI lineage: Eukaryota > Viridiplantae > Streptophyta > Magnoliopsida > Caryophyllales > Plumbaginaceae > Limonium > Limonium bicolor. The sequence continues at coordinate 95,271,956 of CM041782.1, forward strand.
TGTCTGATTGCAAACTCAGATAGGCTGCTGTGTGCTTCCTGTCTGTTGAGGATTTCTGATTTTGTAAGTGCTCTACTTCGTCTGCTCTATCTGTATTTGATTTGAGACGGTCTGCTGTGTGCTTACTATCTTCTGCTAAGTTCTGGATTTTGCTAAGCTTCTGATTTTGCTAAGCTTCTGATTGTGTTTAAGCTTTTTGAGTTTGTTAAGCTTCTGATTTCGTCAAGCTTTCAGCTTCAGTTTACCTTATGCTATTAAGTGTATGTTTTGACCACCGCTTAGCTCCTTGTGTTTTAGACTTCTGTCTATTTGAAAGACTTCCGCTTTATCTCTGATTTTGCTCTGGCTAAGCGCTTTCGTATATGTATAAATATGTATGTTCAGTATCTGTTTTGAGCATGCTCAGCTGATGAAGTTTATCACCTGCTGAGCAATAGTTTTGCTCACCCCTATCTCCGTCTGATTTGCAGGTTTTAGTTCATGCTTGGAGATTCAGTTTCAACTTTTTGTCTTGGCATTTGAGTTTTGTATTCAGCTTGTTTGGCCATGGTGCCCAGTTGTAATTAGATTATGCTTTGTATTTCAGTTTGGCTTCCGCATGTGTATTGTAAAGACATGTTGTAATCTTTTATTTGGTAATATATGAGCATTAGTTCTATTTTGGGGTTTCGATAGTGCAGCCTTGCGTGTCTTAGGTAATAAGCGCGCGGCGTGTAACGGTCTCTCAACCAGGGTGGTTTTGGGGTCGTTACAGAACATGTGTTGCAACCTGAAATTGTTTTCTGAGTATAAATCCCTTGATCATGCGCATACTGTGAACATGCCTGATGGCCACCCACAGATAGTTAAAATTGTTGGCATAGTCAAGATTAATATTTGCATAAGCTTATATAATGTTCTGTATGTGCCTACATTTAAGTTCAATCTAATTTCAGTTGCTAGATTGACACAAAGCATGCCAAGAAAGATAATTTTTTATGCTACTTGTTGCTGGTTTCATGACTCTAAAAACTCCCATGAGCATCAGATAGGCAGATAAACTTCAGGGATATTTCTGTTAGATTGTCATAGTGATCAAAACTGTGAAGGAAAACTTGTATCTCCTTGTATTGCCAATGATGTAGTTTCTGTTTTTTACTATAACGATGTGCTAAGCTTGTGGAACCATAGACTTGGACACCTTACTATTAATAAAATAGAGCAATTAAAGTTAGTTGAGAAACATTTGTGTAGACGTCAATTTTTATGCGAGCCTTGTTGTAGAGGTAAAAGCCATAGGTTGCCTTTTCCAAAAAGAAGTGAAACTAAGACTAATATTTTTATCTTCTCCACATAGATATGTGGGGTCCTTACAAGCAGAAAACTTATGATGGTTTTGCTTACTCCTTGACTTTTGTTGATGATAGATCTAGGGCTACTTGGGTACAACCAATTAAAACTAAATCGGAGGCTTTTAATCACATAATTGGTTTCCTAAACATGATCAGTAAACAATATGGGAAAGAAATCAAAAGTATTAAAACACCTATGAGTTTCTTATGCTCACAGGAATCATACATCAACTTACCTGCAGTCACACCCCTCAACAAAACGGGGTGGTGGAGAGAAAACACCATCATATTTTAGAAACTGCTAGAAGCCTCAAGTTTCATTTAAACTTAACTTTCAAATTTGAGGGGGGGGGGGGAGTATCCTTACTACAATTTATCTTATTAACAAAATGCCTCTTGAAATTATGCTTGGCAAGTCCCCTTATGAAGTTTTGTTTGGTACATTACCCAATTATGAGGAGTTAATATGCTTTGGTCGTTTATCCTTTGAAAATATTAACCAAAATCTTCATGATAAATTTGCTTCACGTTGTACTAAGAGTGTCTTCTTGGGAAATGCTCCCTATAAAAAGGGGTACAAACTATATGCCCTAGACCACGACAGAATAATAATCAACAGGGATGTAAAATTTTATGAAAACATTTTCCCATTTCGTCCTAGATTCGAAAAGCAACATAAAACTGACATTTCTGTGATTAGCAACCCTATGTCAACCTTGGACCTAGTGACAAACAACCCATTTTTCATACTAACCCATATTTACACCCTTTGAGTATCTTTTATTTTGAGGACACATCATAGCTAGAGCAATAGAGCCGCGAGGACCAAATAGAAACACAGAACCAAGAGGACCAAACACAACAACTGCAGTTGGCGCCAGAAGGAACCCCTACACAAGAAGACACACTAAGAAGGTCCACTAGAAATAGAGAGATGCCCAAATACCTCTAGGACTACATCGTAGGAAGTGCAAACAGAAACCAAAGGACTCAACAAGTTCATACAGCTAAGTCTTTAGATTCTTTTTCTGAAATCATATGTGACAGATCGAATAATGCAAATTGTCATACATCTGTTTATGATCATTGGATAGAAAACAATTCAAACCTGCCCTTTGATGAATATTGTTTATGCTCTCTGATTAAACCCATGTGCACGGTGAATTTACCTATAGATCACTCTGGTTGTTTCAGTCATAATTTTTCTCTTGCTAGATCTGTTACTTACAAAATTGAAATGGAACCTAGTGATTACAAAGAGGCTATATGTTAATGCAAGTTTTGTTTGACCAAACTCAGTACAGACACAGAGATCCGAGTCTTGAAGTTTTGATTGACCAAACTCAGTAACAGACACAGAGATCTGAGTCTTGACCTGACCAAGGGAGGTGCCGTCAATAGAAGAGTCTTGCAGTATCTAACCGCCTCTAGATATATTCTGCACAGTTTTTATCTTTAGTAGATTATCTAGAGAAATCTTTTCTGTTTGATATCTAAGTCGGTTACTAGGATTTTATCTTTAAAGAAATTATATCTTTAAAGATTTGTTTATGTAAAACGATAACTATATATATGAGATGTTAAGAGAAGGTAGAGGCACGTTTTTTAGGTGAGAGAAAAGAGGAAAAGGAAGTATCTTTTGTTTAAACACCGGTTGAATCATTGGAGTTGTGAGATCTAGTGTTTTACGTGTTTGTACTTGGAGAGCCTGTTCTCCTAGTACGTGAGGGTGTATCAAGTTCTTGATACGTGCTAATATAGTGAGTATTCATGTGTATCTAATATCTCACTCTCTGTTGATTTTCTTGAATATCAAGTTCGTCGTCAACTGTTACTCAGCACCTAGTTCCTCGTGAGTAACAACCTCACTGAGAACTACCGTTGTAAGATCCTACAATTGGTATCAGAGCAGGTTCCCTTTTGGTGTCTAGGAGAGAAATCTTCAAAGGGTGATCAACATGGGTTCTTACAACGTCAAAGCACCGAAGCTTACAAAATTCAATTATGCTTGCTGGTGTGAACAAATGGGACATCAACTGATGTCGATAGACTATGATCTATGGACAGTTGTAACCGAAGGCGATTTAGTCCCCAGGTTACTGAAGATGGAGTTACCAAGCCTAAGGAGAAGAAGGATTGGAATGATAAAGACAAGAAGCTACTCAGTAAGAACAAGCAGGCCTTGAGAGTGATTGTCTCATCACTTTCAGAGGGTGATCAGCAAAAAGTTCTGGCATACTAACTGCTAAGAAGTTTGGAACTTTCTGAAAGTTGCCTATAAGGAACAGATTCGATCAGAAAGGCAAAAGGAAAACAGTTCAGAAGACAGTTTGATAATTTCAGAATGCTTGAAGGTGAGTCTGTTACACAGACGTTGAAAAGTTTGACAAGATTCTGAGTGATATGAAGATGTGGGAGTCACATTGGATAATCTAACTATCAATGAAAGGTGTCTGGACAGCTCGGAAAGGATTGGCTGCACTATACAACTTTGCTAGAAACAACCAAGGATTTGTCAAAAATGTCCCTCGAGGAGTTAGGCTCTGAGCTGATGGTCTATGAAGGTAAGATGAAGGGAGCAATCTCTTCGCCAACAACATGCAAAGATCTGGCCTTGAAAGCTTGGAAGAGTAATGCTGGTACAGATGAAGAGGAATTGAGTGAAGAGGAAGAAATTATCAAGATAGCTGATGGTATTCGAAGGATTTTTGGAGGACGGCGAGGTCAGAATTCTAAGTTTAATCGTAACAAATCAAAGAAGGGTCCAATAATCTGTTTCAGGTGCAACAAACCTGGACATGAGGTCAAAAATTGTCCTTTGCCACAAAGGGATAATTTTCAGGAGAAAGTCAAGAATTCTCAACAACAGCTGCTGCGGCTTGGGGAGAAGATGGTTCAGGTACAGACTCAGAACCTGAGAATGAAGATCAAGTGTGTATGACAGCAATTGTCCAAGAAGATGAGATGAGTTTGGACACGGAATTCTGTTTTATGGCGGAAGGAAAGTTAAACAAGACTCTCCCAGAAGATGAGGTATGTTTAACTCATGTGAAAGAGTCTTTTGATTCTATGTCAAAGACACAGTTATTTGATCTTTTGTCTGAAGCATTGATGAAACTGAAATCGCAAAAACTTGGGTATGAGGATAAGATAGTTAGGATGGAAGACAAGATAAAGAGTCTTGAAAGTCCTACTAGCTCCGATGAGGATTCGACGTAGATGAGTATGTTACTGAGATCAGAGAACTCAAAGCTAAAGTGGAAGATTGAGTAAGTCTTCAACTGACAACAAAAACTGCGTCAAAGAGAGTCTGGATAAGCCAAGGATCAACTTTGTTAGTCCTTTGGAGACTAGAATTCTCACTCTTCCATGTTGGGCACAAAAGAACTGAATTCTCTTTTAGATCGTAATAAATCACTAAAAAGGGAATGTGAAACTCTCTCAGGCATGTTAGCTGATGCAAATCGGAAGTTAGAGCTTCAGACACAGACTAATCCACTTGTATACTGGAAAGACAAATCTGAATCAGATGTTGTTCAAAAACAACTCCAATAAGTGCGGTTTGGGATTTGAACTAGAGAAACCCACTCAATTTAAGACGAGAAAGTTGAAGACTCAACCTGGTCATTCTAAGTCTACACTGAACTCGTGCTGGTACTGTCATCAACTAGGACACAAGATAAGATGGTGTCCCAAACTGTTGAGAAAACAATTGCGGGAAGAATCATCAAGACAGAGCTTATATAGAGCCAACAGATTCCACACTAAAAGATGGGTTCCTATAATCCAGTCTAAGTGTGTGCCTACAGTCGAGCCTAAACAAATTTGGGTACCAAAGTCTAATCAGTCCTATCAGTTTCGTCAAGAAGGCATTCTACCTCTTTTGGATTCTTTATCTTGTTCTCAGTGATCAGTCCGTGACACACCATTACCCCCTACTTATGAAGGTCATGCCTTAGTTTCTTTTTGATTCGGCAAAAGGGGGAAAGATGTCTTGAACACATATGTGTGTGCAATAATTCAGGGGGAACGTTCTGTGCAATAATTCAGGGGGAACGTTCTCAGTTCCGGACATAAGATTTTGAGTGACGACAATGGATGATTATAGAAAGCAATGAAGCAGCAGTTAAGGGGGAACATACATCAATTCAAGACTCAGAGTTTGCCCAATCAAAAAGGGGGAAATTGTTAATGCAAGTTTTGTTTGACCAAACTCAGTAACAGACACAGATCCGAGTCTTGAAGTTTTGATTGACCAAACTCAGTAACAGACACAGAGATCTGAGTCTTGACCTGACCAAGGGGGTGCCGTCAATAGAAGATCTTGCAGTATCTAACCGCCTCTAGATATATTCTGCACAGTTTTTATCTTTAGTAGATTATCTAGAGAATATCTTTTCTGTTTGATATCTAAGTCGGTTACTAGGATTTTATCTTTAAAGAAATTATATCTTTAAAGATATTGTTTTATGTAAAACGATAACTATATATAGGAGATGTTAAGAGAAGGTAGAGGCACGTTTTTTAGGTGAGAGAAAAGAGGTAAAAGGAAGTATCTTTTGTTTAAACACCGGTTGAATCATTGGAGAGTTGTGAGATCTAGTGTTTTACGTGTTTGTACTTGGAGAGCTTGTTCTCCTAGTACGTGAGGGTGTATCAAGTTCTTGATACGTGCTAATATAGTGAGTATTCACGTGTATCTAATATCTCACTCTCTGTTGCTATTTCTTGAATATCAAGTTCGTCGTCAGACTGTTACTCAGCACCTAGTTCCTCGTGAGTAACAACCTCACTGAGAACAACCGTTGTAAGATCCTATAATTTTCTATAAAGTGGGGAACAAGTTGTTACGTTGGGTACTCGTATCTGGTACCCCATCCGTTAAATTGAATGTATTCTAGCTGTTTAACAGCTGGTGTATCACGATTTTTTGATTTCCTATCATCATTAAGGATGGTGGTGCATCTGGTAAGTGCTATAAAATTTCATATGAGGTCGTGTTTGTCCTAAGGACTAAACATTCATCACTGATATTGATTGGCATTTATGCCAGCATATGTTTATGGTGTTTGGCTCTTAAGCCGATGTAAATGGTTCATCAATGTTCAACAGGTGTAGTTGTTACAGGCCGGTGTATGCCCTTTAGTTGCAGTGGTCGGACTCATCGGGTTCTTCTGAGGTTTGTAGCCTCATGCTTTAAGGCTTGTGTGGCCCTATTTGTGATGGGTGGTATTTACGGAATTTGTACGAAAGTTGTACGAATATTTGATGATTACCGGTGGCCATGGTATCATACCCTCTGGTCCACACGGTCTTGTAGAATTTGGTTGTAGGTGCAGCACTTGCTGTGGCAAGTGCGCCAGGTAGGCGGAATTGTTAATATATTGATTGTTATAGCTTGCAGTAGCAAGTGCGCCATGTAGGTTGAGTCATCGGTATTGTAGTTATTGGTACCATTGATGCTTCGGTCATTTGAGTATGGTTTAGATGATTTCTCTTGGAAAGGGTAGTAGTGAAGTTGTTACGGTCCGTTAAGGTATAGTAAGTTCTCTAGGGTAATTCTATTCCTAGATTTTCTGAGTTGGGTTCTTTTATGAGTTTTGTTTTAAACTTCACCATGGTAGAAGGAGGTTTTTTTTACACATGTGTTCACGCAGTCAAGTAGTTAAGTTAAGGATTGGCATTTATCCAGATCGCGCTGAGTACTAGTACCAACGCCTAAGGTTCCCGCAAAATTCGAGGTGTTCTGCCCCTGGTGACTCTCTTCCCCTTCTACTTGTACCAGCTGGGGTCTACCCCGTATAGTCACCTCATGGTGTTCTGGGTCTAGCAGATGGAGTACTTGATCGTCTTTGGTATGACATTCCTTGATTGGGTGTTGTGTTGCAACAATCTAGGTGAGTTACGTTTCATAAGCTCATAGGGTTATCACATTTACAGGTCAGATCTTCTGAACATCCAATGTTGTATCGACTTGAAATTATCCCTTTTTGGGAAAGACTTCTAAGCAGTTATTGGTTCCGTATGTCATGCATTTTTAACAGTCGTCTTAGACTTGTTTTCCATTCTTCAATCATCAGGTGCACTTGTCCGTGCTTTCCTTTGGTTAAATTGGACAGAGTTTCGGTGTCTAATTACAAGCCGACCCGATTGTCCTATGAATTTGTATCCTTCTTCAAAGTGAGGTTTATTGTATATTCTTCACTACGTATAAGTACACTTTAAGATAGTACGTAACTATCGGGACCCCCGGTCCTTAGTGATTCATCGCATCACAAGCTCTTCTGTCTGTCTTGATGTCACAGTGACTACTACAACCGCATCGGTCTTCCGAATAGGAGGAATTCTTTTGTCTCTTTGGTGTCATCCATTACATTGCCTCTATAGGTGATACTCGAGGTGTGGGCAGTGGCGGGTGGGGTACCACTGCCGTTTCCCGGGATGTTCTTCTATCAAGCTAATGCGGCAACTGTAGTCTCAACACTATTCGGGGTTTGCAGGACCTTCATTACCCCCGACATGCCTCACCCTACGTAGTTTCTATCTCTTCTCGACACCCGTAATACGCTATGTCGTATCATCACTCGGTAGTTTACCATATAGTAATCAATAACATAGATATGCCATTAAGGCTACTATTGTTACACATTTAGCATTACTAAGACACTGGTTTGTTTAAGATGAGACGTCTCGTACCTCACAACGTTTCCCATATTCCCATAATCCTAAGCTCACTGTCTTAGTCCTAATCTCTCGTCATCAGAGCGGAGTGTTTTGTAACACCCCTCACATTAAACACGTAATAATCACTCTCGTAGCATAATTAAAGACGTCTTACAGCGGAAGCTAGAAACTAATAATTCTCTTGGGTGTCACCTGCCATTACTCGCCCTTGCGAGTAAAGAAGCAGAGAAGAAATATAAAAAACAACGACAATAATTAACCACGGTGATGACAAGATATATACTACATCATCCTAAGTTTAAACTGATACATAAGGTAAGTGGGCATCTAAGGTTATCCCAATGTTTACATCATACTAAATATAACTAAGTCTAAATGTGCGATAATTACATGGCGTCGTCGACTACCCCGAAGTCCCGCACTCCTACTTCATAACTCGATAAGTTCCTGTAATGAGGTGCCATATAGGCTCAGCCAACTGCTGGTATGCTAAATGTGATCCTAGACCCTTTAGGCCACTTAGGTTGATTAGTCATCTTGCATAACATGAGATTCGTTTCATGTTGTTCCGTTTACATGCTCATAAAAAACTGTAAATGCGGAATTAAATATACAACAGGCACTTAATTATCCACACAACAATTCACAATAGTCACATCATTAGCAAGATATCAACCAATGTAGTTAGTAAGGATCACCAGTTAGTTGTAACTGAATTAAATCCACTTGTTCCATTTCCATCATACGAAGCCCCGCTTCCAACAAACCTCACATAATCATACGGGTGTCATATTAAGGACAATTTCCCGTTTAGCCTCACCCATTTACAATTTGGATAGTAGTCCCATGCCATACTACTAGTGGATAGATGGACTTACTTATCTACAGTGGTAGATGTCCATTTGGCTGAAGCCATGGTGCCAATAGCAGCACACTCTGACTAACGATTGTATCTGGCTCATTAGATTAACAAGAGTAGACCCTAACCGGGTACGAAACTCTAGTGATCACTATGCGTAACCTGTTGGAACAAATGCAACCCAGGATTTACTAAACAATGCATCATTAATTATCACACTCTTATTTGTTAGTGTATTTTAATTAATCTCCTGGATATTTAATCTCGTTATTGGAGAGCACATTCATTGGATGCCCTATCGAGTCTTACACGTAACCTAGAAGTTTGCTAGGTGATGTTTACAGGTCAAGTCAACGCTCTAGAGACGGTTAATACCGGGTCTCTAAACAAAGTTCCTCACTTAGTATTTTAGGAGTAGTTTACACTCATAAGTTAGTACTAGGAGTCCCTCCTAATGGTTCACACACAAGTTAGGTGATAATCAATATCACTTGTCCGATCGACGTGCGCACACAATTAATAAACGCTTGACAGTCGAGTAAATAATTCACACACATCATGCATATCACACATATCGCTCTTAGGCAAATAACAAATAATACCCGAACCTGAGGAAAACCTCAGAGGTTCAGACCACACATTCACATACCGTACACCATAATAATCGCTAGCGTGAAGATTCATGCTCGCCCTGTACTCCTCGTAGCTCGTCCTCTAGCGCACGTCCTCTAACGCACTCAACTCTGGAATACAAACTATATATTAGCTCTATGTAATATGGACTAACTCGGTATCCTGACTAGTCACTAATCCTCCTAGTAATTACCCCCGTGATTGTTCAAAGGTCATCATTCAGGTTTTAGACAGTTTGGGATTAGTTAAATAACCCTCTAAGTATATTGTAATTAAGATGTAATATTTATGTACTACTTAGGATTTAATCCAAATAACCTATCTCATTTGTTCATAGGTTTGTTATCTATATATAATACACACCTCCATATAGTTTGTTACTATATGTTAATTATATCCTTGACTTAGAAACCTTTATTTCTCCTTTCAAGTTATGAGTTGGCCAACTTGACCTTTTTGGTCAATTGGGTTGACTTGGCCAATTGTGTTGACTTGGTTAGCTTATCCAAGTACATAAGTTTATATATTTCATATTATAGCTCTTGTATTATAATTCACTCACCATTTAATACGTTATACTTTAACATAAGAACTTTACATATAATGTGTTATAATTCATCTTCCCATCTCATAACATCTCTTATGTATCATATAGGTTCCCAACCATATCATATAACCCATTCACTTCATATATTCTTGCATATATATATATATATGAATTATAAGACTCATTTATTAAATGATATATCTTATCATTTTATGTAAGGTAATTAACCTTACTTAGTTGTGTTATTTTACACTACCCATTTTAGGATTATAATTCTAATGTTATGTGACATTATATAGTATATCATTAGACCCCCAAAGTCTAATTAATATTTCACATTATTTTATAACCTTATTATTCATCACGTGTACTAGTTTCATTTCTAACGACATTAACACTTTATAATGGCTATAACTTTTATACATCATAATCATAGTCTAAAATTCTTTCCTACAACTTTGTATTGTACTTATAATACATAAGTTTTATTGATTGCTAATATCCTTAATGGTGTTACATTATTTATCCAAGTAACTTTCAACCTTGGAATTCGAATTCAATTGTGCTATATCTTATAAGTTGATTCCTCTCTTATCTAGTATACCATAATCCTTCTTGTCTTTAGTTTACTAATTTGTGTGTGTGCGTGTGTGTGTATATATATATATATATATATATATATATATATATATATATATATATAATTATAATTTCCCTTACTCCACTAACCAAAATCTCAATCCTTTGATTATATATTCCTATATATATAAGTATACTCATTTCGAATTAAAAGTCATACTAAGTGACTTTCATCCGCTTAACCTTGGTGTATTATAGTGACACATTTGTTCCTATAATTGTTATCGTTATAATAACCTTATATCAATCCCCCAATAATTCTAACTTTATAGTCCAATCACCATTATAATTTCCAAACCTTTAGGTTAATTGTTCACATTCTCAAATTATATACATATACATATGTATACACTTATGAGTTCGTTTTGCAAGGTCATCCTTTTACTATGACTTAAGATATAATCCTTACTATGTACATGTTCCATATATGAGTATGTTCCCATAAATATTAGTGTTACACGAATATATACATTCGTATCCTCCTAACCTTTAATCCACCAATATTTATATACACCTATATATATTATCATATATTTAATACTAACATTAATATCTTTACAAATCAGTACTAATCTCATAGGACAAATTCTTTAACTATTTTAGTCCACCACTTAATAAACTTACTAAAATGTTATTACCCTCACTTACCATTTACCGATTTACTAATTAATCTCTTAAAGTTGGACAAATATAATATTGGTGTTTCAATTCACCTTTAACTTAGGTTAAGTCCAACAAATGCCTAGATTATTCTCTCATCCTTATTTGGGCCTAGCCCAATTAGGATTCTAAATTCCTAAGCCCATTTCAATTTCGGTTTCAATTAACCAATGTTAAACCAAATATAATTTTGACTAACCTAACCCGATTTTGACAAGCGAAAGTCTCCAATTCAAGTTTCACCTAACCTATTCCATTTTGACCATCCTATTTCAATTTTTGACCAGATCAAAAACCCTAAACTGATTTGACTAACTAATTTCAACTTTAACTTGTCAAAGTCCCCAATTTGACCTAATCTCAATTTTGACAAGATTCTTAGTTTGACCAAATTGATTTTCCATCCATTTCCGATTTTCACCAAATTAAGGGACCAATTCCAAAATCTTCATATCACCTCTGGATTTTCTATAATTCACGTTTTTTACCTCCACTTTCCAAAATTGCATTTTTCTTTTTTTTTGTCCCCAACTTCCTCCTAATAACCATTTCATCCTAAAGTTTGCCAAATATTAGAATTTTGCCCCAATTTTATTCGAACCCTAATCAAATTTCAAAAACCCTCAATTCAATTTCTTTCTCAATCTATCGTATCTATCCGCATATTCAGTTTCGTTAAATCTGCCACCTTAACGCATGAACCCATATATACGGTTAACCATTATTCCCAATCTAAACCCCCATTTTTGAAACTACAAAGTGCCACAAGCATCTTAATTCAAAATTGATAACAACATTTAGAACAAAACTCCATATATCCATGGTTGTAGTTAGTTTCCCTTTTATTTTCGATCTAGGCAGAATAACCAAGACTTCAATGTTCGAATTCAGCAAAAACCCAAACCTATCCAGATTTAAGAAGTACCCGAACTCCCAAGGTTAACACAAATATTTGGATTCATCAACAACCACAAAACTCCAGTTTTACGCACCCCAAAATACACTAAATTAGCCCTACATTTTGGACTAATTATAACAACAACTAAATCCAGATTCACACACAATCATGGTCACAAAACTCATATTTCTCTCTATTTTTTTTTCGAATCCATGTTCGACGCCTAAACACTAACATTCTCAGACTCAGAACGAGGGAAGCTTGAGGCTGAAATTAGCTATTATTTCGAGATTAGATGTAACACCCCAACCGTTAATCTCATCATTACCTCTTAAACCTTCTCTAATTACTCTTACTCGCACAGCGGAACTCTAACTTACAACGAGGGGTGAAACAACGCCGTTAGCCACCCATGTGGCTAACCAGGCCTTTCTTACATACCGTAACGGTCTGATGAACTGGAACAACCGAGTACCTCATACAAATACAATACTCAATTCATATCTCTACTATACCGAGTCTACAATATACGGATGCCGATAACATACTCGGACTTACACCTCATTCAAATGCATAAGTAATTACGATCTAACTACCCACGCTTCATAACTGTCCCCGTCCTACTCTCTCGGTGGTCAGCTTCAAGTACCTGCACACTAAAAACGTTCCCCCTAGGGGTCAGCTTACGCTGCTGCGCATGAAATTCGCATATACCGCGTGCTAACCGCGGTACGCCGACTACTTTGGGTCGGATATACATGGAGTTCATTTTAATCAAACAACATGCATCATGGCAATACAATATATATGTATATCACACAAGGAATCTACATCCAATCACGAACACGATTCCTAACTAACATAACAATGTTGTTAGTGGTAACTGGTTACTCTTAGGCATTGAGGGTTATTCCTCACTATGCCTTGTTTACTTATTCAGTACCTCACCCGCTCTCTCGGGTTACTTATTCGTATACACACCCATTCTCTTGGGTTACTCATACATATACTCACCCCTTTCTCTCGAGTTATTTATACTCATTATCTCACCCACACTCTTGGGTTATTCATACTCAAGCTCTTGTAGTTTCTCGAGACACTACAGGTCTCCTACGTCACGCTTGTTACTCTTATTACATTCTTAAGCCAAACTCATGGCTCTCTAGCATAGTCTTACTTCCCCGGTTTCGACCCTACTCTGGGTCTAGCATGGTGGGAAGGTTCAACTAGCTCACGGAACTCTCTCTTTTTCCTATCTCTTTTTACTTAGGTCCGACTACTCTCGGACTACTCTCGTTCCCATACACTCCTCTCTCGGAGTTATAATAATATCATGTATATTAGTTTAGAAGCATCATTCTCGATGTTTCTAATGACTTTGGGAACTTTTACTTAAATTCGGGTAATCTTAGGTTTAAGGGTTACCCTCACAATCATATGCTTATACATTAGGATATTTTCTTATACCGGGTAAAATCCTCATATAAGAGGTCGACCGTATCTCAAGGGAGTTACATAGTCCCTTAGGTCTCTTTTACCTTTCTTATAAGTTTACATTATTGGACTAACTTCAATCCTCTCGATGGAGGTCATTTATCTCTCCACTCCTATTTATTTCGTGGATTGTTTCAATAAGGTTCTCTAACCGTTATCGGGTATATACTCAACCCGTACATCTCCTCACATTTTAGGGAGTTCATATGTTTGTGTTATCGTTATACTTTAATCGATAGCTTGTGTGTGTTTGCATATTACCATTGGTTATGTGACTACCCGTTCAACGGGTTTCTAGTCAATCAATACTCACTAAGAGTCGGTCTATGCACTACGTTAGACCACACCGGCATACAAGTATGTTAGCTCATACAACATACAACAATGCATGCATAATCAAACAAGGGATTATTTTCATGCTTTAATCTTGATTAAGCCGGCACACAAACACACAATCAGAGTAACTCGGTTAGCATACGGGGCATGAGAAAATCATACCTTTCACCGGGGTTTTTACTTTTACCGTGTCACCTCACCAAGCTCGGGTCACGCACTCTGATAATGTTCCAAACATTATTATTAATACTAACGTCATACGGAACATAATAAAATGTTACTCCCGTAGTTACCCCGTTATCCCGTTTTCTCGGTTTTACCTTTATTAATTTGAGTTTTCACTTCTCAATCACTTCTAACACTTTCTCACACTTCCTAGGGCCTTTATATGCCACCAAACAAGGCCTTAACATCTTATAACATCATTAACATTCAAACCCCCATCATTTACAACCTTTAAAATACTCTCTGTAGGTTTCTGGGGGTGGTCCGGGACTTGGTCCTTACCCTAAGTCCCGGACCAATACTCGTCCAAACTCTCGGGTGGAATTTAGCAAGTGGTCCGGGACCTTGTACTAGACTCAAGTCCCGGACCAAACACAGCAAACAACCTCGGCCTAAATAAAGGGGGTGGTCCGGGTCCTTGTCCATGGACTAGGTCCCGGACCCTGCTACAACCTGAAACAGACATTATTTTCACCCCCATTTCAACCCTTAATCCACACTCAATCTTCCCCTAATCTTTCCACAAGATTTCTACATGTTTAATCACCATTAATCATGCTCTAAACCACTTCAAATCATGGGTTAAACCCTTACTCAAATTCTTCCTCAAAATCACTATATATCATAACTAGTTCTCTTGTTCTTCTAAGTTGTAACAGATTTTGGCTACTACTTTAAACCATTCAAACCTCTCATACTGAAGCCATTCCAAGCATTCACATGGCATTATTTTTACTCCTAACACACTCTCCTTCAAGCTTGGTTTTCCAAACCATTAACCACTCATTTAACACCTCTTGAACACCTAGTTTCATCCTTATAATAAAACACTCAAACTTATCCATTCCTAGGAAATTTTGACAGCACCTACTTGCTTTCCTTAGCATTTTCACCACACTAAAACAGCTCACAAACACTTCTTCATTCCTGTTTAATGAAACAAAACAACTACAATACTCCAAACTTCCCTCTTGTTTACACATGTACACTAGTTAGTTTCTAGGTTTATTTGCACACACATAAACCTCATTTAAACATTCTCTTTCAACTCAATATTGTAGTATCATTACTACTCAAGCTCAAGGTTGTTTATACAGCCCCAACATAAGTTTCCCCAAGGCAAATAAAACTATCACAAGTAAGCTTTTTACCTTGTTTATTTCGGTTTTTACTTCTCTTCTTCCTCTTCCCTTTTTGCTCCATCTTTCTCTTCTTGTTTTCACAACACACAAGGGGTCTAGATTGCCATCTACAACCATATCCCCATACACACATTTGAAACTTAATTAATACAAACCCTCCATACAAACTAATATTTCAAGCACTAGTTTTTAGGCTCTAGCTTAGATATTACCTTAGAGTATTCAAAAGGAGAGCTTGGCAATCAAATGAGGGCATTTCCAACACTCCACAAGGGCAAGGTGCAACCGGCTGAAATGGAGGGAATTTTTTTAACGTGGGGAAATTTTCCCAAATTACAAGAATAAGCTAAAAATGAGCAAAACTCTTGCTTATTATTACCTTAGGACATTAAGGTGTTGGAGGAGAGTCAAAATCAGCTCCTCAAGCTTCGAAAGCTCCAACATCCATGGAAATGAAGGTGGAGGAATCAAGACTTTGAGGGGTACAAAACGTAGCCCTCGCCGATACGAATCTAGCGGTACGATTTTTGTGCGATTCGGTGAAGAAACGAGGAAGTTAATGGAGGAAGAAGGTGGGCTGTGTGCTCACGTAAGGAATCGCCTTTTAACAGAGGAGGAAGAAGATAATAACAGGGGCTTGGCAATACGTGAGAATAAGGAAGAAGAAGGTGAGTGAGTGTATTTAAGTTGCTTTTACTATTCACTATTTGCTTTACTTACTTATTTCTTTGTCTTGTTATTAGTTATTAGCTAACAAGCTATTAATGGGTGTACACTTATTAATTAAAACCGGCCCACATGAATTAATAGCCCGGGTCATTTTTTTCCGTCTTTTCGAATTAAACGCGTTTCGTCTCCCGGTTTGGTCACTATTCACTTACCGGGTCCGTTTTCCGGAATTTTCTCGTTTAATTAATTTTAATGGTTATTAAGCTTCCATTAATACTTAATTATAGTTATTTAATCAACTATAATTTTTACGGGTCCATTTGACCACTTAAAGTCACGTTTTTCGGGTTTTCTCGAAAAACGTGCTTTTATGCTTAATTAGCGTTTAATCCATTATTTGGATCCGTTTTCTTCGGGAATCATTCCCGTATACTATTAGGCCTAACTAAGCCTTAGGAATCCATCTCGGACCCTTACGAGATTATATATCTCTTATACTCATTTAACGCGCATTTTAGCGGTTTTCGCTTTTCAAGCGTTTTCTCTTTTCTTTTGGTTTTACTCTTTTTACCAATACTCTTTAGGCACCATTAGGCCTTTTATAATCATACTAGAGTAATTTAATCGCCATTTTTAGATCCGGGGTATTTCAATCTACCACCCCCTTAGGAACTTTGTCCTCAAAGTTGATGAATCTAGGTGGTTACTCTCATGGCATTCAATGCCAAGGTTATAGTACATGTATAACCCTACTGACTCCACAAGTCAGTCTAATTTCATACTACACATACCACCACATATCACAGCATGTATAGCAATCAAAAATACTCTTTTTACTCTCTCTCATGGAATCGGTCCGAAGACAAGAAGGCACTACAGTCCTCGAATCCATGTTGAGTGATATACTACTGATCCCTCAGGTACCGGTCACGTTGAACACTTACTCTTTCTGGTTCACGGCCGTTTCATGACAAATGGGCACTTACTCTCTCTGGCCCACGGTCCCTTCGGTTCTGATCAAAACATTACACATATACATATCCTCAGGCACTCTGGTTGACTCACTCAACACAGGAACATCTCAGGTACTCTCCCCGTCCCGCTGCCTTTGGAAAAATCACACACTGTCACCGCCCCAACCGGTCACTTAGGACCGCCGCACGTACGTGCAATGGTTTCAAAACTAATACACCCGCCCACCGTTCTACCGGTCATCAAGACTTAAGGCCACAGCCATCGGCGGGTGATAGCGGTTTCAAAACCAATTTCGTTTCCATCTTCATACTTGAAGAAAATCCATTTTCAAATTCTGTTTGAAAATTATTTTTAAAACATCACACAACTCCAAATCAAATTTATGGTAGCTGTATCTTTCTTAGCGTGATTACTTGTGACCACTATAGGAGCTTCAGGAATCATCTAACCCTGATGTGATCAGCATCAGTGTTGAACTATCCTTCCACCCCAAATTTGGTTCGGTTTCCCTTGATCGCTAGCAATCAAGTTCCACCTCCACGTCAGTTTCAAACAATCAGATAGTCAAACATTTTTTTTTCTATCTTTTACTCTTTCTAGTCATATTACGAAACAATTCGTTTCAATTAATCTCTAGTTCCTAGTACTTAGGTCATTTGTCATTCTCATTGCTTCACTACTTTACCTAGGTATTCCATACTTATGGCTTCATTTACTCAAATTGTTGCTCAATTTAAAAAAACATAACATACAACTCCAAAGGATGGAACTCACTCCATCTATCATTCTCAAATAAAATCACCTAGGGAACTCACCCCCTCTTAGGTTACACATCGGTTTCATGCCGATTCATACTCATCATAACTCATGTCTAATCTCACTAGACATATACTATAGGGATTCTCATTCCCTAGGAGTCTCTCTACTCCTCTTTTCATAAATATTACATTCTCATTACTTGCATCTCTCATGCACCATACTCATTATTACACAATGAATGGGTACCTATGTTTATGTAACATAAGTTCCAATCATCAAAACAATTTCTTTTTGTGCTATGCACATAGTAGTTTTACGCACCAATACGTAAAACATACTCTAAGCGGTTTCTCGCCCTACCCCCCTTAAAAGGGGTTTACGCCCGCGTAACCAACCATATGTTATCACTGAACATTGGTTCATTAATTCGAGTATTATGAAGTGTTTTAACTCATACGGTTAATTAACTCATAACCGGGTTCGGTTCTAGCCTCTAAGGCTTCAAGGGGTTTATGACATAGGTATACTTAACCCTGAATCACGGTCCACAAGCTTCTGCTGTGTGACCTGATAACTAGCTTAATTCGCTCTTTGGTATTCTCAATGTATTTCAATCGTCGCTTGGTATCTCTTACCGTATGCGATTCGATGAGTTATAGATTTTCTCTCCAACTCTCTGGAAATCTATTTGTATAACTCGTATACCTTCGTGGTTATTCGCTTACTTTTCCCGACTTATTGTCGGTTGAGGTCAAGCTACTACTTGCATGTAGTGCTTCCTCGTTTAATAGGGGCTCATGGATATATGTTTGTTTCTTGGTTCTGTACCAGAGTTCTTCATTCATACTACTCTGCATTTTTCCACATATCGATCCTGGGCCCTGTGGGTTACTGCCCACGTTCTTTGTGCATCTTTAGCCAATGGCCGCACGGTTATCTCTCTAAATTCTCACTCAACAGGCTTTGTTGACATTTCTCAATTCCTGGCTCTCCCACTCGATCATTACCGCACAAGTGCAATACCAAAACACTCAGTCATACAGAGTGCAGAAGCGTAAACCCTTGACAGTAAATCTCTCATGGGATAGGAATGATTATGTCCCTTTACCACATTTCTCATCATCACTTCATATCACTAACCAATATACTCTTACAATGGTCGCTTACTGCGTACCTTGTTCTTTCTCATTTCTATGGCATCCGCTACTACTTTAGCTTCTGCCCAGGTGTTCTCGCCATTTACACGATGGCTTGCCATTCACTTGGCTCAACAATATATGCTATTCTTTAAATCTCTCTGCGCGCTTGCGCACTGCTTACTCTGCAGTTCATACTGTACACATACAGTGTTCACTACTCATCCGATTACTCTATCGGTTTCCTTTGTACTGCCATCAAGGTTCCTCTTTACACTACTATAGTTCATATGCTCCTTGGCAATATACACATGCTCAAGTTTTACTACACCGCTCTAGCGGTTTCACATTACATACTTAGGTGGTAGCCTTTCTCTGGAGGATTCACGCAAATGCCGCTCCATAGGCCCCATAATAACAAGTGGTATCCCCCACTTAAGGTAGTGGTTCGTTCTCCACTGTTCCTCTTATGCCTCTATGCATAGGTTTACAACGTTTAGATCTACAAGTTGCAGTTAGTTTACCGGCTTATAAGCCACATTGCCTCGCCATGCTCCATGCGGGCTGTTTATATAGGTTTCTTCCTCTCCGTATGCCATTAAATGGTTAGGAGGTATTTCTGGGCTCTTAGATATGGTTGTCTCGTCACACTTCCAGACATGGAAGGCCCTTTTAAATAACTTGATAGTTGTTTATGCCCTCTGGCAATCTAGGGTATCCCGTGTTACGAGGGATCCCTTCGGGTTCTACCCGAGTGTTTGCTTAAACACTTGTGTTCTCAACACGATGTTTCGTTCAACTACTGTTGATTCCAGCACCCTTCTCGGATTGCTCCTGGGTGTTACTGAGTAATGCCATTACATCTGGCTTGTACTTATGGTTATGTTCGTTGCGACTTCGCCTTGCGGCTATGTATAACTCAAACTATCCCGTTTAGGGTTGTAATGTCTCCCGTTATTGGGTAGAGTATTAGTACTTTTCCTTTACCTACTTAGTTAGGTCGTTATTCTCTTAGTGAGATATTCTGTGGGAATTCTATCCCGTTTATCAAACATTGATATATCAATTAAGGCATTCATCTTATTGCTTACACTGGTATCCATTCCAGTTATTAGGTATTCTCCTTGGTTCCTGAGACATATCTCTGTCTGTGCTTAATACTCTGTGCTTCTCGCACTTATTAACGCCTTATCCTTAGGTCCATCATCTTACTGGATTCTTGACTCCCTTAACTTGGTAACTTCCTTGTATTCTTCGATCATTCGAGATGTCCAACTGTCTTGTTTGAATTGGCTCTTTCGTCCGTAGTATGGAGTGGGCTACTTCCCGTGTACCGTACTCTACTTGTATACATACATGGAGTATCTTTGATACGTTACCACTTACCCAACTAACTCATAATTGGTCTGTCAGGCCCGCAAGCTCCTTTGGAGTGCGGTCGTTCCATGTCTCATTTGTGTACACTTGTAGTGTCGGTCACGCCTAAGTGAAGTATTCTGTTGCCAACTCCTCTTATATGGTCCTATAATGACTTACCGTGATTCTCTGGTTTGGTTTAAAATTCGGGGTTTTTGGAAAATTTCATGTTTGAAAGAAAATTCGGGTTTTAAAAATAAGCTCTTCATGGCATTTCAATGCCGGCTGATTCTTATCCAGTCCAGCTTCTTGCTGGCCGGTATGTTCTTTATACAGTGACTAGGCTGTTAGGCCTTTTCAAGGTTTCATTTCAGAATTCTTAGGTTCGAGTTGCTATATTGGCTTCATTCGCCATTCTGGTACTTTGCTAAGTACTGATAGCTTGTCAAAGCTCTTCTTATTGGTCCCGCTATTACTGCACTTGCCGTGGCAAGTGCGCGGTACTGGCGGTTTTTGGGTTAACTCATACCGGTCACGGTATTGTTCACATTATATTTGGTAGCCTCGTTGGCTCTTCCTTGATCCCCTAGTTGGATACTGCTCCTTGGAGCTGATTCTCATTCCCTTGACATGACTGTCATTCCTTAGGTGCTTCTCCATTCTCGGAGTTCCTTAATTACTTTAATTCTAGGCTTTACCTCGTTGCTCGTTCCCACGTCTTTACTGTGGTTACCGAGGTTTAGCTTATTTAGGTACTACTTTGTAGTCCTATTCGGGTATATCCCGTAGCTATGCTCGTAGCTGTCTAAGCTGTGCCCGTTAGGTATTGCAACCTCTTCGGGTGTGGCAGGGTGGGTGTATCTACTCTTGACTAGATTCTTAGTCGGTTAGTGTACCGTTGATGGTATTATTTAGTATGGCGGTCCGTAGACATGTGTCTCGGTTTTTGTTATTCATTGCTCTCATTAATCCGCCTTGTTGCACGGTTGGTGCTTTCTTCTTGCTGCTGCTCGGCTAGCTAGGTTCTCGCGACTGCTAAGCATGTCGCCCCAAGTTGCCACAGATTTCGGTCTCCTTGGATTAGGATTTCTCGACTCTCGCCATTATGTGCGGTTATTGTCATTCCAGCGGGATCCGTCTCCGGGCTTTCCGGTTCTCGGGACTTACCGCATGACAGGTTCTGGTTCATATGAAATATTAAATAACTGCCAGATTGGGTTTCCCCGTCTCTCTGGCGTTCTTTCCCAAGCTTTTAATGCGGGGGTTGTGGAGGGCGGGTCTGGTATTGTAGGTATCCAGAACATACTGGAAGTTCCTATCTAGCGCATCTCTCACGCTACCACTCAACCCATAGCCCTAAGTCACTATATCCTAACTCGGTATTTCCTAAGCTCGGTATTTCCAGTCATCAGAGCGATACTTCGCTCTGATACCATTTTTGTAACACCCCAACCGTTAATCTCATCATTACCTCTTAAACCTTCTCTAATTACTCTTACTCGCACAGCGGAACTCTAACTTACAACGAGGGGTGAAACAACGCCGTTAGCCACCCATGTGGCTAACCAGGCCTTTCTTACATACCGTAACGGTCTGATGAACTGGAACAACCGAGTACCTCATACAAATACAATACTCAATTCATCATATCTCTACTATAACCGAGTCTACAAATAGCGGATGCCGATAACATACTCGGACTTACACCTCATTCAAATGCATAAGTAATTACATCTAACTACCCACGCTCATAACTGTCCCCGTCCTACTCTCTCGAACGGTGGTCAGCTTCAAGTACCTGCACACTAAAAACGTTCCCCCTAGGGGGTCAGCTTACGCTGCGCATGAAATTCGCATATACCGCGTGCTAACCGCGGTACGCCGACTACTTTGGGTCGGATATACATGGAGTTCATTTTAATCAAACAACATGCATCATGGCAATACAATATATGTATATCACACAAGGAATCTACATCCAATCACGGAACACGATTCCTAACTAACATAACAATGTTGTTAGTGGTAACTGGTTACTCTTAGGCATTGAGGGTTATTCCTCACTATGCCTTGTTTACTTATTCAATACCTCACCCGTTCTCTCGGGTTACTTATTCGTATACACACCCATTCTCTTGGGTTACTCATACATATACTCACCCCTTTCTCTCGGGTTAATTATACTCATTATCTCACCCACACTCTTGGGTTATTCATACTCAAGCTCTTGTAGATTCTCGAGACACTACAGGTCTCCTACGTCACGCTTGTTACTCTTATTACATACTTAAGCCAAAACTCATGGCTCTCTAGCATAGTCTTACTTCCCCGGTTTCGACCCTACTCTGGGTCTAGCATGGTGGGAAGGTTCAACTAGCTCACGGAACTCTCTCTTAGTTCCTATCTCTTTTACTTAGGTCCGACTACTCTCGGACTACTCTCGTTCCCATACACTCCTCTCTCGGAGTTATAATAATATCATGTATATTAGTCTAGAAGCATCATTCTCGATGTTTCTAATGACTTTGGGAACTTTACTTAAATTCGGGTAATCTTAGGTTTAAGGTTACCCTCACAATCATATGCTTGTACATTCGGATATTTTCTTATACCGGGTAAAATCCTCATATAAGAGGTCGACCGTATCTCAAGGGAGTCACAGTCCCTTAGGTCTCTTTTACCTTTCTTATATGTTTACATTATTGGACTAACTTCAATCCTCTCGATGGAGGTCATTTATCTCTCCACTCATATTTATTTCGTGGATTGTTTCAATAAGGTTCTCTAACCGTTATCGGGTATATACTCAACCCGTACATCTCCTCACATTTTAGGGAGTTCATATGTTTGTGTTATCGTTATACTTTAATCGATAGCTTGTGTGTGTTTGCATATTACCATTGGTTATGTGACTACCCGTTCAACGGGTTTCTAGTCAATCAGTACTCACTAAGAGTCGGTCTATGCACTAAGTTAGACCACACCGGCATACAAGTATGTTAGCTCATACAACATACAACAATGCATGCATAATCAAACAAGGGATTATTTTCATGCTTTAATCTTGATTAAGCCGGCACACAAACACACAATCAGAGTAACTCGGTTAGCATACGGGGCATGAGAAAATCATACCTTTCACCGGGGTTTTTACTTTTACCGTGTCACCTCACCAAGCTCGGGTCACGCACTCTGATAATGTTCAAACATTATTATTAATACTAACGTCATACGGAACATAATAAAATGTTACTCCCGTAGTTACCCCGTTATCCCGTTTTCTCGGTTTTACCTTTATTAATTTGAGTTTTCACTTCTCAATCACTTCTAACACTTTCTCACACTTCCTAGGGCCTTTATATGCACCAAACAAGGCCTTAACATCTTATAACATCATTAACATTCAAACCCCCCATTTACAACCTTTAAAATACTCTCTGTAGGTTTCTGGGGGTGGTCCGGGACTTGGTCCTTACCCTAAGTCCCGGACCAATACTCGTCCAAACTCTCGGGTGGAATTTAGCAAGTGGTCCGGGACCTTGTACTAGACTCAAGTCCCGGCCAAACACAGCAAGCAACTCTCGGCCTAAATAAAGGGGGTGGTCCGGGTCCTTGTCCATGGACTAGGTCCCGGACCCTGCTACAAACCTGAAACAGACATTATTTTTCACCCCCATTTCAACCCTTAATCCACACTCAATCTTCCCCTAATCTTTCCACAAGATTTCTACATGTTTAATCACCATTAATCATGCTCTAAACCACTTCAAATCATGGGTTAAACCCTTACTCAAATTCTTCCTCAAAATCACTTATATATCATAACTAGTTCTCTTGTTCTTCTAAGTTGTAACAGATTTTGGCTATTACTTTAAACCATTCAAACCTCTCATACTGAAGCCATTCCAAGCATTCACATGGCATTATTTTTACTCCTAACACACTCTCCTTCAAGCTTGGTTTTCCAAACCATTAACCACTCATTTAACACCTCTTGAACACCTAGTTTCATCCTTATAATAAAACACTCAAACTTATCCATTCCTAGGAAATTTTGACAGCACCTACTTGCTTTCCTTAGCATTTTCACCACACTAAAACAGCTCACAAACACTTCTTCATTCCTGTTTAATGAAACAAAACACTACAATACTCCAAACTTCCCTCTTGTTTACACATGTACACTAGTTAGTTTCTAGGTTTATTTGCACACACATAAACCTCATTTAAACATTCTCTTTCAACTCAATATTGTAGTATCATTACTACTCAAGCTCAAGGTTGTTTATACAGCCCCAACATAAGTTTCCCCAAGGCAAATAAAACTATCACAAGGTAAGCTTTTTACCTTGTTTATTTTCGGTTTTTACTTTCTCTTCTTCCTCTTCCCTTTTTGCTCCATCTTTCTCTTCTTGTTTCACAACACACAAGGGGTCTAGATTGCCATCTACAACCATATCCCCATACACACATTTGAAACTTAATTAATACAAACCCTCCTCATACAAACTAATATTTCAAGCACTAGTTTTTAGGCTCTAGCTTAGATATTACCTTAGAGTATTCAAAAGGAGAGCTTGGCAATCAAATGAGGGCATTTCCAACACTCCACAAGGGCAAGGTGCAACCGGCTGAAATGGAGGGAATTTTTTTAACGTGGGGAAATTTTCCCAAATTACAAGAATAAGCTAAAAATGAGCAAACTCTTGCTTATTATTACCTAGGACATTAAGGTGTTGGAGGAGAGTCAAATCAGCTCCTCAAGCTTCGAAAGCTCCAACATCCATGGAAATGAAGGTGGAGGAATCAAGACTTTGAGGGGTACAAAACGTAGCCCTCGCCGATACGAATCTAGCGGTACGATTTTTGTGCGATTCGGTGAAGAAACGAGGAAGTTAATGGAGGAAGAAGGTGGGCTTGTGCTCACGTAAGGAATCGCCTTTTAACAGAGGAGGAAGAAGATAATAACAGGGGCTTGGCAATACGTGAGAATAAGGAAGAAGAAGGTGAGTGAGTGTATTTAAGTTGCTTTTACTATTCACTATTTGCTTTACTTACTTATTTCTTTGTCTTGTTATTAGTTATTAGCTAACAAGCTATTAATGGGTGTACACTTATTAATTAAAACCGGCCCACATGAATTAATAGCCCGGGTCATTTTTTTCCGTCTTTTCGAATTAAACGCGTTTCGTCTCCCGGTTTGGTCACTATTCACTTACCGGGTCCGTTTTCCGGAATTTTCTCGTTTAATTAATTTTAATGGTTATTAAGCTTCCATTAATACTTAATTATAGTTATTTAATCAACTATAATTTTTACGGGTCCATTTGACCACTTAAAGTCACGTTTTCGGGTTTTCTCGAAAAACGTGCTTTTATGCTTAATTAGCGTTTTAATCCATTATTTGGATCCGTTTTCTTCGGGAATCATTCCCGTATACTAATTAGGCCTAACTAAGCCTTAGGAATCCATCTCGGACCCTTACGAGATTATATCTCTTATACTCATTTAACGCGCATTTTAGCGTTTTTCGCTTTTCAAGCGTTTTCTCTTTTCTTTTGGTTTTATCTTTTTACCAATACTCTTTAGGCACCATTAGGCCTTTTATAATCATATTAGAGTAATTTAATCGCCATTTTTAGATCCGGGGTATTTCAATCTACCCCCCTTAGGAACTTTGTCCTCAAAGTTGATGAATCTAGGTGGTTACTCTCATGGCATTCAATGCCAAGGTTATAGTACATGTATAACCCTACTGACTCCACAAGTCAGTCTCATTTCATACTACACATACCACACACATATCACAGCATGTATAGCAATCAAAAATACTCTTTTTACTCTCTCCATGGAATCGGTCCGAAGACAAGAAGGCACTACAGTCCTCGAATCCATGTTGAGTGATATACTACTGATCCCTCAGTACCGGTACGTTGAACACTTACTCTTTCTGGTTCACGGCCGTTTCATGACAAATGGGCACTTACTCTCTCTGGCCCACGGTCCCTTCGGTTCTGATCAAAACGTTACACATATACATATCCTCAGGCACTCTGGTTGACTCACTCAACACAGGAACATCTCAGGGTACTCTCCCCGTCCCGCTGCCTTTGGAAAAATCACCACTGTCACACGCCAACCGGTCACTTAGGACCGCCGCACGTACGGTGCAATGGTTTCAAAACTAATACACGCCCACCGTTCTACCGGTCATCAAGACTTAAGGCCACAGCCATCGGCGGGTGATAGCGGTTTCAAAACCAGTTTTTTTCCATCTTCATACTTGAAGAAAATTCTTTTTCAAAATCTGTTTGAAAATTCTTTTTAAAACATCACACAACTCCAAATCAATTTATGGTAGCTGTATCTTTCTTAGCGTGATTACTTGTGACCACTATAGGGAGCTTCAGGAATCATCTAACCCTGATGTGATCAGCATCAGTGTTGAACTATCCTTCCACCCCAATTTGTGTTCGGTTTCCCTTGATCGCTAGCAGATCAAGTTCCACCTCCCACGTCAGTTTCAAACAATCAGATAGTCAAACATTTTTGTTTTCTATCTTTTACTCTTTCTAGTCATATTCACGAAACAATTCGTTTCAATTAATCTCTAGTTCCTAGTACTTAGGTCATTTGTCATTCTCATTGCTTCACTACTTTACCTAGGTATTCCATACTTATGGCTTCATTTACTCAAATTGTTGCTCAATTTAAAACACATAACATACAACTCCAAAGGATGGAACTCACTCCATCTATCATTCTCAAATAAAATCACCTAGGGAACTCACTCCCCTTAGGTTACACATCGGTTTCATGCCGATTCATACCATCATAACTCATGTCTAATCTCACTAATCTCACTAGACATATACTTAGGGATTCTCATTCCCTAGGAGTCTCTCTACTCCTCTTTTCATAAATATTACATTCTCATTACTTGCATCTCTCATGCACATACTCATTATTACACAATGAATGGGTACCTGTTTATGTAACATAAGTTCCAATCATCAAAACAATTTCTTTTTGTGCTATGCACATAGTAGTTTACGCACCAATACGTAAAACATACTCTAAGCGGTTTCTCGCCCTACCCCCCTTAAAAGGGGTTACGCCCGCGTAACCAACCATATGTTATCACTGAACATTGGTTCATTAATTCGAGTATTATGAAGTGTTTTAACTTCAGTACGGTTAATTAACTCATAACCGGGTTCGGTTCTAGCCTCTAAGGCTTCAAGGGGTTTATGACATAGGTATACTTAACCCTGAATCACGGTCCACAAGCTTCTGCTGCGTGACCTGATAACTAGAGCTTAATTCGCTCTTTGGTATTCTCAATGTATTTCAATCGTCGCTTGGTATCTCTTACCGTATGCGAATTCGATGAGTTATAGATTTTCTCTCCAACTCTCTGGAAATCTATTTGTATAACTCTGTATACCTTCGTGGTTATTCGCTTACTTTTCCCGACTTATTGTCGGTTGAGGTCAAGCTACTACTTAGCATGTAGTGCTTCCTCGTTTAATAGTGGCTCATGGATTATGTTTGTTTCTTGGTTCTGTACCAGAGTTCTTCATTCATACTACTCTGCATTTTTCCACATATCGATCCTGGGCCCTGTGGGTTACTGCCCACGTTCTTTGTGCATCTTTAGCCAATGGCCGCACGGTTATCTCTCTAATTCTCTCACTCAACAGGCTTTTGACATTTCTCAATTCCTGGCTCTCCCACTCGATCATTACCGCACAAGTGCAATACCAAAACACTCAGTCATACAGAGTGCAGAAGCGTAAACCCTTGACAGTAAATCTCTCATGGATAGGAATGATTATGTCCCTTTACCACATTTCTCATCAGCTTCATATCACTAACCAATATACTCTTACAATGGTCGCTTACTGCGTACCTTGTTCTTTCTCATTTCTATGGCATCCGCTACTACTTTAGCTTCCGCCCAGGTGTTCTCGCCATTTACACGATGGCTTGCCATTCACTTGGCTCAACAAATACGCTATTCTTTAAATCTCTCTGCGCTTGCGCACTGCTTACTCTGCAGTTCATACTGTACACATACAGTGTTCACTACTCATCCGATTACTCTATCGGTTTCCTTTGTACTGCCATCAAGGTTCCTCTTTACACACTACTATAGTTCATATACTCCTTGGCAATATACACATGCTCAAGTTTTACTACACCGCTCTAGCGGTTTCACATTACATACTTAGGTGGTAGCCTTTCTCTGGAGGATTCACGCAAATGCCGCTCCATAGGCCCCATAATAACAAGTGGTATCCCCCACTCAAGGTAGTGGTTCGTTCTCCACTGTTCCTCTTATGCCTCTATGCATAGGTTTACAACGTTTAGATCTACAAGTTGCAGTTAGTTTACCGGCTTATAAGCCACATTGCCTCGCCATGCTCCATGCGGGCTGTTTATATAGGTTTCTTCCTCTTCCGTATGCCATTAAATGGTTAGGAGGTATTTCTGGGCTCTTAGATATGGTTGTCTCGTCACCTTCCAGACATGGAAGGCCCTTTTAAATAACTTGATAGTTGTTTATGCCCTCTGGCAATCTAGGGTATCCCGTGTTACGAGGGATCCCTTCGGGTTCTACCCGAGTGTTTGCTTAAACACTTGTGTTCTCAACACGATGTTTCGTTCAACTACTGTTGATTCCAGCACCCTTCTCGGATTGCTCCTGGGTGTTACTGAGTAATGCCATTACATCTGGCTTGTACTTATGGTTATGTTCGGTTGCGACTTCGCCTTGCGGCTATGTATAACTCAAACTATCCCGTTTAGGGTTGTAATGTCTCCCGTTATTGGGTAGAGTATTAGTACTTTTCCTTTACCTACTTAGTTAGGTCGTTATTCTCTTAGTGAGATATTCTGTGGGAATTCTATCCCGTTTATCAAACATTGATATATCAATTAAGGCATTCATCTTATTGCTTACACTGGTATCCATTCCAGTTATTAGGTATTTCCCTTGGTTCCTGACATATCCATGTCTGTGCTTAATACTCTGTGCTTCTCGCACTTATTAACGCCTTATCCTTAGGTCCATCATCTTACTGGATTCTTGACTCCCTTAACTTGGTAAGCTTCCTTGTATTCTTCGATCATTCGAGATGTCCAACTGTCTTTGTTTGAATTGGCTCTTTCGTCCGTAGTATGGAGTGGGCTACTTCCCGTGTACCGTACTCTACTTGTATACATACATGGAGTATCTTATTGATACGTTACCACTTACCCACTAACTCATAATTGGTCTGTCAGGCCCGCAAGCTCCTTTGGAGTGCGGTCGTTCCATGTCTCATTTGTGTACACTTGTAGTGTCGGTCACGCCTAAGTGAAGTATTCTGTTGCCAACTCCTCTTTATGTCCTATATGACTTACCGTGATTCTCTGGTTTGGTTTTAAAATTTGGGGGTTTTTGGAAAATTTCATGTTTGAAAGAAAATTCGGTTTTAAAAAAAAGCTCTTCATGGCATTTCAATGCCGGCTGATTCTTACCAGTCCAGCTTCTTGCTGGCCGGTATGTTCTTTATACAGTGGTCAGGCCTTTAGGCCTTTCAAGGTTTCATTTCAGAATTCTTAGGTTCGTTGCTATATTGGCTTCTTCGCCATCTGGTACTTTGCTAAGTACTGGTAGCTTGTCAAAGCTCTTCTTATTGGTCCCGCTATTACTGCACTTGCCGTGGCAAGTGCGCGGTACTGGCGGTTTTTGGGTTAACTCATACCGGTCACGGTATTGTTCACATTATATTTGGTAGCCTCGTTGGCTCTTCCTTGATCCCCTAGTTGGATAACTGCTCCTTGGAGCTGATTCTCATTCCTTGACATGACTGTCATTCATTTAGGTGCTCTCCACTCTCGGAGTTCCTTAATTACTTTAATTCTAGCTTTACCTCGTTGCTCGTTCCCACGTCTTTACTGTGGTTACCGAGGTTTAACTTATTTAGGTACTACTTTGTAGTCCTATCGGGTATATCCCGTAGCTATGCTCGTAGCTGTCTAAGCTGTGCCCGTTAGGTATTGCAACCTCTTCGGGTGTGGCAGGGTGGGTGTATCTACTCTTGACTAGATTCTTAGTCGGTTATGTACCGTTGATGGTATTATTTAGTTATGGCGGTCCGTAGACATGTGTCCGGTTTTTGTTATTATCATTGCTCCTCCGCCTTGTTGCACGGTTGGTGCTTTCTTCTTGCTGCTGCTCGGCTAGCTAGGTTCTCGCGACTGCTAAGCATGTCGCCCCAAGTTGCCACAGATTTCGGTCTCCTTGGATTAGGATTCTCGATCTCTCCGCCATTATGTGCGGTTATTGTCATTCCAGCGGGATCCGTCTCCGGGCTTTCCGGTTCTCGGGACTTACCGCATGACAGGTTCTGTTCATATTGAAAATTAAATAACTGCCAGATTGGGTTTCCCCGTCTCTCTGGCGTTCTTTCCCAAGCTTTTAATGCGGGGGTTGTGGAGGGCGGGTCTGGTATTGTAGGTATCCAGATCATACTGGAAGTTCCTATCTAGCGCATCTCTCACGCTACCACTCAACCCATAGCCCTAAGTCATATCCTAACTCGGTATTTCCTAAGCTCGGTATTTCCAGTCATCAGAGCGATACTTCGCTCTGATACCATTTTTGTAACACCCCAACCGTTAATCTCTCATTTACCTCTTAAACTTCTAATTACTCTACTCGCAGCGGAACTCTAATATACAACGAGGGGTGAAACAACGCCGTTAGCCACCCATGTGGCTAACCAGGCCTTTCTTACATACCGTAACGGTCTGATGAACTGGAACAACCGAGTACTTCATACAAATACAATACTCAATTCATATCTCTACTATACCGAGTCTACAATACGGATGCCGATAACATACTCGGACTTACACCTCATTCAAATGCATAAGTAATTACAATCTAACTACCCATGCTCATAACTGTCCCCGTCCTACTCTCTCGAACGGTGGTCAGCTTCAAGTACCTGCACACTAAAAACGTTCCCCCTAGGGGGTCAGCTTACGCTGCGCATGAAATTCGCATATACCGCGTGCTAACCGCGGTACGCCGACTACTTTGGGTCGGATATACATGGAGTTCATTTTAATCAAACAACATGCATCATGGCAATACAATATATATGTATATCACACAAGGAATCTACATCCAATCACGGAACACGATTCCTAACTAACATAACAATGTTGTTAGTGGTAACTGGTTACTCTTAGGCATTGAGGGTTATTCCTCACTATGCCTTGTTTACTTATTCAATACCTCACCCGCTCTCTCGGGTTACTTATTCGTATACACACCCATTCTCTTGGGTACTCATACATATACTCACCCACCCCTTTCTCTCGGTTATTTATACTCATTATCTCACCCACACTCTTGGGTTATTCATACTCAAGCTCTTGTAGATTCTCGAGACACTACAGGTCTCCTACGTCACGCTTGTTACTCTTATTACATACTTAAGCCAAAACTCATGGCTCTCTAGCATAGTCTTACTTCCCCGGTTTCGACCCTACTCTGGGTCTAGCATGGTGGGAAGGTTCAACTAGCTCACGGAACTCTCTCTTAGTTCCTATCTCTTTTACTTAGGTCCGACTACTCTCGGACTACTCTCGTTCCCATACACTCCTCTCTCGGAGTTATAATAATATCATGTATATTAGTCTAGAAGCATCATTCTCGATGTTTCTAATGACTTTGGGAACTTTACTTAAATTCGGGTAATCTTAGGTTTAAGGTTACCCTCACAATCATATGCTTGTACATTCGGATATTTTCTTATACCGGGTAAAATCCTCATATAAGAGGTCGACCGTATCTCAAGGGAGTCACATAGTCCCTTAGGTCTCTTTTACCTTTCTTATATGTTTACATTATTGGACTAACTTCAATCCTCTCGATGGAGGTCATTTATCTCTCCACTCATATTTATTTCGTGGATTGTTTCAATAAGGTTCTCTAACCGTTATCGGGTATATACTCAACCCGTACATCTCCTCACATTTTAGGGAGTTCATATGTTGTGTTATCGTTATACTTTAATCGATAGCTTTGTGTGTTTGCATATTACCATTGGTTATGTGACTACCCGTTCAACGGGTTTCTAGTCAATCAACTCACTAAGAGTCGGTCTATGCACTAAGTTAGACCACACCGGCATACAAGTATGTTAGCTCATTCAACATACAACAATGCATGCATAATCAAACAAGGGATTATTTTTCATGCTTTAATCTTTGATTAAGCCGGCACACAAACACAATCAGAGTAACTCGGTTAGCATACGGGGCATGAGAAAATCATACCTTTCACCGGGTTTTTACTTTTACCGTGTCACCTCACCAAGCTCGGGTCACGCACTCTGATAATGTTCCAAACATTATTATTAATACTAACGTCATACGGAAATAATAAAATGTTACTCCCGTAGTTACCCCGTTATCCCGTTTTCTCGGTTTTACCTTTATTAATTTGAGTTTTCACTTCTCAATCACTTCTAACACTTTCTCACACTTCCTAGGGCCTTTATATGCACCAAACAAGGCCTTAACATCTTATAACATCATTAACATTCAAACCCCCATCATTTACAACCTTTAAAATACTCTCTGTAGGTTTCTGGGGGTGGTCCGGGACTTGGTCCTTACCCTAAGTCCCGGACCAATACTCGTCCAAACTCTCGGGTGGAATTTAGCAAGTGGTCCGGGACCTTGTACTAGACTCAAGTCCCGGACCAAACACAGCAAACAACTCTCGGCCTAAATAAAGGGGGTGGTCCGGGTCCTTGTCCATGGACTAGGTCCCGGACCCTGCTACAACCTGAAACAGACATTATTTTTCACCCCCATTTCAACCCTTAATCCACACTCAATCTTCCCCTAATCTTTCCACAAGATTTCTACATGTTTAATCACCATTAATCATGCTCTAAACCACTTCAAATCATGGGTTAAACCCTTACTCAAATTCTTCCTCAAAATCACTTATATATCATAACTAGTTCTCTTGTTCTTCTAAGTTGTAACAGATTTTGGCTACTACTTTAAACCATTCAAACCTCTCATACTGAAGCCATTCCAAGCATTCACATGGCATTATTTTTACTCCTAACACACTCTCCTTCAAGCTTGGTTTTCCAAACCATTAACCACTCATTTAACACCTCTTGAACACCTAGTTTCATCCTTATAATAAAACACTCAAACTTATCCATTCCTAGGAAATTTTGACAGCACTTACTTGCTTTCCTTAGCATTTTCACCACACTAAAACAGCTCACAAACACTTCTTCATTCCTGTTTAATGAAACAAAACAACTACAATACTCCAAACTTCCCTCTTGTTTACACATGTACACTAGTTAGTTTCTAGGTTTATTTGCACACACATAAACCTCATTTAAACATTCTCTTTCAACTCAATATTGTAGTATCATTACTACTCAAGCTCAAGGTTGTTTATACAGCCCCAACATAAGTTTCCCCAAGGCAAATAAAACTATCACAAGGTAAGCTTTTTACCTTGTTTATTTTCGGTTTTTACTTTCTCTTCTTCCTCTTCCCTTTTTGCTCCATCTTTCTCTTCTTGTTTTCACAACACACAAGGGGTCTAGATTGCCATCTACAACCATATCCCCATACACACATTTGAAACTTAATTAATACAAACCCTCCATACAAAACTAATATTTCAAGCACTAGTTTTAGGCTCTAGCTTAGATATTACCTTAGAGTATTCAAAAGGAGAGCTTGGCAATCAAATGAGGGCATTTCCAACACTCCACAAGGGCAAGGTGCAACCGGCTGAAATGGAGGGAATTTTTTTAACGTGGGGAAATTTTCCCAAATTACAAGAATAAGCTAAAAATGAGCAAAACTCTTGCTTATTATTACCTTAGGACATTAAGGTGTTGGAGGAGAGTCAAAATCAGCTCCTCAAGCTTCGAAAGCTCCAACATCCATGGAAATGAAGGTGGAGGAATCAAGACTTTGAGGGGTACAAAACGTAGCCCTCGCCGATACGAATCTAGCGGTACGATTTTTGTGCGATTCGGTGAAGAAACGAGGAAGTTAATGGAGGAGAAGGTGGGCTGTGTGCTCACGTAAGGAATCGCCTTTTAACAGAGGAGGAAGAAGATAATAACAGGGGCTTGGCAATACGTGAGAATAAGGAAGAAGAAGGTGAGTGAGTGTATTTAAGTTGCTTTTACTATTCACTATTTGCTTTACTTACTTATTTCTTTGTCTTGTTATTAGTTATTAGCTAACAAGCTATTAATGGTGTACACTTATTAATTAAAACCCCGGCCCACGTAATTAATAGCCCGGGTCATTTTTTTCCGTCTTTTCGAATTAAACGTTTCGTCTCCCGGTTTGGTCACTATTCACTTACCGGGTCCGTTTTCCGGAATTTTCTCGTTTAATTAATTTTAATGGTTATTAAGCTTCCATTAATACTTAATTAGTTATTTAATCAACTATAATTTTTACGGGTCCATTTGACCACTTAAAGTCACGTTTTCGGGTTTTCTCGAAAAACGTGCTTTTATGCTTAATTAGCGTTTTAATCCATTATTTGGATCCGTTTTCTTCGGGAATCATTCCCGTATACTAATTAGGCCTAACTAAGCCTTAGGAATCCATCTCGGACCCTTACGAGATTATATATCTCTTATACTCATTTAACGCGCATTTTAGCGGTTTTCGCTTTTCAAGCGTTTTCTCTTTTCTTTTGGTTTTACTCTTTTTTACCAATACTCTTTAGGCACCATTAGGCCTTTTATAATCATATTAGAGTAATTTAATCGCCATTTTTAGATCCGGGGTATTTCATTAGATGTAAAACCTTCGGCTCCAAGAGCTGTCTGTAGTTTCTCTGATCTCAACCACTCGTTCTGTTGCGGTGTAGCTTCACGTTTTTTCTTCAGTCCAGCCGATGAGTGTTGGCTTTCCAGCGCAACCGCAGAGGAAACAGGAAGAAGTGGAGGAAGAACGGAGTTTAGGTCGATTCAAGGTTTTGAAATCCCAAAAGAACCGCAAAGATGAAATCAAGGAAAACATAACACCTTACCTGTTCTCTGTTCCTTTACAAATCGGGACTAAGTGTCCCGGTTGGCGTTGTTGGAGATGATAGAAGAAGGAGAAAGACAAAGTCGTGTTTCTTTGTTGACCGTGCCGGAATCGAAAAGGGAGAAGGGAGGCGCAGTGTCGCCGAAGTTGGGGTTCCAAATTACCGTAAGTTGAGGGAATGAAAGAGGGGCACGAGTAGTATGTTTTTGTTAGGTTAGGGGTTTCAGAGGACAAGAGAATGAAGATAGAGGCGCATTTTTGGGAGTAAGAGAGGCGTGGAGCTGTATAGTTCCTCGGTAGTTTAGGGTTGTCATTATCGTGAGTGAATTAGAATAGAAGTGGGCTCTATTTTTTTTTGTCTGGGTTCTGAACTACCGTGGACGAGTAAGACTGGCCAGCCCAGTCTTTTGGCTGGTCGGCCCATCTTTTTTTTCTTTTACAATGTTTTATTTAATATGTTGTTTCTACTCGTCTTTACTCGTTTTTCATATCGTTTCGCGACACATGGTCCCGATAACGAGACAGACCTCTTCATAACTCCAAATTTATTACTTTTAAACATTATTATTATTGTTATTTAGAAATCTTTTAGTTAGTATTTAAAATACTAATGGTTGCGTTTTGCCATTTTAGACGAAAATGTGATGTCTTTTATTCCGACTATTTAACCAATTTTTCAATATCTCTAAAATTTCCCATGTAATATATAAGGTATTTAGGACCTCGCCTTTACTACTCAAATGTTTGAGACACGTTTTTCAATGTAAACAATATATTTCATTTCCATTAATATTTATTTTATTTGTTATTTTATGCGAGATTTATTAACCTCTTTAAATCTTACATCTGTTTATAAAATTAATTTCTTACGTGTACGAATTTAAGTAATGCACCTCAATAACGTTTCTATCCTTAATAATATATATTAACCTTCCATTAAACACTTCCATTTAATTAATTTAGTATTAATTTGGGATAATTAACATTTGGATTTCAGCTGTTTAGTGGTATTTTGCTGGTTGTTTTGTGCTGGTTGTTTTGTGGTTATTTTGAAAACTGTTGTTCGGCAGTGTGGCGGTTTTGTCTAGCGTATTTGAATAAGTTAGTTACGTGTAGTGCGTTTACGGATGTCTGTGCTACAATTACAAATTTTATATTACATTTTAAAACAAATTTTTTCAAGATGTAAATAAAGAAGCTACTAACAAATATATAGATTAATATATACATAATTTATAATTAGAAAACAACAAAGTTTTATTACAATAAACCATTATTAACATTTCTATTTATACAAATAACTTAACTATTATCAAACATAATGCTATCAATGGATAATAACAATTGTAACTATACATGGTTTTAACACACCGGGCTACTTGCCCACATTTGAGTAAAAGGAAAAATATAATAATTAATTAGTGAACTTTATTATTGTTTACATCATAAAAAAATAAACAATTTAGTTGTTAAAAAATATAACCTATATATTAATATGTGGATATAATTAAATATTCATATTTTATACCTTATTTTTGCAATATAGTCAAAAGTAAAACTGATTGTTATGTCATTCTCGGTAATCATGTACCCCTCCTATCCATAATACAAATATTTTTTAGTTTTTATTACTAATTCTATAAATTAAAAAAATATTAGAATTACTCAAAATAATTTTTAGTATAAGTTTCTAGAAAAAACTACTAATTTAAAACTATTGTTCTATAATAATATCATTTTCAAAATATAATTATAAATATAAAAAATTCAAATTAATTTTTAAATATTAATTAAAATATTCTCACCCCCCCTTAATTACAGTTTTCTGCCCGCTTCTCTTTACTGTATTTATTCTCTTTGCAGCATAAATTTCTGGTTGTTTTGAAAATTGTTGTTCGGCGGAGTGGCGGTACATTTATACCACAAAAACTGTAGGAAAACATATAGATTAGGGTACCTATCTCTCGAGCGCAGCGGAATTATATGTAGGATCGTTCTTTCTGTTCGTTGTCAACCGAACCGCCCTTCCCTTGTTGTCAATTTGATAAAGCCTTCGCGTCTACCAGGTGGAGGAAGCCACAGCAGCACTCCCCACGCTATCCACGACCTAAGAACCCTAACACGGCTCTCTCTCTGTGTGTATTTTGTGGGAACTAGCGATTCTGTATTTTTGTCTGTCATTGGAAACTAATTCCAGAGTCTATATATAATAATAACAGAAAGAGATAAGAATAACAAATATTATTATCAATATTATTTGACGTTGGTTGTAACTAATATTTAACAAATAAATATTATCTTCTATTTATTACTTAAATAAATATAACCAACATCTCCCACTTACCAAAGGTCAAATACTTGAGAGCTTTCGTGTTTCATACAGGCAAATAGGCCATGCGACCTGGCAACACACCTGCAATGTGGATAACTCCAAACCAAACCTCTCAGGCCAGAATGAAGCATCCAAAAAAAAGTTGCCAGCACCTCAAGTCCAATTTCTGTTCGACTAATCCAAACTCAACCCAGATCCTTCAACATATGGATGAGCAGGATACTGTGACCAATCACTATAACTACTAAAGTTACTGGCGCTAGCAATTGTCACTTCAGTCTGAACTACTCTTGTAAACTTTTCCTTTTACTTGGCATTGTATCCTAATGGTAATAATCGCTTTCCCAGAAGGTTACACTAAAACCGTAAAAATCATGAAATCTTGGTAATCCTTCCAAAGTAGCAGCATCATTACCACTATTACAACCCAAGTCAAAAGGTCAAAAGGTGCATATAACAAATATTGACTCACATAGCGAAGGAGCAAGGATCAATCCATACGCTTCAATGAGGTCGCTAGCACGTACCGTATGAAAGTACGTTGTGGGGAGTTCTCTTACATAGAGGATGTCAACTCCCACCCACGAGTCTAAAAGGTTCACATAGACACCCCCACTCGGCTAAAAATGAACTTACATGGGTACAGGAACCTTTATTAAATATCCCATGTGGATTAACCAATAACCCTTTTAATATAGACTACAAAAGTCTCCCATTAACTTTGAGTCACTAAGACAAAGTTAGCATTACTTCATGATAACATATATCCAATGAAGCTGGCTACTTGTGTGAGAAAGTATGCCTTATAGTTCATTGACATTAATACACAACATTATATTTTGACAAACAAAATATTGAAGAGAATAAGCATTCTTATATCCAACAAGGTAAAAATTACCGTGGCCTTAGCATAACACATAGTTTGTTGTGCTCTAAAAGTAAAAAAACTTTTGACAACTTCCAGTGTTCAGGGTGTAACACCCCATCCAACAACAACACACTTATCAACTAACTGCAGCGGAAAACATACTTCATCACATTACTTATCTCGTTGGTGTTACACGCCGTTAACCACCCACGTGGCTAACAAGGCTATTACATATACATTGTATCGGTCTGATGGACTAGATTCCCGAGCAACTGTACATTACTATACCTTTTCATTAACAACAACCAACACACATAAGCCTTCCAACTGTACCGAGTATTTACAAACTGATGCCGATAACAATTTCGGTCTTACTACACCTACAATACATACACAAATTTAAATGGCTACCCATGTACAAACGACTACCCCGTCCTACTCTCGAACGGCTTCCAGCTCCTTGTACCTGAAATAGAATTGGAAGAAAGGGTGGCCCCCAAGGGGCTCAGCACCTTTGCTGGTATGGTAATCCCGCAGCCCGCATGCTACCGGGCCACGCACAACTATTTGTCGTCTTAGCATGCGGTTGATTACATTTAAATCATGCACGTAAACTACAAACACACAACACATTACACTGCACAACAATGGCTCAATAAAACAACCAACACATCTACACTTAATAAATCACCCATTGTGATCTTTAACCCCTACAGTGTTTCTCCTTTAATGGAGTTATTTCCTTAATAGACGACACTTACCCACTAATCGGGTTATCCTTAAGCGCCTCTTATAATAAGCTGGAATTCGTGTCCCTGATCCACATACTCCACATCTTAACAACATATAACATCACATCGCAATAAGAATTGCATCACAACAATAATACATAACATAACGGGAACGGTTCCCTTTACGAACCAGCCCAAACATAGTTAGTTCACTTGTAGAGCCTAGAGAATGTTGCCAGACTCATGATAAGCTCGTTACATAACTCGTTACCATCTCGTTAAATGAACGGATAACTTAACACCAAGGTGCGTCGGATATAGTAATCCAAGCACACCGAACAAACATAGTATGCCCCTGTGGCCCGACGTGAGTCAGTAAAATAGCCTTGGTTAAGCTAAAGGGAAGGTTGGAAACCAAAAAGGAAAACAACCATAACATACAGAGAGGATCGAACCTGATATGACAACGACCCCCATACTCATACGCGTGGCCGGAACTACCGAACTCCTCACTCCCCGGTTAGCACTTGTTAGAAGTCTCATTATTGGACTTAGTACATTAATTCACAATCAGGTGGTTAAGTCTAGTTAGCCACACACAAGGGAAGTGAACATATTAACACGCACAAACAAACACATAACTAACTCACGCATAGCCGTGGTTAGAATGTTCCTTAGGTTGGAAATGTTATTACCGGATGCCGTTCTCTTATGTTCACCTAATAATGGTTAACTAGCCCTTTCATGCGCATTCGAGGTTACCGGTATCGGTACGCAACGCATAACAACAAAACGACTGTAAACTCGTTTCATGATTTATCTTATAACGTGGCAAACATACAGAAAAACACTTTGGCATACAAGCCGGTGTAATCCGGTAGGACACAGGTTGCAAGAAAACCATACCTGTCACCGGAGTCCACTCTATCATGTCCACTTATGTTCCTCGAACAACTGGTAATATTACATTTACTTTTATTAACATCGAGGTAACATGATTGTTTAAAGTCTAATGCTCATAACTTATCCCCGTTAACTAGTTAAATAACTTGACATTTTTAACTTGTTTTACTCTCACATTTTATTACAATTTTTCACCCGCTTAATTGTCTTTATAACCCACCTAACATGTCCTTAACAACCTTATAACATCATTACTTATCAATCCCCATCATTACATATCATTTTCCAACCTTAAACAACATTTTTAGAGTGGTTCGGGACTTGGTCCTTGCAGAGTGGATTTATCGTGAGTGATTAGTACTGGTGAAATTGATTAAAGAAAGAAATTAATACTCAAAATATCCGTCGGGCTGCAAATAAAAACCCGGTCGCAGTAGTATAGAAGACAGAAGCGGCCGGGGTCAAACCGTGGGACTTATAGCGAGATAAAATAGTTCCTAAGCTTGTCACAAAAGGGGGGAAGTTAATTGACTTGTTTTAGAGAAAATATTAAGCAGATTAGAAAACTGAGTGCAGATGAATTAAATGGAACTCCGGGTTTAGGTTTTATATAATCTGATTAATTATGCTATCTCTACCGGTTTAATTTATTAGTTTGGCAAAATTCCTGTTATTATCCTAAGGACTAAGTCATAGACCCTTAAGAACTCGTTTACCAGAAAATGCTCGGTCTAATCAAGGTTCAAGCAATACTATGTAAACGGACGTTAAATTCGAGGAATTATAATTGCATCTGAAAATACTAACCTATTAAATCATAATAAGCTTTCTCCAGATTTACGGCTTAATTAACCTGTCTATTTATCACCTGGTCTGATCAAAATAGACTTAGGAAAGCATTTTAATAAATTCATGTAATTTATTAAAATGGTGAGAGAAAACCTTTAAGCGTAACAAACTGTATTTATTTTAACCGGTAGAAATATTGATTACATAATTAAACAAACCATAATTAAAACCCTTGCCCGGAGCAAATCCTCCTTAGTCTGACATATTAACTGGTAATAAGTCAGACAGAGGTTGGACGTAATAACAATACGAGATGCGTGGATGATGAATGGAGAAAATGAAGAGGAAGAAGAGTGGAGCGAGTACGTAGGATTTTTGTAAATGGAATGAGAGATTTTGAGTGTTGAGTTTGGGGTGGAACATCTGTATTTGTTTGAAGTAGCAGTGGTATTTTATAGAGGAGAGGAAGAAGAAGAACGACTGCAGACAGAGGTGGAAGAGCATTGATTGCTCAGGGGACAGAACACGAAGAGTAGATAGATAAGTTGCAGGTCGACGGGCGAAGTCGACGAGCGAAGAAGAAAAACTGTTTTGCGTTCGATTTTAGCCGTGTCCGCCTCTGCGTCCGCCTTAATCCTCACGCGGACGTGACTGTCGACCTCGCCTTGTCCGCCCGGTCACTTGTTCTGTCCGCGCGGCCGTCCGCCCGGCCACTCACTCACGTCCGCCCGGCCGTCCGCCCAGTTCTCACGCGGACGTCTCTGTCGACCGCGCCTCTGTCCGCCTAGACTCAACGCGGACGTCATGTGGTCGTGACTTATTTTCTTCTACAAACTTTGACCGGCTCTAGATTCTTCGTTTGGACTCCGTTTTCTGAGCCGTTTGTGTCTATGCGTTCGTCTTTTCGTCTACTTTACTCCCAGCTTGGTTTTCCTCATGTTTAAACAATAAATTTGTGAGATAACAATAAAACATAAACTAGAGGAAAAACTAACCGAAGTGGAGAAATGAGCAAGAAAAGTGCTAATATAATATATGAAATACACCTATAAATCATGCTCATTTGGACACTTATCACACCCCCACACTTATCTTTTTGCTTGTCCTCAAGCAAAACCACGTACCCAAGTAAGTAGGGAATGCTCAATACTAACAAATATTATTATGAAGGGTAGGATAAACATGATCTTTCTAACTTATTGAGGAGTGTGATCCATCAACTGCTGGTGGCATAGGTGTGCTCAAGGTAAAAATAAAATATAGAGTTTTGGGGTATGATCCAAGGTACTTCAATGTTTCTTTTAGGTGACTCTGAGAACTTTTACCATGGCCAACTTCTCTCAAGAATGGGCATTGAGGAGAAAACAAAGGAAAAATAGATTCATGCATTTGTTTCACTTTTGCATAAGAGATGAGAAAATGTAGGCATCACGCCTTTGTATTTAAGAACATTCAACTCTCTTTTGTTGGTTACCAATGGTGTCTCACAAGTCCCTTGTTTTTTTTATTTCTTCTTCTTCTTTTTTTTAACAGAGAAGCACCCCTTAGCAATCCCTAAGAGAGAAGACAGAAAGAAACCCTGAGCAATAAAATCCAACCATTGCAGATTATTTGGTCACACCGCATATAAAATGCTCCTCAAAAGTAATCAAAATTTTAAATTTTTGTACCATTTATCCCACAATTCATAACAGTATTTGTTTTTAAAGAGAACAACCTACATTAGCAGGGTACATAATTTTAATTTTTGAACAAATGCAAGATAAGCAGAGAGATTCAAACAATTAAAGCACAAAATGCCCTAAAAGGCTCTTCCCCCACACTTTAAGCTTAAGCAATGCCCTCATTGCGTAGATGAAATAAAATTAATAGGGCATGCAATTAATAAAAGAAAGAGTGTACTCCCCAGATTTCGTAGAGTGTGTAGAGCTCGCCCACACTTGAGTGCAGCTGTGGAATGTCATGATTTGAACCTGTAAAGAATATTCTACACAGCGAGAAGAACTCAAGTGAAACCTGCATTTTATTATAACATAATAAAGGGAAATATAGTACAAAAAGGAAAACAACATTAAATTTAAAGGAAAGATAAAAGATAGATAGTGGGTTGCCTCCCACCAAGCTGCCCGGGTTTAACGTCTCTAGCTAGACGTATTTGACCAAGCTTTAGTTTGGAGAAGAGTTCGAGGGCGAGTTGTCCCGCTGTTCTTGGACAAATAAGTTGCAGAGAAGTCAGTTGAATATTAGAATGAGAATTATACCTTTTAAGACTGCCTCGTTGACCTTGAAAGTTTCGCCTTGTTTGTTCTGGAGTTCAAAGGCACCGTACGGAGTCACACTAACAATCTGGAAAGGGCCGGCCCAATGAGACTTGAGTTTCCCAGGGAAGATCCTTAATCTTGAGTTATATAAGAGAACCCAATCACCAATTTCGAAGTCCCTTTTGAGGATCATCCTGTCATGGAACTTTTTGGTGCGCTCTTTATAAATCTTTGCATTCTGGTAAGCCTGATCTCTCAGCTCTTCTAATTCGGAAAGTTGGAATTTCCTTTTCTCTCCCGCAGAAATTAAGTCAAAGTTTAGGGCCTTGATTGCCCAATATGCCTTATGTTCCATCTCTACAGGTAAGTGGCATGCTTTCCCATAGACCAGCTTAAAAGGAGACATCCCGATGGGAGTCTTGAATGCAGTGCGGTAAGCCCAAAGCGCATCATCCAGCTTAAGTGCCCAATCCTTTCGTGATGAGTTAACCGTCTTCTGGAGGATCCATTTTAACTCACGGTTGGAAACTTCTGCTTGGCCGTTTGTCTGGGGGTGATAAGGTAAAGCTACCTTGTGACGTACCCCGTACTTAACCATAAGCGCTTCAAATGAACGGTTGCAGAAGTGAGATCCTCCGTCACTGATAATAATTCTTGGCACGCCAAAACGGGTAAAGATGTGCTTCTTAAGGAACCTGGTTACTGTCTTTGCATCAGCATGATGACAGGGTATGGCTTCTACCCACTTCGACACGTAATCAACTGCCACTAGAACATATTGGTGGCCCTGCGAGGAAGGGAACGGTCCCATAAAATCAATGCCCCAACAATCAAAAAGCTCCACTTCTAGTATCCCTTGTTGTGGCATTTCATGTCTCCTGGATGTGTTACCCATTTTCTGACAATTATCACATTGTTTGCAGAATTGGTACACATCTTTATGAAGGGTCGGCCAATAAAATCCTGAGGCCAGGATCTTAGCTGCGGTCCTTGTGGGTCCATGGTGACCTCCGGCTTCCCGTGAGTGACAAAAATGTATGACGCTTGAACCTCATCTTCTGGGAGACATCGTCGAATCAACCCATCAGCACTAACTCGGAACAAATACGGATCCTCCCAGAAATAATGCCTGGTCAGAAAGAAATTTCTTCTTCTGGGAGTAGGATAGGTCATAGGGTACTGTTCCAGAGACTAAATAATTGGCCAGGTCCGCATACCATGGCTCCTGTACCTTGGTGATTGAGAAGACAGTCTCATCGGGGAAGAATTCGTTGATAGGCACACTATCCTTAGGAGTCACCAATCTAGAGAGATGGTCAG
Source organism: Limonium bicolor (assembly GCA_023374045.1). NCBI lineage: Eukaryota > Viridiplantae > Streptophyta > Magnoliopsida > Caryophyllales > Plumbaginaceae > Limonium > Limonium bicolor. The sequence goes on from CM041782.1 coordinate 95,316,605, forward strand.
CGACAACATTCAATTTTCCGCTCTTATCTTTGACTTCGATGTCAAACTCTTGAAGTAGAAGAATCCAGCGCAACAAGCGAGGCTTGGCTTCTTGTTTTGTAAATAGATATTTGAGAGCGGAGTGGTCTGTATGCACGATGACTTTGCTTCCCCATAAGTATGATCTGAACTTATCAAGGGAGAAAACTATAGCCAGAAGTTCTTTTTCGGTGGTCGTATAGTTTTTCTGGGCGTCGTTTAGTGTTCTGCTGGCATAAGCGATCACTCTCAAGATTTTCTCTTTTTTCTGGCATAGAGCTGCCCCCACGGCGTAGTCACTTGCATCGCACATGATCTCAAACGGAAGAGACCAATCAGGTGGTATGACAACAGGTGCTGACACCAATTTTTGTGTTATAGTTTGGAAAGCAGCTGAACACCTTTCATCAAAATGAAACGGGGCATCTTTCTGTAGCAGGTCGGTCAATGGTTTGCTGATTTTGGAGAAGTCTTGTATAAACCGCCGATAAAATCCTGCATGCCCTAGGAACGCTCGTATGTCTTTAACAGTAGTTGGTGCTGGTAACTTCTCGATAACCTCTACCTTGGCTTTATCCACCTCTATTCCTTTTGCTGATATTTTATGCCCAAGGACGATCCCGTCCTTGACCATAAAATGACATTTCTCCCAGTTTAAAACGAGATTCGTATCCTCACACCGTCTTAGGATCAAATCCAGTTGTGCCAAGCATTTGTCGAAACTAGAGCCATAGACTGAAAAGTCGTCCATAAAGACTTCTATGCTCTGCTCGATGAAATCAGCAAATATTGCTTGCATACATCTCTGGAAGGTAGCAGGGGCATTGCACAGACCGAAAGGCATTCGTCTGTAAGCAAAGGTACCGTAAGGACAAGTGAAGGTTGTCTTGTCCTGGTCCTCTGGTGCAATTGGTATTTGGAAATACCCCGAGAACCCATCTAGAAAACAGTAGTACTCTTGCCCTGCTAGCCGCTCCAACATCTGGTCGATAAAGGGGAGAGGGAAGTGATCTTTCCTGGTTGCCAAATTTAAGCGCCTGTAGTCAATACACATGCGCCATCCTGTGATTTTTCTTTGAGGGATAGCCTCTCCCTTATCATTTATAACAGCTTCGATGCCCCCCTTCTTGGGGACAACTTGAACAGGACTGACCCATGGACTGTCAGAAATTGGATAAATGATGTTCGCGTCGAGGAGTTTCAGAACCTCCTTTCGAACCACCTCTTTTAGGTTAGGTTTAGCCGACGTTGGGGTTGCCTGATAGGCTTGTAGTTTTCCTCCATATAGATGTGGTGCGTGCAATAGGAGGGATCAATTCCTTTGATATCAGCAATAGTCCACCCGATTGCGTTTGTGCTTCTTTAATACCTCAAGTAACCTTGTTTCCTCCCCGGAATTCAGAGAAGAGGAAATAATGACAGGCAAATGGTCATTTCAGCTAGGAAGGCATACTTGAGGTTAGAGGGTATTTCTTTAAGCTCGAGTTGGTGGTTGTTCATGATGGAATTGATTTTTGAGGTTTTCTGTCGAGTTCTTCGATTGGTGGCCGGTACGCTTGATAACCAGTTCTTTTTCTACGCCAGCATGGCGTTAACTTCCGGATCCTCCACCTTTTCTTCTAGAGAAGTAAATAATACTGCTCTAGCGGTTCAGTTTCAGCTTCCAGATGGAAGATGGGGAATACATGTCCTCATCTGTAGCAAAATCGCTTCCTCCTCCTCATCATCTGTGAATCCCACTGTCTTAGCATGAGGAGAAAAGTTGAGCTTTTCTTCATCATTTTCTGCATGTCGAATTCAATCGTTTCATCCTCGTACCGAAGAGTGATTTTCCCATCATGGACGTCAATGATGGCTTTGGCGGTACTCAGAAACGGTCGACCTAGAATCAGGGGAACCTCAACATCGTCATCCATTTCTAGAATGACGAAAGTCAGCTGGAAAGATAAAGCGAGATACTCCAACTACCAGATCTCGGACTATGCCCATGGGCTTGATCTCTGATCTGTCTGCTAGTTGGAGTTTGAAAGGAACCGGTTGCATTTCTCCTCCTTTTACTTTCAAGAAGGTGGCGTATGGCATGATATTAATGCTGGCTCCTAGGTCGCATAGACCACTTCCACAGTCACCCACCTATAAAACACGGGATCACGGGATTTCCCGGATCTGTTTGTTTGGGGGGAAGTGCTCGAAGAAGGGCGCAGAGCATTCCTGTGATGCACTGTTTCTTTTCCAGGTTTCTTTTTCTTCTTTGTCAAGAGATCCTTTAGGAATTTGGCGTAGTTAGGCATCTCTTGCAAAGCATCAAGTATAGGTATGTCGAGAGTCAGTTTCTTGAAAATGCTCAAGAATTTGGAGAACTGCTCATCTAGGTGTTTCTTTTTCATTCTGTTGGAAATGGGAGTTCACTGTTTTTATGAGTGGAAGTTGGGATGTCGAGGACTCGAGATGGAGGTGGAGTAGCAGGAGTAGGAACTTGGATTTCTGAGGGAGGTGAAGTTGGTTTGTGGTTTCTTCAACATTGATATAGGCATCTTCATGATTTTCTTTTTCTTTTCCTTTGCTGGCGCAAGTTCCCTTCCACTCCTTAAGGAGACTGCACACAAGTTTGTTGATTGAAATGTGCCATCGTCTATAAGGATTGAATTCGCTTGTTCCTTTGGATTGGGGTTAGTCTGTGAAGGGAATTGACCAGGTGGTCTTTGTTGAGTGAGTAACTGTTGGATCTGAGATTGCAAGGCTTTTTGGTCTTGCGCAAGCGGCAACCTCTTCTTGCGTATCTCTGGATTTACCCATCATAGCCTTAAACATCTCTTGCATTTGAGACATCAGACTCAGGATTCGAAGGAGGTGAGCGGTCGACTCGAGAAGCTTCATTGCCATAAGGCTGTTGTTGATATTGCCTTTGGCCTCCTTGGAAATTGGACTGAGGTCTGTATTTTGGGATGTTGTAGGGTATGTGGGTTTGGATATTTTCTGTGTTTGAGTAGCGAAGGTTGGATTGCATGTTACGTTGCCAAGGTTGTCTGTACCCTTGATTGTTGGTGATGTAGTTTGCCTCCTCCGCTGCTTTTAATTCTTGTAGTTGGGGGCATTGTTCATAGTCATGAGGCCCGCCACATTGCGTACAAAATTAGTTGGAGTGATTGGGAAGAGGAGCATAGCCTGGAGGGATTGTAGATGATCGGGAAATCATCGACTTAGCTTGCTGGGGGAAGGAATTCATAGCCATCTGCTCAACCACTTTTTGCAGAGTACTGACTTTTGTTGCCTGCTGAGCATTGCTCTCCATGAGTTGCTCATGGCTTTTCATCAATTGGTCGAACTTGTTATCACTTTCCCCAACATGATATAATCCTGGAGTACCGCTCCTTGATCCACCGGAGGCCCAGTCTCTGATTTCCTCACAGAGAGATTCCATGCTGTTCAGAAATTGTGCTCCTGGCTTTTTCAGAATGTCAGCCCCTAACGAAGATAGCACCATTGTTCTGCACGGACCGATCAAGCCTTGTAGAACAATTGTGATACTTGTTCTTTCGTCAGACCATGGTGAGGACAAGTAAGTAGTAGACCTTTGAAACGGTCCCAAGTTTCACAAATATTTCCGACCCAGGTTGCTTGAAATTATAGATTTCAGCAATCATCTCAATGTTCGGCTCGGGGGTAGGAATTTGTCGTAGAACTTGGTGGCCATGTCATCCCATGTACCGATGGTACTTGGTGTTAGGCTATGATACCACTTGCTCGCGTTTCCCGTCAGGCTGTGTGGGAATAATGACAATCTTGCATATTGAAGTACTGCGTCGGTCGCAGTAAGACTGTTGGCATGTTGCAAGAATTTTGTAACATGTAACAGGGCGTCTGGACTGGTGCCATCAAACATGCCCAACTTTCACACATCTGATTTGATGATATGGCTTCAGCTTCTGCCACTCATCGTATTCGGATGGGCTAAGGTGAGGAAGGATGATAGCAGGCTGTTGTCCTTGGTTAGACGGCCTGTTGATATTTCGAACGTCGCTGGTGTAGATGCCATGTAGTTTCCGGGTCAGATTATCACTGTGGTGGTAATGTTGTTGAGTTCGTCTCTGCCTTAGGGGCGCAGAAAGGTTCTCTCGATCTCTGGATTGTAACCAACCGTGTGATTATTAATATTTTCTGGGAGACTGTTTGACCTGGTAAAAGGCATTCACCACTCAAAACAGAGAAAAGAACTGGTTATGGTTAGAATAATAAAAATGTTAGGAATTAGTAGACAGAAATTTAAAGTTAGTAGTTAGGGACAATGGAAAGAAATAACAGAAAATTGAAATGACAATGGAACGAAATGACAATGGAACGAAATGACAGGAAATTAAAGTTAGTAGTTAGTATACTGGAAATTATAAGTTAGTATACGAAATTGAAGGACAATGGAAATAAATGTTAAGGACAATGGAAATTAAATGTTAAGGACAATGGAAATTAAATGACAATAATATAAAGAGTTAGTAATTAGATGTCAGAAGTCAGAAGTCAGAAGTCCGAAGTCCAAAGTTAGATGTCCAAAATTAGATTAACAACAAATATATTAACAGATTATTATAATATAACAGGTGAATTAACCGGGGCTTAGGGACTAGATTAAATCAAGTCCCCGGCAACGGCGCCATTTTGCAGAGTGGATTTATCGTGAGTGATTAGTACTGGTGAAATTGAAAAAGAAAGAAATTAATACTCAAAATATCCGTCGGGCTGCAAATAAAAACCCGGTCGCAGTAGTATAGAAGACAGAAGCGGGGGGTCAAACCGTGGGACTTATAGCGAGATAAAATAGTTCCTAAGCTTGTCACAAAAGGGGGGAAGTTAATTGACTTGTTTTAGAGAAAATATTAAGCAGATTAGGGCATCCACAATGGTTTTAAGTTTCTTAACACATCCCTAGATGCCATGTCATCTAAAAATTATATTTTATTACTTAAGAAACTCTATTCACTACAATAACAAAGTTTCTTAATCTCTCTCTCTTAATGAACAACCAATCAACTATCACTATTTAGATGTGAGAGAAAATATGAAAGAGGAGATACACATAGGTGGGTCTAATGTCATAAAAAGTGGGGTTCTTATTTAAGAACCTTGGAGAGAAAATGAGTGGAATCCACACCATTGTAGAACATTTCACATATGTAACCGTGTCAAGAACCCTTATTGTGGATGCCCTTAGAAAACTGAGTGCAGATGAATTAAATGGAACTCCGGGTTTAGGTTTTATATAATCTGATTAATTATGCTATCTCTACCGGTTTAATTTATTAGTTTGGCAAAATTCCTGTTTTATCCTAAGGACTAAGTCATAGACCCTTAAGAACTCGGTTTTACCAAAATGCTCGGTCTATCAAGGTTTGAGCAATACTATGTAAACGGACGTTAAATTCGAGGAATTATAATTGCATCTGAAAATACTAACCTATTAAATCATAATAAGCTTCTCCAGATTTACGGCTTAATTAACTGTCTATTTATCACCTGGTCTGATCAAAATAGACTTAGGAAAGCATTTTAATAAATTCATGTAATTTATTAAATGGTGAGAGAAAACCTTTAAGCGTAACAAACTGTATTTTTTTAACCGGTAGAAATATTGATTACATAATTAAACAAACCATAATTAAAACCCTTGCCCGGAGCAAATCCTCCTTAGCCTGACATATTAACTGGTAATAAGTCAGACAGAGGTTGGACGTAATAACAATACGAGATGCGTGGATGATGAATGGAGAAAATGAAGAGGAAGAAGAGTGGAGCGAGTACGTAGGATTTTTGTAAATGGAATGAGAGATTTTGAGTGTTGAGTTTGGGGTGGAACATCTGTATTTGTTTGAAGTAGCAGTGGTATTTTATAGAGGAGAGGAGAAGAAGAAGAACGACTGCAGACAGAGGTGGAAGAGCATTGATTGCTCAGGGGACAGAACTCGAAGAGTAGATAGATAAGTTGCAGGTCGACGGGCGAAGTCGACGAGCGAAGTCGACGAGCGAAGAAGAAAAACTGTTTTACGTTCGATTTTAGTCGCGTCCGCCTCTGCGTCCGCCTTAATCCTCACGCGGACGTGACTGTCGACCTCGCCTTGTCCGCCCGGTCACTTGTTCTGTCCGCGCGGCCGTCCGCCCGGCCACTCACTCACGTCCGCCCGGCCGTCCGCCCAGTTCTCACGTGGACGTCTCTGTCGACCGCGCCTCTGTCCGCCTAGACTCAACGCGGACATCATGTGGTCGTGACTTATTTCTTCTACAAACTTGACCGGCTCTAGATTCTTCGTTTGGACTCCGTTTTCTGAGCCGTTTGCGTCTATGCGTTCGTCTTTTTCGTCTACTTTACTCCCAGCTTGGTTTTCCTCATGTTTAAACAATAAATTTGTGAGATAACAATAAAACATAAACTAGAGGAAAAACTAACCGAAGTGGAGAAATGAGCAAGAAAGTGCTAATATAATATATGAAATACACCTATAAATCATGCTCATTTGGACACTTATCAGTCCTTACCTTAAGCCCCGGACCAACACTTAATCTAACCTCGGGTGGTTTTATGTAGTGGTCCGGGACTTCATACAGAACTTAGGTCCCGGACCAATATAAGCTAGAAATCCTCGGGGGTAAATCAGGGGGTGGTCCGGGACTTCCTACAAGACCTAAGTCCCGAACCAAGGTAGTGTAAGAACTCTCGGCCCCTTTTTAATGCATGGTCCGGGTCATCTTCCAAAACCTAGTCCCGGACCGTTGTAACAGATTCCCATATTTGACATTTTCAAGTCTTGTTTCATCTATTCTTTTCATCCTTTGATTACCCAAGCTTCCCATATGATCTTAGGTATATTCCAATGCCAAGATATCATCTTGAACCTCCTTAAACATTGTCCCAACTTGTTACTCAATTTCCTTACAACATCTCTTAACACTTGTAATGTTTTTTCCTTAAGTTTTCTAAGTGGTAGTTTCATGCCTACAACTTCATTAACCAAAATGTTACCTCACCACTATCACCACTACTCCAAGGGCATTATTTCACACATACACTCCCATACAAAACTCCTTCCATTTTCCACTAGTTCACACTTAGATCTCCACAAGGCATTATTTTTCCTTTGATCACCAAAACTTGCAAAGACTTAGTACTTCACATACTGAACCTTGGTGTGTTTGAAACACCCATTGATCTCTAAGTCCTCCAAGACAATGCCCTTGACATCTTAACACCTAAAACATCATAATTCACTTCTTCACCATCTTAAAACTTAACAATTTCCTAGTACCTTCTAGGTCATAAATCCCATTACCACAATAAACTCCTTTGTTTATCAACTAAATTTTTGCCATAGTCTCCTGTATATTCTCACACCCAAACACTTAGGTTTCACCTTTTCACAACCAAAACACAATCACTTAATACACATTCCTTACACACAAAACTTCACCAAATTTACACTACATCACAATATAGTGCATAAACTTAAATTGCTTGGCACTTAGGCCCTTAAATAACATGACTCTTAAGCCCTTAAATTGCTAAACCTTAAACACTGAATTTCCCACATAAATAATGCCTTTGACCTGCAATTACATACAACAACACAATGCCCTTTAATAGTTTCCTTGAGAGCATTTTACTAGGTCATTCACCATTGGCTCCTTAGGTATTTTATAAGCAAATAAAGCTCACTTTTCCTAAGGCATTTAAACTACATTGAGATAGTTTGTTTACCTCTTTTTCCTCTCAAACTTCTTTCTTGTTTCCTTGAACCGAAAATCAGCAAGGAGTTTGATCACTTGTCAACTTCTAATCAATATACATATAAGGGTAATGAGCTTAAGAATTCATACTTAAACTCATATACAAACCCTAGTTAACATAAGTGTTTTAATACACTAAAATGATATTTACCTTTGAATTTGAAAGAGAGCTTGAATATGTAACAAGAGAGGTTCCCACCAAGACCTTGAATGATTGGAATGAGCTATGAATGAGCAAAAGAAAAACACCATTACATGGTGAATTTTCGATCATCAACAAAGTGAAGGAAATGAAGTTTTCTTTGGTTTTTCCATACCTTGAGGCAAAGGTGATCAACAAGGCACAAAAATATAGACTCAAGCTCCTTACGTGGTGAATCTCCATGGCACTGAAATGAGGCTTTTGAAGATTTGAAAGGATAGAAGTGTAGAGCTGCTCCAACTAGAAGAATGGTGGTCTTGAAATTGAATTTGGACCATGGAGCTAGGAGTTACAAGCAATGGAAATTGGAGATGGTATAGTTGCTGTAGCAAAACCGGTTGGAGCTTGGGAGAAGATGAAGAAATCGGTGGGGATGAGAAGGAATGAAGAAAGGTGAGGTGAGAGGAACTTTAGAAGATATTTAAAGTTGTAAAGTAAATAGTGAATTACTTGCTTTTTCCTTTCTTATTTGATTCATTAGTTAAGTGTGATGAGTCACACTTGGAAAACCGGCCCCCTTTACATACTAGGCATATCATGGTCTTTGTTGACAACTAACTCACTTATATTGACTTATGTTATAAACAGCTATTTAGTTACTATTCACAAAACAAGGCCATAATTTGTGAAATTTTGATTTCCCATGATTTAGACTTCCTAATGTAATACTAAGTAGTACACAGTTAATTAAAGAGTAATGATGGACATTTAGCCACTCCAAACTCATTTACAAGACATTTTTCAAAAATGTGCTTTAAGACTCCTTAAAGCACATTTTGTGTTTTAACTTGTTTTCAAGCTTGGTTTTCTTTAGTAATTGATTTAATATGTTCATTAACATATTTATAAGGTATAGGTATGACCTTTAGGTCTATACAAATTTTCCCAAGCTTAGAGCACATTTCTGCCCTTATTGACTTTAAGGTATTTATTTGTGTTTTGTTTGGTTTAATTGTCTACCAAGGTTTCCTAAGGACTTATTTAGCCTTATTAAATCATAACTGAATGTTATTAAGTCTTGGTAGGCTCTTTGGGTCCTAACCAAGTTCACTCCAAGCTTAGAGCATGTTTTTGCCCAAACTGTCTTTTAGTGCTTTACTGTTTTTACTATGGTTTAAATTGTACACTGATGTTTCTAAGACACTTTTTAACCTTTAAATACCATAGTTTAATGTTTAAACAACATATCAAGGTTTGGGGTATTTCACAGGGTCTGATTTGTATGGAAACGACTAACAATTCCAACTACATAACAGATATCCAGCCAGGTGTACAACATAGCATACATTAAGCTATCAACATCACTGAAATATGGTACATTATTCATATAGGCTACTTCTTTTAAGTTAGGTCCATACCCGCACTAAGCATAAAATCTTTTTGGTTAGAAGAGTCATTGGGTATACAATCACTAAGATGGTATATTTTCAAAATATTATTAAGGTAAGGTAATTTTCTTGAGACAAACTCAAGATCTTTATCTTCGTATTATTTAATATTTTGACTCCTAGTACATAACTAGTTTCACCCTTATCCTTCATGTCAAACTTGGACGTCAAACTAGCTTTCGTAGAAGAAACTAGATCCAAGTTGTCATTGGCTATTAGGATGTCATCTACATACAAAGTTAGAATGACAAATCCTTTTTTTAATGTATAACTTATATACATACAATGGTCTTCATTTATAATGGAAAACTTGTCCTTGACCATTGCCTCATGGAATCTAATATTCCATTGTCTGGATGCCTGCTTAAGACCATAGATGGATCTATGAAGACGACATACCTTCTTCTCTTGACCCTTAATATCAAACCCATGAGGCTGGTCCATATATATCTCCTCCTCAAGATTTCCATTGAGGAAAACAGTCTTTACATCCATCTGATGTAATTCTAAGTCCAGACGGGCAACAATAGCCAAAAATAGTAGAATGGACCCAAATCTCACTGCAAGTGAGCATGTCCCATCATTATCGACTCACTGCTTTCGAGTATAGCCTCTTACCAAATAGAAGATCACCCAAGTCCCAAACTTGGTTATTGATCTTGGACACTAACTCTTCTTCCATTGTTTTTATCCATTCAGATCCATAAAACCTGAGACAGCGTCTATAAAAGTCATAGGCTCACGTCAATTGCGTTCCTCCTCCTAAACTTGAGGATTCAAAAGAACATCTTCAACAACCATATCATTCTGATTACTTAAATCTGGTTGTTGATTAGGATCATCTAGTTCATAGAACTCTTGATCCCTAATTGGTCCATAAATGGATGAATAATTATTTACCAAGAATGTGGCATCATGAGAATCAGTCTCAATTCTTCTCCCAATTAACTTTGAGAGTTAATTTATTCTCTACTTCATTCACGTAACAAATTCGTGTGAAGTTACCAATGAATGTGATAAAACATCAAGCACCAAGCTTGACAATCATACTCATTAGGCCACAAATATTTGAATGAATTAGCTGCAATGGTTGAGTAGTCCTTTCATCTATAGAAAATGGTTTCCTAGTAGATTTTCCAGCTAAACAATGCTCACACTTAGCGAGTTGTAGCTTCTTGAGTTCCACTAAGGAGCTCTTCTCTTGCTAGTCTATTCGACCGATCAATACCAATATGACCAAGTCTAGCATGCCAAAGGTCTGAATCATCAGAATTAATAACATAATTGAATGAATATGATTACTTAAACCAAATTTGGCATTAAATACTATACGAAACCATTCAATAAAGAGTTATTACTGAAAAATGTACCAACATCAAACAACTCTAAAGTCGATCCTTCAAAACAAATTTGAAGCCTAACCTAAGAAGAGATGGGAAAGAGACTAAATTTCGCCTTATTTTAGGGGCTTACAAGTCATTATATAAATACAAAGATTGACCACTATGCAAAACTAATCTGCAGGTTCCAATCTTGTGCACATCAATGCTGGTATCCTTCCCCATGTAAATATTTGGCTTCCTCTTCTAGGAATCCGGCAAAACTCTACAAAAGATGTTCGATCCCAAGTCACGTGCTCTGCTGTTGCTGTGTCTACAAGTCCACATAGAACATGTATTAGTTAACACATAACATGAAGCAACAAAACAAGAGGAAAGGTATAAACACCAAGTAAATATCTCAAGCTCTGGGCAATCTTTAATAAAGTGCCCTGATTTCCTACAATTGTAGCAAACACCTTTAGACTTGCCTCTAGCACTACCAGCTTTTGGCTGGTTCTTTGGATCTTTACCACCATTGGCATTGCCTCCCTTCCTTTTCTTCCACTGCCCGTTCTTAAAGTCACTGTTACCATTATTCCCTCTTTTATGCCTATGATTCTTATGACCTCTATTGTCAGAATCAATAGCATACACCTCATTAGCTGGTTTTTCACAAAGTAACCTATCCTCTTCCAACTCAAGATGACGAGCAACATCATCAAAGGTGTGTATGTTATCATCATGGCTTAAAGTCTACTTCAGAGAATCCCATTCAACACTCCGAGGGAGAGATCTGATCAGAGCTTGAACTTGCTGCTCATCAGACAACTCATGTCCTACAGCTTTAAGCTCATTAACCATATTAGACATGGCAGTAATATGTTCAGCCATAGTCTTATCAGACCTCTTTTTGTAGCTATCAAGACGCATTTGTAATTGTCTTCTACGAGTAACAGTGCTTCCTCCAAAGTTCCGCTTGACTGATTCCCATACTCCATTAGCACTTTGATGGGTTTCGAAGCGCAGCATCAAGTCGCTTCTCATACTACTTAAAAGTATGATCCGGGCAGTGCGACTCTTCCTCTTCCAGGCATTATAGGTTTCTAGCTCCCTACGTGCCTGGGCGGAGTTTCCCTCAGCAGACGGAGCCTCCATGACTTGTAGAGTTGCATCCAAAAGTTCTTGGTCTTCCAAGACATACTGAACTTTACGACTCCACGTGTCATAATTTCGCTCAGTTAGTTTTTCACCCTTGTTAAGATCTGCTACTATACTCTTTGATACAACATCCATCTTACAAAAAAATGATGTTATTAGTTGTTGTGTCTTACACGTGTACATAACACTACTCGTTTATAGTATTATTAAAATATTTATCAAAGTATAAGAAACAAAAATATGCTCCGCGCATACAATCAATTTCAGTACTTAGACTTACAAATTAACATACCATAAACACGCAACAAATGCATTTATAATTTCAAAACAAATTTGAAATTACGACGGTTCCATTATCAATGAAAAACAAATTTCCAGTATTATTATTCCATTAATAAATTCCTACGAAAAGAATTATTTAATAAATTAGTGTCTACTAAAAACAATCTAAACAAACTAGATTAATTGAAATTATATGAACAACTAATGTTCAAGTGATTAAATTATTTGATGTCTACTAAAGACAATCTAGACAAACTAGATTAATTTAAATTATTAATTTAAATTATTTTGAACAACTTATGTCCAATTCTAATTAATAAAATTATTATTCGTATCATAATAGAATAACAATTATTAAAAACATGGAACAATAATATTCGTCACAAAAACGAACAATAATATTAATCTTAGAACTGCAAGAATTTAATGTTACAAAAATATTTAACAACCTTTATATGTTACGAAAACATATATTTATGGTATTATATAAATATTATTATGTAACTTATACATAACCTCATTAGATTCGATATAATTATGCATTAGAACATATAACATTGTAGTCGCTCACAAAGAGAATTAATATATCGCATAATTAATAACCCTAATTCGGAAGTACAATAATAATAAATCTCAAAATATAGGAATAAATCCATGTTTTGAGAGACAAGGAAACAAATTCCCATCCTTTTATTCCATTTCTTCTATGTAAAACATTACCCAAAATATAAGAAATGTTACTAATAAATTTCTCAGAATCAATTATATTCTTCCTAAAATAATAAAAGTAGATCCACACTGTGAGAACAAATCCCTCCATAATAAGATCCTTAATTTTCTCAAATTTTCTATTGGAAGATACTGCCATTGTAATTGATGAACTCATCATCAGTTCTTATAACCAGAATAATATATAAGATAGAACGAATCGGTAAAGAATTGGGAAATAACCGTTCATTCAAAAAAAAGCACGCAACAATAAATATGTTTATTCACACATAACGAGAAGATCGCAACTAATAACAATCGGTATTGAATTCACATGACAATTAATCATGTCTACATTGCATCCCATTCATTGTTCCTCACGGTAAGCCATTTTCTTCATCCCCTTGTTTCGCTACTATTATTCACCCTAATTCTGTGGGGGGTTGTTTATTGAACGACCTAAATGGCGAATAAAACTGAGTGACCAAAATTATTTTGTTCAATTGATTAGAAAACCGAAAGGTATTACTACCTCGAATTGTTAGATCAGTCCACATCTTTAATATCTTATCAATGGTAGTAGCTCGTACTTGTTCCATGAATATCGGTTAAAAAAAATGACAACTAATATATATATTGGGGACATAGCCTTGGTTTACCGTATGAAATCAAGCACTCACAAATCACCGTGTAAAAAAAATTTCCGAACCAGATCAATTATTCAACATAGCAGATCTATATACCATCGGCAACAATCAAGCAAAAAGAACAAACCTGTAGCTCCGATACCACTGTAGGAAAACATATAGATTATGGTACCTATCTCTCGAGCGCAACGGAATGATATGTAGGATCGTTCTTTCTGGTGGGCCCACTCAAGCTTAGAGGCGGGCACTATTGTATGAGACTCCAAGACCGCATTTGTCTTGACATATTTGTGACATACTTGATGACATATTTACAACACATTGAGGTGGTCTCCTTCTGCAGGGGCGGAGCCAGAAATATAAGTTGAAGGGGTCAAAGACAGAATTATAAAAAATTAGGGGGGCGGGGGTTTACTAAATTTTTCTAAAAAAATTTTTTTTACACTACAAATTTATATAATTTAACAAAGTTAGGGGGTGTTTCTCTCCAAACAAAGCCTGCCTCCGCCACTGTCCTTCTGGATCCCGCCTCACTCCCACGTGAGTTATGTATTATTCTCCAATAAAATATTATCACATACAGAAGAACCAAAACAAATAGATTCAAAAAGATACCAAAACATACACAGCTTAAAGGGCGGTGGTAGTGGGTGTGACCAAAGTGATGGCTCCTCGTGTTGTTTAGGTCCTGGTACTACAGGGCTAAGGCTTGCAACCCCTGTTTTTTTTTTTTGGAAAAGAATAGGGTCAAGGTTAATCGACTACAAAGTGTTAGGTTGATTTTAGTAAGAATGGATCCTGACCATGGAAGTGTCATGTTCGGCTACCTATCGGGATCACTACATTACGGGGAGTACAACGGCATTTTTTCGAGAAAAAAAAAACTTCACAGCACATATGATGGCACATGATTTTTGCTAGTACGGGGTTTTCCTTAAAATGTAACTTCGTTGATTATGAGTTTAGTGGGAAGTCTGGGGTTTTAAAAAAAAAAAAAAGACAGCTGGCCTTTCTTATTGACATAAAGGACTTGTGTAAGTCACTTGTAGGGCAGGCTGTAGCATAATACATAAATCGATGAATGTGTTTTCCAAAATCATCAATCTTGAACGTTTCTGCCTCTCTTAATGGTATGGCTCTACCCAACTCAGACTAGCTAGTGAGGTGACCTCTTTTTGAGTATAGACACTTGGTTTACGCTGCTTAAGTCGATGATTTTCCCCTTCACAATAAAAAAGCTTTGATTTGAGAGTGTTTCCCTAAATCCATTCATTTTGTCCTCTTCTTGCCTCCTCCCGAAGGTAGCTAAAAAACATATAGCATTGTTACGTGTGAGCCTGTCTTTGGAGCAGCGTTTTGGTGAAAAACGGGCCGAGGGAATTGGAAGGACAGCTACGCTTCTTCTGTCGATAGCAGGCCAACAGATCCATAATTTCTAGATGGCTAGCCGAATGATTAAAATAGACGAGATCGTTCCTCGAAGCCAAGTTGCTAGAAATCACAGCAAGACGGCGTACGTTAGCAGGAGAAATTTAAACTCACTCTTACACAATGAGACTTTGGAAGTCTTTTCTTTGGCAAGTTTAGAACATGCTTTATTAGTCGGAGATTGGACTGACAGGTTCACTTTCTAATTAATCGAATTATGAAATGAATCAGTCAAATATACTTTCTCGCCCAACATGGCATTCCAGAAAAATACCAGGCTAAGGGACCGTTCGCTCACAAAATTAATGTACAAATCGTACTATTCGCAATCGTAGGATGGAACGTTTACACGTTTTGTGGGTAGGAAAGTCCTGCGAATTGCATGCAGGTGAGCTTTATGGAAAAGCTTGGTTTACCTGCGTTTGAAATAATATGTGGGATTTGTGGATCTGCTATCTCCACACATTACACATTTACCCCTCACTTTACACATTTCTGTACGTGGACATTCAAAGCCACCAGCTTCAAAGGTGTCACCCCAAACCTTCATTGTTGTAGCCCATAGATACTACTCCAGTGTACAGCAGATTTCTCGCCGCTGGGAAAGAGCATTCGCCATTACTGAAGCAAATCCAACTCCAACTGCTGCGCAAGTAACAGATGAAGATATTCACAAGGTAGCTACACCCAAATCAGATTAGACATGGGGCAATTGGAGAAGGTGGTGCTTTTGTTGATAGAAATAAAAAAGAAAAAACCACCCCATTCAACGTTGTCCAACGCCACAGCAAAATGGAGTTTGTTGAAGGTTGGAGAGCAAATTGGAGGGTACGTCGGAACAAAAGGTGTGCATTGGGAAGAAGAAGGGTAATTATGTCTATTGAACGATTTTTCTGAAGGGAAGAAGAGCTCACAAACGAACGACCTGTTGAAAAATTGCAGTTTAATGTGGACTGGAAAAGTGAAGCTTAATGTCACATTAATGGGCCCAATTTTTAACCTCTTGAACGGGACCTAAATGTCAATCCACAAGTTGTTGAGGGAACTGGGAAAAAGGCACAACATGGTAATTCATTGTGTGACATTATTCAGGAAGCTTACATCAGAAAACACGTGTAAGCTCAGTCGGGACAAACAGATCTAAGAAAACAAAAGATAACAAACCTAATTGTTTCTTTTCTTTCCTACATATAGTGAAGTGAAGTGTATCAATTCAGGCTTCTACACCGAAAACAAAGGTTCAAATGACTACCATCTGTCAGTAACTAAATATCATTACGGTACGCATCTCGTATCACATTTCACCACTGAATTTCAGTACTGCTGGAAGAATCCACCCAATTCCCTGAAAATGGGAAGTATCAAGCGGGAGTGATAACAAACAACTATTTGCTAGAAATCCTGTCAACTCGAATATGATATGAACTTTGCAACATCGCGGAGTCCTGCTTCAATGTAGCAATCCGCAACACGAGGCAAGTATTCTCCCCATGCCCCGTCAACAGAAGCCAAATTCAGCAAAAGAGCTGCTTCGTCTAATGCAATCTGAAAGAAAGAAGACCAAAAAAGGTTCAACAAATTCCGCAATGAGGTTTTATATGATTCACACCATAGTGCTCACTTCTCTTAAAGGAAAGGGTCATGGAGACAATAGGTAAAAAAATTTGACAGATACCTGAACAGGGTCTTTTCCTTTACTCAGATCTGCCTCCTTGCCTTTATCAGACACCTTGGATTTGATGCTTTCTATTGGCTCATTATCCCACTGTGCTATTTTAGCAACTTCCTACATATACCGGTACAATAAAACTTCAATTGGAAACTATGCAACAAAGAATCTCTTGATGGAGGGTCGATGGGGGTGAGTCAGGTACCTGATATTTACGACCCAACGTCCACCATGGGGATTTCAGAGCACCTCGAGCAGCATCTTTAGCTTCCAAGTTTCGTCCCAGCCTGAAAAGTTTTCATTTTTTTCAGCACATTATTTAAAGTAGCAACATTTGGAACGACTCTGCATGAACAAAATAATGAAAAAGGAAATATGAGAGTCATACTTTAGAAAGACCTCGGCATTAAACGCAGATGGCCGTCCAAACCCAGGAAAATGTTCCTTCCTGATATAGAATTCCCCAGTCGCCAAAGCTGAAACCTTGGATGAAGAAAAACCATATAAAAAGATATTAGGAATTAAGTACAACAGCACAACCAATAGTAAAATCAATCCACTGGTGCAATATGTGATCACGGGGAACAGTAGTCTTTACTCACATGATCACCTTGATCAAGACATTGCATGATTTTGCATTCCAAGACATCTGGAAATAAACCAACCTGAAGAGAAGTCTTTTCACCGTGCAAACATTACGATAAACGAGCCACACTAACAAACGTATATCAAAAGGAAATACAAAGCACATATATGTTTCCTGGACTTACATTTCTCAAGAGATAAGAATTGAGGTTCACACCATCTGAGTTTGAAATGCTTCCTTTCTTGTAGAGCATCGCCCCGGTTTCAGCTGAGGCATCATATAATGGAGTGTTGATCTGCTCACTCAATGCCACATCCTCTTCTACCAGAAGTCTATGTATATACTGATCCACCTATACTTAACAATTCATATATGTGAACCAGTAAGTTCTTGTACTAGGAAGAGGCAAGTATTGAGAATGCTCCATGCATAGCAAGTCTATCCCATTGAACATGAAACTTGCAGATAAACTTACATTTCTTGATAAAAGCCACACTCCATGTTTTTGCACTTCTACAACTGGCATCGCCATCCTATGAGAATAGTGAACCAGATAATAAATTATATAGGAGTAGGAGAAAGTATTGATACATAACAGCTTTTACTCCTCTCTATTTATACCAAGATGGTGCGGTAGGCCAGCGTAGCAATGCTGTCATTGCACCTGAGATGGGAAAGTGATTATTCGAAAATTAAAGTCTATCATCAGGATTCAAAACGGCCATGCTCAAGGCTGAAATTGAGGTACTACTGGACTTCGATCTAACCTGATTCGTTTCTAGACAAAGGAATAGCAAGGGGAATCACCCCTCGCCTATCTTCAGGGGGCACAATAGAATCACCTGCGGCAATGCATCAATTACAATTCCTAAATGATTGAACATCGAAGGAGACATTGATGCTGTGCTTACATCAAGCCACACAGATAATCTATGATTTTGAATCCAAAACCAAAAGAAATAAACTGAGGCAAGTAATGTTACAGTCCAAATTCGGATAGAACAGCATAAGGCGCCCTACAGATAAGAAATACAGAAGAAAAAAAAAGCTCAACTACACCTCTTGCTTGTAGCATTTTTAAAAGACAGGGAAGATACTCGGGAGGACTCGTTCCAGCAACTTCTTTGATGAACAACGTGTGACCTGTATTTTAGAGGATACGAATTAGTGACTTCCAAGAACCAAGTAATTAGCTAGAAAAGGATATGTGAGAGGCACATATATATTGACTCTCGGGTCAGGGGAAAGCATACTGTACGATACTGGTTGATGAGCCAAACTATAAAAAGCCAAAAGTCGAATCATAATTATTTTTTCCCCCAGATGAATATAACACATGGAATCGGCTTCCAGTTCACATATTTTCAGCGAGGTTAATATACGCATTGCTCATTGCAAGGAGCTCCGACAGATCTAGCTCAAGGATCAACAAATACAAATTTAACCAGTTTCCTCAAACTCCCCAATAGGTTTTCCGCTTAACCGTGTAAAACTTGATTACTGAATAGGAAATCGTTCGGTAAGGATTTGTGGAGACATGCAGACCACTTTGAGAATGAAAGATCTTGGACAGCACAGATCGTATGAAACGAGGAAAGACTGAAAGAAAGTTGGAGATGAGGAAAGAACAGAAAGGAACCATGCGGCGAGGAAGAAAAACAACGGAAACGCCCTTCACCGTGGAAGAAGCGCGCCGTCGGCTGTCGACATCCGTATCTCATCTCGTCGGCCCCGTTTTGACTCCCACCAGTTAGGAGTCACTCCATGTGGTATTCGGAAATTTATTCAAGTTGAAGTGGCGAGAAGTACATTACACGTTAAACCGTTCGGCCCTGGCCCCTGAGCTTAGGTCACCGACCTCAGAGAAAAAGGGTAGATTAAGAGGGTCAATACGCTCAATCGTGTTTTCACTTTGCACAGTCGGAAAATGATCATTTTGTCCCTGTTTTAATATCTTTCAGAAATTACTATATTTACCCACAATTTGTGACATATTACGAGGTGACCCCAAACTTCATTACGCACAGTTAGAATTCTAATACGTTCAGTCAGAAAATGACCAATTTAGGGGCTAATGTAGGCAAAATTTATTAAAAGTGGTTCGAAAAAAGCAAAGAAGGATTCCGAAGTACTTATATAAGTAAAAAAACATATCAGAAAAATCCTTCCTTACCGGCGCCTGCGCCGGGTTCCGGTCTTAAAATTGTCATATCTTCTTCGTTATAGCTCCGTTTTTCGATCCGTTTGCGCCGACGCGTTCGTCTTTTTGTCTACTTTGTCATGGTATGCTTTGCTAATAATTTTTCTGATATATGTATTATTTCTTCTAAGCAACATTAACTATCATCGACGTCTTGTTCGAAATTGTCCTATCAACCACTAATTAATGTCGTTGAAGAAGAATCTATTGAAATTCATTGAACGTTTCTATCATTTCCACCAATTTCACGTCCATTGACGAAGAATCTATTTGAAATTATCAAAATTTCCTATCAATATCAATATTAACTATCATTATCGACATTAACTATCATTATCGACATTAACTATCATGACTCCTTATTCGATAGTAAAACAAGCAGGGCTGAGGAGGACCGTAGGGAACACAATGCACGCTACAGGGCTAGTACTAGGGATGGCAATGGGTCGGGTTTGGGTGTGGACCATCACCCGCACCCATCACCCGACTTCATCCACTCCACCCGTACCCGACCCGTCACCCGTTATGTATCACCCATCACCCGTTTCACCCGTCACCCGCGGGTGAAGCGGGTGAACCCGTTTACCCATTTACCCGTTTGTTTTTCTTTTTCCTTGTTCGCCACTAAGGTTGCAAATTACTGTGAGTGAAGAGAAAATAGAGACACAAAGGATGATGTATTCTATGTTCGCCGGTTAGGATTGTGAAATTTACTTCAGAGAAAATAATAAAATATTGCACAGAGCATGTACATTCCATGTTCGCCAATTATGGTTGCAAAATTACCATGAGTGAAGAGAAAAATAGAGACGTAGAGCATGTATGATCAATGTTCGCTGTTAGGATTGCGACATTACCTTCAGTCAAGAGAATGAAAAACTTCGTAGAGCATGTAAGTTATTTGTTTTCAGTTAGGGTTTCAAAATTACCGAGAGTGAAGAAAGAAAATAGAGGCACAGAGCATTTTTGTTCCATGTTTGCCAGTTGGGGTTGCAATTACCTTCAGTGAAGATAATTAAAAACTGTGTAGAGCAAGTATGCTAGGGCTGTAAAATTACCGAGATGGTGAGAATAAAGAATGACGCAGTTACCCAGAGCATGAATGTTCCTTGTTCACTAGTTAGGGTTACAAAAATCCTAAGTGAAGGAGAATGAATAATAAGAAAAAATTTAACATATAATATATATATATAATCTATGCGGGTGAGCGGGTCGGGTGATGGGTGAAAAATGTTCACCCGTCACCCGACCCACACCCGTACCCGTTCCACCCGTCACCCGTTTTTCACCCGTTTTATGCGGGTTTTTCACCCGGTTTAGTGGGTCGGGTGACCGGGTGAAATGGGTACCCACGGACCCATTGCCATCCCTAGCTAGTACGAGGAGACGACGTCCCCCGACTTGATTAGTGCAAACACAGACTTGATTAGTGCAAACACATTTGGATTTCATGTACTGGTAGTCAACAGAATTGTTAATTGTTTTGGGATTTAAAATGATGCGTGTGTCGAATAAGTTGTAACATTATGAGAAATGACGTGCGAACAATATTGTTTGAAAATGAAACTCCGAAATAGAATCGCTTTTGAAGTCCTGAAAATATGTTACAAAGATGTATATATTTTCACTTGTTATAAAAAAAAGAGTAAATTACTCAGAACCCCCTTGAGGATTTAGTATATTACAGTTAACCCCCTTGTGTTTATCATAATTACTGGTAACCACCTCGAGGTTAAGATATCTTTGACTACGAGCCCCTGAAATATAACTTTGTTATCAGGAAGTTAACTATGTGTTAACCTATCAGCTTAATCATATTAATAAGGTCGCGCTGGACAAAAAACACTATTTAATTCGCATTGTTATTTTCCTAAAAATGTCAACCCTTACTTGAAAATGCATCTAAATTGGGATGAGAGAGAGTTAGACGATGTTGATTAAGCAGATTTATTATCCAACCTGGCATTATTAATGTGATTAAGCTGGTAGGTCAACCCATAGTTAACTTTTTGATCACAGAGTTATAGCTCGGGGGCTCGTAGTCAAAGATACCTTAACCTTAAGGTGGTTACCAATAATTATGATAAACATGAGGAGGTTAACTGTAATATCCCGAATCCTCAAGGGGGTTCTGAGTAATTTACTTTAAAAAAAACCTTTTAAGAGCAATCTCCGACGACAAACCGATCTCGCTTTTGAAGTATTGAAAATATGTTTCAAAGATGTATACAATTTCATTTGTAAAAAAAAACATCTTTTTGAGCAATCTCCGACGATAAACCGATCTCGTTGTTCTTAAAAGAATTCACTAAATAGAATCCACGATAATCATGATACACTAAAGGGCCAACGCACCCACAATTAGCACTAAAACCTAGACTAATTCCTAACACCACTGTTCATCCTCTCACTTCTCCTGTCAAAATGTATCAGATTTCTTCTTTTCCTCTACCATGTACCCCCCAATTAGGGTTTATGTTAGTCATTTGAATTGTTAATTGTTCTGGGATTTAAAATGATGCGTGTGTCGAATAAGTTGTACCATTTACCCTCCAATTAGGGTTTTCATGTTAGTCATTTGAGGATTGTGGAATGCATTTTGGGCATCAGTTGTCGAAATGAATTAATTAGTGGAATCGGTGGAAATGATAGACAATGTTAGTGTATATGAAAAATCCCTGCTGTTTAAAACTAAAAAATTGACATTTACTGCACACTTTGAAGTCTTGATCTTCTTTAGTCTTTCCTCATCGCTCTTGCAGTCCAGTAGAAGATCGTCAATATGAAGTAGTTCATGTTTGTCGTCATCATTTACTGCACACTTTGAAGTCTTGATCTTCTGTAGTCTTTCCTCATCGCTCTTGCAGTCTAGTAGAAGATCATCAATAGAACTATTGTTTTGAGCAATCTCCGACGACAATCCGATCTCGCTTTTGAAGTATTGAAAAAATGTTTCAAAGATGTCATTTTTTTAGCAATCTCTGACGACAAACCGATCTCGCTTTTGAAGTATTGAAAATACGTTTCAAAGATGTATACATTTTCATTTGTTATAAAAAAACATTTTTTGAGCAATTTCTAATGACAAACCGATATCGCTTTTAAAGTATTGAAAATATGTTTCAAAGATGTATACATTTTCTTTTGTTATAAAAAACACATTTTTTGAGCAATCTCCGACGACAAACCGATCTCACTTTTGAAGTATTGAAAATATGTTTCAAAGATGACATTTTGAGCAATCTCTGACGACAAACCGATCTCGCTTTTGAAGTATTGAAAATATGTTTCAAAGATGTATACATTTTCATTTGTTATAAAAAATAACATTTTTTGAGCAATTTCTGACGACAAACCAATCTCGCTTTTGAAGTATTGAAAATATGTTTCAAAGATGTATACATTTTCATTTGTTATAAAAAAACACATTTTTTGAGCAATTCTGACGACAAACCGATCTCGCTTTTGAAGTACTGAAAATATGTTTCAAAGATGACATTCTTTGAGCAATCTCCGACGACAAACCGATCTCGCTTTTGAAGTATTGAAAATATGTTTCAACGATGACATTTTTGAGCAATTTTGATGATTGTCAATAAATTCTTCTTTAATGGACATGAATTTAGTGGAATTGATAGGTAAGTTTGAACAAGACATCGATGATAGTTAATGTCGATACATCTAACTATTTCGATTGGTGTCCAATTCATCTATTAATTATAATAGAACATGCTTGATTATTTTACTATGGAATAAGAAGTTAATGATAGTTAATATTGATATTGATAGGAAATTTTGATAATTTCAAATAGATTCTCCGTCAATGGACGTGAAATTGGTGGAAATGATAGAAACATTCAATGAATTTCAAATAGATTCTTCTTCAACGGACATGTAATTAGTGGTTGATAGCAATTTCGAACAAGACGTCGATGATAGTTAATGTTGTGCTTAATAAGAAATAATACATATATCAGAAAAATTATCAGCAAAGTATAACATGACAAAGTAGACAAAAAGACGAACGCGTCGAGCAAACGGATCGAAAAACGGAGCTATAACGAAGAAGATATGACAATTTTAAGACCGGAACCCGGCGCAGGCGCGCGTCACTCTTTACCGGCGCCGACCCTTCCTTATCGGCGCTGGCGCCGAGTTCCGGTCTTAAAATTGCCATATCTTCTTCGTTATAGCTCCGTTTTTCGATCCGTTTGCGCCGCCGCGTTGTCTTTTCGTCTACTTTGTCATGGATACTTTGCTGATAATTTTATGATATATTTGTTTACTTATATAAGTACTTCGGAATCCTTTTTTGCTTTTTTTGAACCACTTTTAATAAATTTTGCCTACATTAGCTCCTAAATTGGTCATTTTTGACTGAGCGTATTGGAATTCCGACTGTGCGTAATGAAATTTGGGGTCACCTCGTAATATGTTATAAATTGTGGTTAAATATAGTAATTTATGAAAGATATTAAAGCAGGGGCAAGATCGTAAAGTTTTTTAAAATTCCGACTGTGCGAAGTGAAAACACGACTGAGCGTACGAGTTCAGTAGATTAATGTCATTAATCCTATGTCATAAAGCAGGAAACGGGCACATGAATAAGCACAGATAGCTATATGTGTTTTTTAAAA
Source organism: Limonium bicolor (assembly GCA_023374045.1). Taxonomy (NCBI): domain Eukaryota; kingdom Viridiplantae; phylum Streptophyta; class Magnoliopsida; order Caryophyllales; family Plumbaginaceae; genus Limonium; species Limonium bicolor. Next base: position 95,340,620 of record CM041782.1, read on the forward strand.
ATACTTAGAATAATCATTTGATACATCAGTCTAATGTCACTTTTTCCAGTTGCTAAATCTATTATACAATCTACTTGCCAATATCGTAGGAAAATTAGATACAAGTGGATTACATAACAGAAGTCTAATATTATAAGAATTAGAGATCAAATTTGAAATTTCCAACAACTCAGCACGAAGAGAATGATGTTTGTTGATGATACTTTTTAACACCTTGAAAGCCTCCTTTAGGTTGATCAAAATCACCAAATTGGGAATTCATCTATCGCATGCTTCAGTAATTCCATAGCAGATGGTGTTGACAGCCTTGACCAAGTCCTTGCACCCTTGCATTTTCCTATTATAGGCCATAACCAAGTTACCGAAATGGGATGTTAGCACACCACTATAAAGCATAGGATATCCAATCTTTCTGTAGCAGTGAGTAACCAGTTGGATTCACTATGGATCTTGGAAATTGAGAGATTGAACACATCTTTATCAACATATTTGTGAATAAAATCTTGATACGCTTTGATAAAGGGAAGATTAGTATCAATGCAATCCAAAACCAAGAGATCAGGGTTGCATCTAACTCGATTTTTTTGCATCATAAATCACCCAGATTAAGTTAGCTACTTGAGCTAATTTACATCTTGACCAAATTAGACTATTGTTATACATCCAATCTTGAATTGCCCCTTCACCCTCTTGTGGCAATTGAGCACAGTCAGTACTGGCTGGCCAGTATTCTTTTGTCGACCAATAGAGGAAGAGACTATGGTGATCTGTGTCTATTTTACCATAAAAGAATAGGGATGGTAATGGGTAACGGGAACCCGTTTCACTCGACCGCCCAACCCGCAAAAATGTGTGGAAACCTCAAAAAAAACGGGTGAAAAACAGGTGACGGGTCAGGTCAGGTGAACATTTTTCACCTGGTCACACAATTCGTTCACCCGACCCGTCACCCGTATGTATTTATATTAAATAAAAAAATATACTTATCTCATATTTGTTAAGATAATTGGAAATATTTTGGTTAATACTCTATGTTTTGAGTATGTTATTGACATTAGTTGATGTGGTATATATTAAACAAATATGAGTGTTTTTTTATTAAGCATATAAGGTGTTAAAAATAAAAAAATCTTGCTGAAAAAAAATAAAAACGGGTGAAACGGATGATGGGTGATGAAGTTGCGGATGATAGGTCGGGTCGGGTGATGCGGGTGAAAAACGGGTGACGGGTCGGGTGAGCATCACCTGACCCGAACCCGACTCGTTGTCATCCCTACAAAAGAAACATTTATTTGATCCACCCACACGTCTTGCAATATTAGCCAAACAAGGAGTGATTCTGTTCATAAACTTCTAACATAAAAGCTTAGCGCGGGGGGGGGGGGATTCAAACTCAACTTCCTAATGGGATCCTGGACATTATTTGAAGTTGATGGGGACTCTACCCTCTGATCAACAAATGATAACCAATTTTAAATGAGTACTCTACACTTGGCGAATCAAGCCAATACCAATCATCTTGGACGTCTTGGTTAATATGAATTTTAAGGATTTGTTCTTAATCAATGGGGAGGAACACATTTGTAACCGATTCTATTTCCATTCACTGGAGTTTGGATAGGTGAGTTGTGAGATATTTTGTAGGTCTAGATTCCCCACCTTGGGAGTGATTATCTTGGCGGGGTAGCTTTAGGGAAGCCAAGGATGATCCCAGATATTGGTCTCCTTGCCATTACCAATTCTTCTACCAGTACCCAACTTAATAACTTTACTACTACTCAAGATTGATCTAAATGGGGCTATCATGAGAGCTAACTTTTGCCTGAAGGAAGTCTACATTAGGGTGGTATAGAGCTTTGAGGGTTCTACTTAATAGCGAATTAGGAAATCTCTTCAATCTCCAGGCTTGCTTGGCAAGGAGAGCTAGATTGAAAAATTCGACATTTCTGAACCCTATACCTCCTTCATCTGGGTGTTACAAATAGCATTCCACTTCTTCCACACCATGGGTTTCTTTTCTATACTCCCCCCCCCCCCAAAAAAAAAAATTGAGAAAGAATTAAGTTCATTTGTTGATAATGTGATTTAGAAGTTTGAAAAGAGACATTGTGAAGTTTGGAAGGGCTTGAAGAACGCTCTGAAGGATGACAGATCTTGCTGCTTGAGCCATGGGTTTCTGCCATCCAAAGACCTTTTTCCTGAGGTTATCTAGGAGGAATTTGAAAGTTTCACTTCTATTCCTTCCCACCTTGATAGGAAGGCCTAGATATTTTTTTTGAAGAAAGGGACTACTTTGACTTTGAGGTTTAAGGCCATGATATCTTTTTGTTGTTGCAGGATTTTTGGGTTGAAAACAATGTCACTTCTGTTAGTTGATCATATGACCAGAGGCTATCATAAAGTCATCCAAGGTATTGGCAAGAAAGGCAATATTATTTTGAGTAGCTTGGCCATAAAAGATGATATCATCTACAAAGGCCAAATTTGAAATGGAAGGGCATCTTTTGGACAGGGTTATAGCTAAGTATGCACCATTTAAGGTAGCCTTGTTCATAAAACAAGATAGGGCCTCCTAGGCAATGATGAAATGGAATGGAGATATTGGATCTCCTTGTCTCAGTCCTCGCTTTTGTTCAAACCACTGGCCCTGGGTTCCGTTAATAATAACAACTCCTCTTGGGAACCCCAAATTTTTTATAATATTATTGAGAAAGCCCCACTCAAGCGGCCATAGGCCTTACTTAAAGTCTACTTTACAAGAGAGCATACCTTTTTTTTCGAGCTTTCGATTTAGCTATGTGATGATGAAGTTCTCCAGCTAAGATCACATTATCAGTGATCAATCTATTCTTAACAAATCCAGATTGGTTATGAGAGATGATAATGGGAAAGCCTATTGGATACGGTTTGCTAGGACTTTTGTGGCTATTTTGTAGACAAAGTTACACAGACCAATAGAGCGAAAATTTACAAGAGAATTAGCCCCAGAGAGCTTAGGGATAAGGTAATATAGTAGTCATTGAGGGTTAGGGAGGATTTCCATTAAGGATACTGAGAACCTCAGTTGTGACTTGAGGTCTTGCTATATGCCAAAACTTCTTGTATAAGGCTTCATTAAAGCCATAAGACCTCGGGGCCTTATTGGTGCCCAATTGTTTTGTGGCAGTGAAAAGTTCCTCAGTTGTATAGGGAAGCTGAAGTTTAATCACTTGGGCTTCAGGAAGGATATTTTTTATCGGGTGAGAAAATTTATGGGAGGTAGGAGTGGCCGTAGAAGAGAATAAATGTTGGAAATAGTTTTTGAAATGTCATCAAGCTCCGTCCACTCATATTTCAACTCCCTTGTAGGATCTTGTAGCCCCGAAATTTCTTTCCTCCTATGATTACAAGAGGCTTTCCCATGGAAGAAGGTTGTATTTTTGTCTCCCTCTTTTATCCATTTATCCCTAGATTTCTCTTTCTACCAATATTTCTCTTTCATTTGCAACAGTTCTATCTCTAATAGGATTCTTTTGTAGTTAGAGATGGCCTAGACCAATTGAGGTCTTCTCCTAATCTTCCAATTCCTTTTTTGACTGATTTTAAAGGAAAGTTTGTGGATAAGCCATGTGTTCCACTTCAATCAGCTTATCCCGACATCTTTTGATATTCTCCATTATATTATGCTCATCAGAGCCCTAGATGGATAACTCTATATCTCTACATCTCCTCTCTTCCAATCAAATATTTTCAATCTAAAGATTCTACCAGGTTTTTTGTGATTACCGAATAGCTTAATAAGGATAGGGAAGTGATCTGAATGTAGTTTAGGGAGGTGGATAACCAAGCTACTAGGAAAAGTGTTTAAGAAGTTAAGAGTGCAGAAAGCTATGTCAAGCCTACTTTCACTATGGAAAGGCTCAGGTGGTTGTTTGTGAAGGTGAATTGGTGCCCTATGAACCCCATATCTATTAACTGGGAGCTATAAAATAACTTCTCTAAATGGAAGCATCTCTCTCTCTCCCCTTTAATATTGCCTCTTATTTTCTCACTTTCGAAGCAGATTTGGTTAAAATCACCAACAATGACCCAGGGAATCTTCACCTAAGTTCTAAGAGTACTAATCAATTGCCATGAAAGGTATTTTACTCTCTAGTCAGCCCACCCATAAAAACCAGTAAAATGAAAGATATTCACACCTGAGAGATTTACTTTTGTCGCCATATGGTGATTGGTGAAGTTGATTAACTTGACTTTACTATGTTTTTGCCACAAGAGGGTCAGACCACCACTTTTGCCAACACTAGCTATCGGTACTTCATCATATTTGCAGACGTTATAGATGAGTGGTTAGAACAGGTGTAATTAACATAAAAGAAAGAAATTAAAACCCAAAAATAAACGTCGGGCTGCAAATAAATCCCGGTCGCAGTAGTATAGTGAAAATGTAAGCAACCGGATGTCGAACCGTGGGACTAATATATATATTCTAGTACCTAAGCGTGTCACAAGAGGGGGGATTAATTGACTTGTAAAATAATAAAAAGAAAAGATAAAATAAACTAAGTTAACTGATAAATAAAATGGAACTCTGGGTTAGGTTAATATAATCTGCATAATTAAGCTATCTCTACTGGTTTAATAATTTGGCAAGGTTCCTGTAATTATCTTAAGGACTAAGTCATAGCCTCATAAGAACTCGTTCACCTGTAATGCAAGGTTCTAATCAAGGTTCAAGCAAAAGCCTGCGAACGGCAGAGGAGTATTTGAGGAATTACATTTGCAACTGAATACTAACTCATTAAATCATAATAAAGCTTCCTCCAGTTTTACGCCTTAATTAACCTGTCTATTTATCACCTGGTCTGATCAAAATAGACTTAGTAGAGCAATTTAATAAATTCGCGAGATTTATTAGAAAGGCGAGATGACCTTTAAAACGTAACAAACTGTATATAAATAAACCAGTAGAAATAATGCATAATTAATACAGAGATATAATAACTTTCCCAGAGCGTACGTAAACTAGCCTAACATATTAAATAGATAGATAGAGACGAGAGTAATAGAAATCATCCGTAATCACTCCGTCTCACTCTGCTATTTTGTGTACGTAGGGCTAGAGGTGAATTTGTGGAATGTAAAGTAAATAAAATGGAGAATACGGGAGAAGAGAAATGAGATGAATGTGTGAAGTGGTGAAATTGGGTCGTGGATGGATTGTGATTCGTGAGTGATTTATGGGTGAAGCTCGTGGGTTTAAATAGGGAAAGGAAAAGGCAAAGGCAGCAGATAAGGAACGCGTGAATGGATTGAGCTCATTGATTGCTCACTGATTGAAGCATTGATTGCAGGGGACAGGAGTTGGAGACGGGGAGCGAAATAAGGTAGGCGGGAGTAGATAGATATGGCAGTGGACGAGTTGCAGACAGGGCGGAGCCAAGTTGCAGAGAACGACCGGCGAAGAAAAACTAGCGCGACTAAAATTAGTCACAACCGCCTCATCAACCGCCCCCTGTCCGCCAGGCGGTTCCATGTCTCTTGTCCGCCACTTAGGGGGCGGTAGCCTGTGTCTCGTCCGCCTCCCTTTGAGGCGGTAGCCTCTCTTCCTGTCCGCTTGTGCAACCGCTCGATATGAGGCGGTTCGGTGTGTGGTGTCCGCCTCCTTGCTAGGCGGTTGTGTGTGAGAGGTCCGCCCGGCGGTTGCCCGTGTGACGTCCGCCACTTAGGGGCGGTTGCACCAGTCCACGTGACTCTCGCGTGCCTCTGTTTGACCGGCTCTACATTCTTCGTTTGGGCTCCGTTTTCTGAGCCGTTTGCGTTTATGTGTTCGTCTCTTTATCTACTTTACTCTCAGCTTGGTTTTCCTCATGTTAAACCAATAAATTTGTGAGATAAACAATAAAACATAAACTAGAGGAAAACTAACCGAAGTGGAGAAATGAGCAAGAAAAGTGCTAATATTATATATGAAATACACCTAATAAACATGCTCATTTGGACACTTATCACACCCCCACACTTATCTTTTTGCTTGTCCTCAAGCAAAATCACGTACCCAAGTAAGTAGGGAATGCTCAATACTAACAAATATTATTATGAAGGGTAGGATAAACATGATCTTTAAACTTTATGAGGAGTGTGAAAAATTAACTGCTGGTGGCATAGGTGTGCTCAGGGTGAAAATAAAATATAGAGTTTCGGGGTATGATCCAAGGTACTTCAATGTTTCTTTTAGGTGACTCCGAGAACTTTTACCATGGCCAACTTCTCTCAAGAATGGGCATTGAAGAGAAAACAAAAGGAAAAATAGATTTATGCATTTGTTTCACTTTTGCATAAGGGATGAGAAAATGTAGGCATTACGCCTTTGTATTTAAGAACACTCAACTCTCTTTTGTTGGTTACCATTGGTGTCTCGCAAGTCCCTTATTATTTTTTTTCTATTTTTTCCTTTTTTTTAACAGAGAAGTACCCCTTAGCAATCCCTAAGAGAGAAGACAGAAAGAAACCCTGAGCAATAAAATCCAACCATTTGCAGATTATTTGGTCACACCGCATATAAAATGCTCCTCAAAAGTAATCAAAATTTTAAAATTTGTACCATTTATCCTACAATTCATAATAGTATTTATTCTTAAAGAGAACAACCCAAATATAAAGGGTCCACGATATTGAATTGGACAAACGAAAAATAAGGAGAGAGATTAAATATTTAAGCACAAAGTGTCACCGAAAAGGGCACACTCCCCCACACTTAAATTGAACAATGTCCTCATTGTTCACCAGAAAAACAAGGGAAGCTTCAGAAGACCTTTTCGGTTAGTAGATAAAATAGAGTAAACACAAAGTTCACAAATAAACATTTAAGCACATAAACGCTCCTCTGCAGTTTTTATTTAAATAAAAGCAAAAGTAAAGAAACTGGTACTCCCCTGATTTTATTTTTGCTAGTCGTTAAAGGAGTTCCCCCACACTTGAGCTTCAGCCTCAAGTAGCGTAGCTTGGTTGCTGTATCCACATGGAGGTGCACCTGCATAAGACACTAGAAGCAACCATACTACAAACTGGGTTAAAAGTTAGCAAAAATAAAATTTGAAGAGAACCTGAAAATTAAAAGAGCATAAAAGCAAATAAAATAAAAGTACACCCGGGTTGCCTCCCAGGAAGCTGCCCTTCTTTAACGTCTTCGGCTAGACGCCTGCTTTGTTATCCTGGATCAAAACAAAACGTTACCTCGGCATATAAAATAAGAAAATTAATACTCCACAAAATCTGGTGTTTGAGGAGGTATCGCCGGGAACGTAGTTCTAACAGAAGACCCGGTGGTGGTGATTTTTCTTCCTCAAATTGGAGGATGTAAACATCCTCCTCTTGTAGGTGAGGTTTGTAGAAAGAACGCTGATTGAAATCATCTTCAGAGAAGGTTAACTCTTTGAAGGTGATGTGGCGTTGTTTGGATATATTGGTGGGAGGGGTGATGGCAATTCCTTCTCTTCATTTTCAAGGATAAAAGTATCCTCATTGTCTGGGTATATTATAGAGAAGGAGGGAAAATAGCGGTAATTGAATTTAGAGGGAGGGGTTTCTATGAGTGGCTCGTCTGTAGTGGGGTGTTCTACCTCTTGAACTGTTTCGCTCATTGATTGCTCTAGTAGTTGAGCGATTCTCTCCAGGTAGTCTGGTTGATCTTCTAACCAGAGTTGCTCTTGGACTATGAGACAATCCTCAAAATCATGAGCTCCCCCACATTCGGAGCAGTATAAATCCTGCCAATATTCAAATGCCTCTTCCATTGCCGTGTAAATTTTTTTTTTGTGTGTTTTTGTGTATAAAACAAAACTACAGAAAAAGATTAGAAAATAAAATGATTAGAAACAAACATAATAATAATATAAACAAAATATAAAAGATAATAAATATAAACAACAAACAAAAATAATATAGACAAAATATTCTAATAATACAAGTGAATAATCCGGGGCTTAGGGACTAGAATAAACTAGTCCCCGGCAACGGCGCCATTTTGCAGACGTTATAGATGAGTGGTTAAACAGGTGTAATTAACATAAAAGAAGAAAAAATTAAAACCCAAAAATAAACGTCGGGCTGCAAATAAATCCCGGTCGCAGTAGTATAGTGAAAATGTAAGCAACCGGATGTCGAACCGTGGGACTAATATATATATAGTACCTAAGCGTGTCACAAGAGGGGGGGATTAATTGACTTGTAAAATAAATAAAAAGAAAAGATAAAATAAACTAAGTTAACTGATAAATAAAATGGAACTCTGGGTTAGGTTAATATAATCTGCATAATTAAGCTATCTCTACTGGTTTAATAATTTGGCAAGGTTCCTGTAATTATCTTAAGGACTAAGTCATAGCCTCATAAGAACTCGTTCACCTGTAATGCAAGGTTCTAATCAAGGTTCAAGCAAAAGCCTGCGAACGGCAGAGGAGTATTTGAGGAATTACATTTGCAACTGAATACTAACTCATTAAATCATAATAAAGCTTCCTCCAGTTTTACGCCTTAATTAACCTGTCTATTTATCACCTGGTCTGATCAAAAATAGACTTAGTAGAGCAATTTAATAAATTCGCGAGATTTATTAGAAAGGCGAGATGACCTTTAAAACGTAACAAACTGTATATAAATAAACCAGTAGAAATAATGCATAATTAATACAGAGATATAATAACTTTTCCCAGAGCGTACGTAAACTAGCCTAACATATTAAATAGATAGATAGAGACGAGAGTAATAGAAATCATCCGTAATCACTCCGTCTCACTCTGCTATTTTGTGTACGTAGGGCTAGAGGTGAATTTGTGGAATGTAAAGTAAATAAAATGGAGAATACGGGAGAAGAGAAATGAGATGAATGTGTGAAGTGGTGAAATTGGGTCGTGGATGGATTGTGGATTCGTGAGTGATTTATGGGGTGAAGCTCGTGGGTTTAAATAGGGAAAGGAAAAGGCAAAGGCAGCAGATAAGGAACGCGTGAATGGATTGAGCTCATTGATTGCTCACTGATTGAAGCATTGATTGCAGGGGACAGGAGTTGGAGACGGGGAGCGAAATAAGGTAGGCGGAGTAGAGTAGATAGATATGGCAGTGGACGAGTTGCAGACAGGGCGGAGCCAAGTTGCAGAGAACGACCGGCGAAGAAGAAACTAGCGCGACTAAAATTAGTCACAACCGCCTCATCAACCGCCCCCTGTCCGCCAGGCGGTTCCATGTCTCTTGTCCGCCACTTAGGGGGCGGTAGCCTGTGTCTCGTCCGCCTCCCTTTGAGGCGGTAGCCTCTCTTCCTGTCCGCTTGTGCAACCGCTCGATATGAGGCGGTTCGGTGTGTGGTGTCCGCCTCCTTGCTAGGCGGTTGTGTGTGAGAGGTCCGCCCGGCGGTTGCCCGTGTGACGTCCGCCACTTAGGGGCGGTTGCACCAGTCCACGTGACTCTCGCGTGCCTCTGTTTGACCGGCTCTACATTCTTCGTTTGGGCTCCGTTTTCTGAGCCGTTTGCGTTTATGTGTTCGTCTCTTTATCTACTTTACTCTCAGCTTGGTTTTCCTCATGTTAAACCAATAAATTTGTGAGATAAACAATAAAACATAAACTAGAGGAAAACTAACCGAAGTGGAGAAATGAGCAAGAAAAGTGCTAATATTATATATGAAATACACCTAATAAACATGCTCATTTGGACACTTATCAATATTCACTCCAATTTTGAATAATAGCCTCCATTTCCAAAACACTTCTGTGGGTCATCATCAAAAAAATCAGCTCAGGTTTAAATTTCTTAATGATGCTCGAAACCAAAGCAACTGCGCAGGGGCAACCCTACCCCCGACAGTTAAGTGATAGGCAACTCATTCTAGCAGGCATCCCAGCTCCTCAACAGGGTCTGCCTTTTTACGGATTCAACAATAATAGTCAGACTCCTCTAATTCTTCTATCAAGGAGGAATAATTAATCATTAGAGGTCTAAGGTTGGCTGTTTTCCGCTTTTTGGTTTTGAACTTCTTGGGGTAGCTTGGGCTAAGGGAGGATTCAGGGAACATCTTATCCTTTCTTTTGCCTAAGTGGGGAGATTTATCTAAGGAGGGGCTAGGAGAAGATTGAGTAGTGAAGATAGGGTTATTACTAGTTTTGGACTCCACCTCATTAATAATTATGTTCAGTTCATTGCTAATATCCTTGCTACAACCATCTTGGTTCTTCTATTTCTTGTTGAAGTCATATTCAAAGTTTGAAACCGCCGTATCCTAATCGATCTCATTGATGGTTTTTCGTTTTTCTATTGAGCCAGGGCTGTTGGAATTGGAAAGAGGAGAGTTGGGGTTGGAAACATTAGTACAAGGTGTAATCATCGGTAAACAGGCTAATAGGGGGCCTAGAAGTTTGGAGGAGCTGGAACTGAGACTATAGGGTAAACTGGTAGTATGGTGGGAACCAGGTGGGTAGTCAGGGTCTAAATTGTTAGAAATGACTGAAGAAGGTGAAATGTCAACAGGTTTGGTGGCTAAGGACAGCTCAACATTGAACATGGGTGGATTTGAGATTGTGGGGTTGGGGCCATTTTGTAAGTTGCATCTGTAAGGGTAACCAATAGGAAGTTCTGATGGGGTTTGTTTGGGTTGGCTGAAGTTGGAGGGATATCAACTGGTCTGGTGGCCAAGGTCAAATCAACATTAATTGTTGGGGGATCAAATTAGGGGCTAGCTCAGATTGGGTGACCATGGCTGTGAGGCAATCAAGGGTGCCTTCCCTTTTCCATTGTTCTAACAGGAAGACATCTATAACTACAGACATAGAGCCAACATATTATGCTTTGATCCAAGGTCCAAACTTTTCCATATCATTAGGGTTGGGTTTTTTCATGAAGCATTTGTTAAGTTAAGATCCTTTAGTTTTGATGATAGCAAACCTTGTATTGTATATTTAATATAGTTGTTAAGCTTTGAAATTCAGATAGACATGTAAAAGAGTGGCTTCGCACGCAAGATGGCAAGCGCACTCAATTCATGACATGTGCCCAACCATCCGGGCATGTTAAGTCAAGGACCTTTAGTTTTGATGATAGCAAACCTGCGGTGTTTATCTAACATGTTTGTCAAGCTTATCATTCAGATAAACAGGTGAAGAATGTCAAAGACAAAAGACTGCAAAAGGATCGACATATTCAGACAGACTCATATACTCACATAATCAACTAGCTCACGGTAAAAGGAGTAGCTCATTAATGCACAAGATAACAAAGGCTATTAATGAACATCATTACATAGCCATAATAAATTCAAAAAAGAGCATTTATGAGCATTTAATGAGCCAAACAGAATCAGGAAAGTGGGGCACACAAGTGGTGCTCCACCAATCAAGAAGGCTGCCATCTACGTGACCAACCATGAGGTGACACGTAGTTCAAACGCCTCCAGATCAAGTTGAAGAATCTCAGCAAGTCTAGTATGGTTGATATGTGAATAATCGAAGATGTAGTCGACTCCTAGAAGTCTAGGGACTTATAGGACACTAGTTATATCCTAACTAAACCATATATATACTTGCATCTATTTCATATGTAAGTAAGCCCGTACGAGAGGAAAAAGAAAGAGATGATCTGGGCAAGTGTGGATCAGACTTAGGAGTGTGTGTGAGTGCTAGAGACTTGGTGAGCTAGACAGGACTAGGTTAGAGAATTAATACATTGGGTATTTGATAGACCGACAGGTCGGGGAACGGTCGGTGAACCGTAGGCTGATAGTCAGGTGAGGGTTAAGGACTTTAGAGGTAAAGTCGAAACTGTCGCGGGAGTCCGTGTGTGGGGCGAGGGAGATTGAGTGAATTTTGTGTGTGTAAATTCTCAATCGAAATGGAGTTTTCAGTTTAAGTTATCACGTGTCCATTTTTAACTATCAAAGTTTTATTTAAGTCCATGATACGTCCACGACATCAAGGACGCATCAGGAGCGCTTACTGGTTAAAATTGGTATCAGAGCGGGTCTCTTCTAGAAAGCTAACTGCTTTGGAAGACGATCAAAATGTCTCACGTAAGCCTATTAGCGAAAAAAGAAGGTTTTGCACCGAATTGACCACCACTCTTCAATGGAGACAACTACACTCACTGGAAGAATAAATCGAGTTTCACATCAAGTCTGATGATCCAAGAATGTGGAGGTGATAACACATGGAGAGTACACCTTCCAGAATGCTCAAGGACAAGACATATCTATCGACAGTATGACGGATAATCAAATCAAGAAGCTGATATTTAATGCTCGAGCCGTAAGAATACTACACTGTGCACTACTACCTGAGCAATACTCCAAGATAGCCTCAGCCAAAACAACTCAAGAGATTTGGAAAACTCTTGAGGTTACGTATCAAGGGAATGACGAGATCAAAAAGACTCGCACTGAGTTGCTACTCACTCATTGGGAGCTATTTAAGAAGATAGAAAAGGAGAGCATTTCTTAAATGCATACAAGGTTCACCAAGCTGATCAACGAAATGTTGGTGCTTGGAAGAACTATCTCAAATGAGGATCAAATTCAAAGTTCCTCAGATCTCTTCCTGCCTCTTTTGACAGCAAGGTCAATGCCATGCAAGAAGTCCATGATCTCTCTAAGATGTCCTTGGCAGACATGTTAGGTTCCCTAATGGCGTTCGAGTTGAAACTACAACAATGAAGCTCTGAAAGTTCAAAAGAAAAAGAAAAAAGCATAGCCCTACAGGTAGTTGAAAACTCCGAGTTAGAAGAAGACAATGATGAGACGGTCCTCTATGCTAAGAGGTACTTTCAAAAATTCATAAGAAACAATATGAGGAAAGGAAGAGAGCCCAAGGAGATTGGCGATCACTGCAAGAAGGACAATGATAAGTGTTTTGGATGCTCGAAGCGCGACATCACATCAAAGACTGTCCTCAACAATCACGAGAGGACAACGACAAGGCCAGGAAACCTGTCGATGATCGTTCAACAAGGGCCAAGGAAAGAAGCATTTGTTGCTGCATGGGGAGACTCAGAGCTCAGCAACAATAATCAAACCTCAGATAGTGATTCCTCAGAGGACGAGAAGGCTCACCTATGCCTTGAAGAAAGTTGCTTGATGGCGCAAGATAAGGAAACTTCAGAGTCAGAAGAAGAAGATCAAAACAAGGTAAACTATTCTAACCTTAGAAAGAGGATTCTAAAGGCCGAACTCCCTGGACTCAAAAATTTTCTCTTATATTAGTTAATCAACTCAAGGCTTTGGAAAATGAAAACAATGAACTTTCGGAGGAAAATGAGAAATTGGAGAAGAACTCAGACAAGGATAAAGTAGATAATCTTATGAAAGCACTCATGAAATTGCAAATTGATTATAGTGAAATTCTTTCTGCTCATGATAAGATGAAACTAGGAATACAACCTGAAATCGATGAATTGATTGTTGCACTTAGTACAAAGGAAAAAGAACTAGCGTTTGTCAAAGAAAAACATACAAAGCTAGAAGCTGTATCTAGGACACCCATATGGAGAAAGAAACGACCAGTCGGATATCAATCAGCGACCAGTCGTGGAGGTGTCTACAACCTATCAGACAACCTAGTCATCATGATGCCAATTGCTATAAGATGCGTTTTATGAGGCATTGGCAACTCAAGAAAATAGGACTACAATGGGTAGTCAAAAATGATCCCAGAACCATAGTTGATTGTGGAAATGGGTCCAACCTTTCAATGGACCCTAACCCTACACCACTAACGTGTTAAGTACAGAATCGAGTGGGAATGGACCCCTAGTAGTACATCAACAGTAGGTGCTCTAAACACATGACAAAAGACAAAAAGAAGTTCTTCTCACTCGAACCAGGAAGCCAAGGAACCGTTTCCTTTGGCGACAACAATAAAGGAAAAATCATCGGCTATGGTAAGGTTGGTATTACTTCATATTATGTCATAGATAGTGTAAATTAGGTCAATGGTTTAAAATTCAACTTGCTTAGTGTTTCTCAAATATGTGACAAAGGCAATTCAATTCACTTCTATCCTACACATTGTAGCATAGTAAGTCAGAATAATGGCAAAGAGTTGTTAAAGGGAAAAAGGTGGAAAAATGTTTATGTAACTAGTTTGGAGGATATTGACAGTCCAATTCTTCCATGCTTGACTACTTCAATAGATGACTCTACACTATGCCATAAAAGACTAGGGCATGTTAGCACTTCATTGTTGAGAAAAATTGCCCAACAGGTCGGAAACAGGTCAACAACAGGTTGACGAAGGAAACAATGATGTCGAAGATCCCTATCACCATCAACCACTCATCAATCTCGTACTTTGTACATAGATCATCCATTGGAGAACATCATAACAGATATCTCCAAGGGAAATCAAAACAAGAGCACAGACTTGAGAACTTCTAGCCTTCTCAACGACAGTCACCCATCGAGCCCAAGAACATCAAGGAAGCTCTTCAAGACTCAGATTGGATCAAGGCAATGCAAGAAGAGTTAAATCAGTTTGAAAGATGCAGTGTCTGGCATCTTGTGCTCATCAAGGAGTACTTGGAACAAAATAGGTCTTCAGAAACAAACTGATCAAGATGGGAGAAGTAATCAGGAACAAGGCTCGTCTGGTAGCTCAGGGATATCGTCAACAAGAAGGGATAGACTTCCAAGAAACCTTCGCTCCAGTAGCAAGGATGGTGAAATACCCCAGACTTAAATATGGTGATTAAATTATTCTAATATGAATTTATATGCCTAATGATGCCTAAATAATATTGGTGAAGAAAGTAAAACCAAAAGAAAAGAGAAAACGCGTAAAAAGTATAAAACATAAAAACGTGTGTTACGCAACAGTAGGAGCTATATGACCTCGACTAGGGTCCTAGGTGGATTCCTAAGGATTAATATTGCCTAAATAACATGTGGGAACAATTCCCGAAGAAAACGGATCCATATAGTGGGTTAAAAATGCTAATGAAGCCTTAAAGCACGTTTTTCTAGGAAACCCGAAAATGTGACTTTAAATAGTTAAATGAACTTATAGAAATTATAGTTGGTAATATAACTATAATTAAACATTAATGAAGGTTTAAGAACCATTAAAATTAAAGAAACAAGAAAAATCTGAAAAACGGGGCCGGTTAGTGAATAGTGCCAAACCGAGAAAATTAACGAGTGTTTCTTGTGAAAAGACAAAAACACCCCCAGCTTAATTAACTAGAGGGGACCGGTTTTTAAGAGGAAATTCAGAACTCCCCTCTCAAATTAATAACTAGCATAATTGTTGAAAGAAAACAAAGTCAAAAAGAAAAAGTAAAAAGTATAAAAGCAAAAGGGGCACTCTCTCTTCATTTTCTCCCCTCCCATCAGATTTTTCTCTCCTTCCTCTCTTCTTCCACCGTGACTCTCTTCTTCTCCCCTTGTTGAACAATTTTTCAAGCTTCTCACATGGCTTCCCATGCTTCCTCCTCATGCCCAAGCCACATTAATGCTCTAAATGGAAAATAAACCACATATTTGTGTTCCCCTCATCTAGGGATACCTTTCCCTATTTTCCAAATCTCAAAAGGGTGAAGTTGGCCTCCGTGAATATAGTCCCATTTGATGAGAAAATCAGATTTTAAGTACCTGGTGGCCTCCTCTTTCATTTAAGGTAAGAAAATCCAAGAAAACTCATTTTCCCCACTCTTGTTTAAGCCGATTTTGGCTTCTCATTAGGCCTTGTTCCTTTTTTGTTTGAGCACTTGATTCAAGCTTCAAAAGAGTAGTTGCAACCCTCCTTTGATTCATGATTGAAAGCCTCTTCTAGAGCTCCAAAGGTAAAGCCTAAATTTTGTGCTTAAAGCCTCTTCTTGAATCCTAGGGTTATTTCAATGTGTCTAAGTGTTTTTACTTAGTCCCATTCTCTCCTTGAATGATAATTTAGAGTTCTTGGCAATTGATTTGCCCCTTGGCCGATTTTGGAGTCAAGAGAAATGGAGAAGAGGAGAAGAGAAGTGAAAAAGAAGAACTTAGAAGATTAAGGTAAAGAGCTTACCTTAATGACTATTTTGATTGCTTTAGAAATTTTGGGATGGAAATTTAAAAGAATGAACAGAATTTTACTTAAGAATGTGTTGTTAGTTAGAGGGGAGAATTGTGAATGTTGTTTGATTAAAGGGCCTTGGAGCCACGCACTTAATGATTAATGCATTATTGTGTTTGAAGAGTTTTGGATGAACCTTGTGTGCTGGTAGAATCCATGATGGATTTGGCTAGTTGAAATTTTTTTAGGTGAATGGATGATGAATTGTGGATATTTTGGTTTAGGGATGAAGATAGTGAAATTTGGATGTGTTAGTGTAGTGACGAAGTTATGGCGAATTTTCTGTAGGAATCAAGTGTTCTAGGTGTTGTTATGAACTTGAGAAACCTAAGTTTGATAGGAGAAGGTGGAGTACAAATGAGTGAATTAAACTCACCAAGCTAGAGTATAATAAGGGATGAGAATTGTGCAAAAACTGTAGCAAAAATGTTGTAGGAAAGTCTTGGATTGCCTAGAGATAAATTAGCTTATATAGCCTTATGAATGGTGAGTGAACTTGGGTATTAGAAATGCAAATGCTTAAGAGGGATTTGGAATGGTCAAATTGGTTGGGAATGAGATAAAAGCTGTCATGAGAATGTTGCTAGTGCATTAGTGTGCAAAGTGTTGAATTTGTGAGCGAAAAACTTGTAGAATTGAACAAGAATTGGATAATGAGTTTGAGCAATGAATTAAGAAGGTTTAATGAGGTTTAAGGTGTTAAACCATGTTTGGAAACATGTGGAAAGATGCTGAAAAGATTGGGTGAAATTGGAGATAGAAAGAATTAAAACTGTCAAATTGACAAAAAACCTGCTATGGTCCAGGACTTAGGGTAGGGACACAAGTCCCGGACCACACTAAAAAACAGGCCGAGTAAACTAGTACATTTGTCCGGGACCTTAGTCTAGGACAAGACCCGGACCAGAGGAAAAATTCACCGAGAGTAATGCCTTGTATTGGTCTGGGACTTAAGGGCCGGACCAATTCCGGACCACCTCCAAAATCCTTACGAAATTGTTTTAAAGGTACTTAATGATGGGGAATTGAATGGTAATGTTTTAGAAGATGTTTAGGCCTTGTTTGGTGACATATAAAGGTCCTTAGAAGTATAAAAAACTATTGAGAGTGAATGTGGAAGTCGAGAACTTAAGAAACTTGAGCAAAAAGAAGATTAACGGGATAACGGGGTTAACTACGGGAGTATTAGTTGTTTACATACCGTAGTACCTTAATGTTAATAGAAGCACTCAAAATGTTATCAGAGATTCGAGAACCAACTTAGGAGCGTGAGATGACAGTAGAGTAACTCCTTGGTGACAGGTATGGTTTTCTTGCAACTTGTGCCCTAACGAGTTCACTTGGCTTGTGTGCTGTTTGCTTGTGCACAACCTAACAAGATAAAAGCACGAAATGATGTATTGCATTTCATATATATCTTGATGCATGATGTATGTTCTAGCCACCTTGTTTGATTGTGTGGTCTAGATTAGTATGTAGACCGACTCATAAATGAGTAATGCTTGGCTAGTGACTCGTAGAAAGAGTCGTCCCCGCAAAATAATGTAAATGTGGAAAACACACGAAAACTATCGATTAGAGAAATACAATAATGCAATCTTATGAACTCACTAGAACGTGAGAGAGATGTGCGGGATTAGTAAACTCCCGTTAACGGATAGAGAACCGAATCAAAACAATCCACGAAATAATTAATAGTGGAAAGACATAAAGAACCTCTATTAAGAGAACGATGATAGTTCAAAGTTACGAACTCATGAGAAAAGTAGCAAGAGATATAAGGGACCATAAAACTCCCTTTAAATGATAGTCTACCTTATATGACGATCCGACCCGGTGTGAGAAAATGACCCAAATGTATAAGTATTCGAAATGTGGAGCAACCCTTAAATCTGAGAATACAAGTATGCAAGAAAATTCCCTAAGTCATTAGATGACATCGAGAGTGATGCTTCTAGACTAATGTACCTAATTGTGTTATGACTCCAAGAGAGGAGTGGTTGGGAATATGAGAAGTCCGAGAGAGATTTGGACGTATGTGAAAGAAAGAGGAACTAAGAGAGTAGTTCCGGTTGCTAGTTGAACCTTCCCACCATGCTAGACCCAGATTAGGGTCAAAACAGGGAAGTAAGACTAGAACTTGAAAGCCCGGTGGTGAGTCTTGTGAATGTCTCTGCCGGAGGTCAATAGAATTGACTTTGGATTATTTGAGAAAATTGTTTTGAGAATTATTCAAGAGAAGAACAATTGAGAAAGTAAGATTGAGACCTGTAGTGTCTATACACTAAGAGAACAATTAAGTATCCAAAGAGAGTGGATAAGATATTGAACAATGTGAATGGGGCGTAGTGAGGTAGAAACCCTCAAGTCCTAAGAGTAAGATTGTGTAAACTAACTTAATGCGTTAGTTTTGTGATTGTATTTCTATGCTTGGATACTTGATATATTGCGAGCATGTTTTACGCTTAATGCACTTCATGTTATGATTTAAATAAAATCAATCGCATGCTTAGACGAGAATTAGTTGGGTGTGACCCGATAGTAGCGGGTTGCACGACTACCATACCAGCAAAGGTGCTGAGCCCCTTTGGGGGCCACCCATTCTATTACAGGTACAATGGAGTAGATTACCGTTCGAGTGTAGGATGGGGATGGCGGTTAAGCGTGGGTATCCGCTTTAGTTACATTGTATTGTAAGACCGAAATAGTTATCGGCAATGGATTGTAGTAGACTCAGTATAGTGTTGTATTAAGGATTGTATGTGACTTGGTTAGAAATAAAATGGTGGTTGTATTTGTTTAAGTACTTGGGTATTCCGGTCCATCAGACCGTACTGTATTTGAGTTAGGCCTTGTTAGTCACATGGGTGGCTAATGGCATTGTTTAACCTCCGTAGTATTTGGTTTATCCGCTGCGATTGTATTTATTAATAAGGCGATTAAGTGTTAATGATGAGATCAGTAGTAGGGGTGTTACAGATGGAATCCATTCGGCTACTAGTTGCATTTGTTTGCACACAAGTGTAACACCCTATTTAACATAAATGCGGCGGAAAATTAAATACTAAGGCGATTATAGATCATCGGTCCCAAACACCCGACACCAAACCTCACCAATTACAACTTATAAAATTATAAATGTTACGGTCTGAACTCGAGAAAACGTATCCTAAACATAATAATAATAAAATACATCAACTCTCCACAAATCCTTATCCCCAACCCCATCACTCATACTCTTCGTGGCCACCTGTATAACAATACATACCTGCAAGATAAAACCAAGCAGCCCACCCCGAGAGGGGTGAGTCAGTTCCCTGGAATGGAACTGGTACGATCCTCTAAAACAAACTTATAAACATACTCTTTAACAAATAATGACTTGTAGACACACACTTAAAAACAACACAGAGGAACAAGGCACTTTAAAATCACCAAGTCAAGATAACAAGTTGAGAAAGAGATAAATAACAAAAAGATAAGGTTAGTCATTTAAAAGAAATCACACCATAAGTTAGTGAACATCCCTTGCTTGTGTTAGATTCAGTTCCAATTAGGAGTAGGAAGACCCAAGTAGTCACTAGGACTAGGAATGAAGAAAAGATTCAAGAACCAGCAACTCAAGAATGAAATAAAACCAATTGGGAGAGAAGACCCCCCACGCCAGTCACGTCCTTTTAGGACAGGGGATATACAGCCCCTCACTGTTTAACACGTCCTTTTAGGACAGGGGAATACAGCCCCTCACTGTTACCAATGAAGACGCGCGCACGTCATAACCAACAGACTCAGCTCATGGATGAAACGATATCCAGAGTCAAAAGAATAATTTACCAAGATTGACATTTCCCATATTCCCACTTGATTAATAACTACACAAGTGCAATACCAAAAAACTCATCCTACAGAGTGCAGAGGCGTAAACCCTCAGCAGTTACTATCTAATGAGACAACCAGATAAGAGGAACCAATGATCATGTGAGTTTTATATTCAGGCTCAGTTAGTCACATCAAGCTGAGTTAGTCACACAAACAGTTTCCTTTTGAAATACATTCAAGCTCAATTAGTGTTTTTCAAAAACGTCTCTTCAGTCTGTTAGCAAAAAACATCTGAGTACGAGAAATCGTACTGGTTGTGTAGAAGCAGGTAACCAAACTTGAAAGTGCGAACTTCCACTAATCACCTACAATTAAGGTGTTCCAAGCATTGATTAGTTAAGGAACTATAATGCTAAACATCTTCATTCTTACTACTTTATGTTTCTGGTTACAATTACTCTCCCTTAAGGATCTGGGCTAAATCTCGTTAATTAAATCTTCCATTAGGCCCATTTCATTTAATCTGGTATGATTTAGGGTTTAACCCTGAGAGTGGCCCAAACTCTCTTTGAATTGATTAAGTGGGCTTTTGGGATTCATAGATGGGCTTAATAGGTTAGCCCAAGCCCGCGTTACGTTTTCGCTGTTTAATTAAATTCCCTAAAAAAGAATTTGTGAGGTTTCGAACGTGCAACCTCGACTTAGTTCCAGGTTTATCTTGACCAACTACGCCATTGAATTTGTTTTATCTTAAGGATATGTTTAATTTTATTTCAATTACTTACTCTTAATCGTAAGGTTAGCTAAATTAACTCTTAAGTTATCGTTGACTAATTTATTGCAAGACTGATTAAAGTCCTAAAGTTTAGTATATATATATTCTTCTTATTATATTTCCCATAAGGAATGTTATTTCCTTTATCTATTACTAAGTATTTATATATATACAATATATATTTTAGGATTTATCCAAAACATTCTTTAAGAAATTTTATTGTATTTAATTATCTTTAATTACTTTTACACATATCCACATCCGATATATGGTTTATAAAATAAAGTATATTCCTTAGTTTCATTTAAGTATATTAACCTCCACATTATATAGTTAGTATAAACATAGATTGATTAAATTCCTTGATTTAACATATTACTATTTTATTTCTTATATTATATATATATATTTTTACTTCACTTAAAAGTTTGTACTCAAAAATATTTCTTAACATTCTGTATTAAATGTTAGTTTAGTATTATTTTATTATTCTCAACCTACAAAGTTTATTAATCATCTATACTTTAATTTTTGATACATTCAAAACCATATATTATAATATATCTTAGAAAAATTCAGAATTACAATTTTAGACCTATTTCTTCTTGTCTAAAATCCCCAAATTTAATATATAGCAACTACAATACTTTAGACATATTATAAAATTTTTATTCATAAAAATATCTTTTTAAATTATCTAAATAATTCCATAATTCTTAAAACTTACAAAAATTATAATTTACGTTTAAAAAACAAAAACCCATATTAATTTACATCAAAATAAACTAGATTTTATAAGGAATCTATGGTTAAAATTTCGTGTCAAAATACATTAGGGAAGGCCATTAAATAAATTCAACAAGTTAGGGTTTAATTATGGAATTTATATAACTTAATATATTAATAATTTCCCACGTTTTAATCTCAGCCGTCCGTTCCTTCTAACTACGATCGGATGACCCAGATTCGCCCAGTTCTTCAGAAACCCAATTCGAATGCCGATTGAGAATCTGTTGATTTCTCTCAATCTACATAACCAAATCGTTGATTTTGTTTCATTGGATTCGAATTTAATTTCGGTTCTAATGGTACCAATTTCGCTAGCTATCATGCAAGAATCAGGGATTTTGAATCTGAGTAATTCGAGTTAGGGTTTTATACCGGTTTTGAATTGATTTCGCCAAATTCTCTCATTATGGTGTATAATTGGTCAATTTATGGTTGGGTATGACCGATAATGCAAAAATGAAGGTCACCATTGTAGTAATTTGGTCGGAAACATACCGGAGATGTGCCAACGAGGAAAATCAAATTTGTTTTTCTGGAAAACGATGATTTTATGTGCTGACCAAGTAGGGAACTTTAGACGCTTATATCTCCCATACGGTCGAGAACTGGCTTGAGGTTGCTTCATAAGAATTGTAGAGGAATCAAAGATCTTTAAAACAAGCTATAGAACGCGAATTGTCACCCACGGATGAAGAAGATATAATAGGACGAAGTTTACCTGTCCAACTGAAATTTCGGATTTCTGGGTTACTAGAACTCGGGGAGGCAACTTTGAATGCCTTTATCTCCCATCCTATTAAGAATCAGCCTTGGGTGTAAAAATGAAAGTTGGAGAGGGATTAGAGATCTACAAAATGAGCTATAGCACTCGAATTGCATTGACAGATGAAGGAGATATGGTTAGACGAAGTTACCTTACCGGATCAGTTTTCTGGAAAATCTGGGTTGCAGATTTTCGAGGAGGCAACTTCAGATCGAATTTGCGTCAGATGTGGAAGGAATTAGGTTGAGTGTGAGTAATGGTTAGAAAGAGCGTTTGTAGGAGAATAGAATGAAAAAGACGACATTCAAAAAGGTTGAGTAATGGCTGAGATATAGATGTCTAAAGATTGGCCCATGGCATGCCCAAAACTGACGAAAACATAATCGATTCAGTTGAATTCGGTGCTGACTGGGCGTGGCACGTGTCCAGAGGCGCGCGGCTGAGTCAGCCAGCCCTGGACAGTCAACATTCTCCTAAATTTTGGCTCTAAACTTCAATTTATCATAACTTTGACTAGGATGATCCGTTTTTAACATTCTTTTTATCAATCTTCTTGGTTTTCCATAACCTTTTTATTGATATAAGTTTCATGGGCTGGTTTGACCATTTCCAAAAAGTCACCCTAGCAAGGCTTGAGGAGTTTCAAGGTTACTATGACTTTATATTGACTTTTATGGTCCAGATCAATGTTCCAAATATTTCTAAAATGTTTATAATATAATTGGAGTGTCTTGAAATTTTTTCAAGATTTATTGAATCTTAAATCTTACTATTAAATTCATAATACCATATAATAATTTAATATTTAATAGTATTATGTAGGGTTCAATAAAGGAAATCCCCTAAATTAATTTATGGGGTATTTCAGTCTACCCCCCTTAAAAGAAACTTCATCTCGAAGTTTAACACCAACTAATAGCTACTCACACCGCTTCAGGTGTGCTGACAAGAATTACCAAAATGTTCATCCAATAATAATTCCAAACATAATTCCATACGAATCTATACCAAATGTAATTTCTCCCACAATGTATTTCCATTCATTTCCATTCCAAATTCCACTCAAAATTACTCAACATCAAACCAAACCAAGATATTTCATAGATAGAAATCAAGACTCACACAATGTATAAATCAAGTACATACATACACCTCTCCATCACTCTAATAATAAAACAAACAAGGCATAATTGGATGAGGATGAAGAAAGAGTATGCACTACCCCCCGAAAAGAGCCAAGGTACGCCCTCGTACCGCTACGAACGAGAACCCATTAAAGGCAAGAATATCGGGAAATATCATGTGAATATGTGTGGGTACTTCACTCTCATGGAGTCCTCAGTCTCCCAAGTAGCTTCTTCACCCCATGATGCTCCCAAAGAACTTTCACTAGCTGACTGATCTGCTTCTCGTTTCTCGGACCTTCATGTCCAAGATCCGAATGGGGTCTCCTCATATCTCAGTGTAGGTTCAATCTCCAATCTCTCTGGCTGTAGCACGTGAGAAGGGTCAGGTACATACTTCTCAGCTGAGATACATGAAACACGTCATGTACCTTCCCCAACTCTATTGGTAGATCTAGTCGATATGCTACTGGCCCATGTGCTCTGTAATCCTGTACGGACCGACATACTTAGGGCTTAGCTTCCTCTCATCCCAAATTTGAAGATGCCTCTCATCGGAGACACTCGTAGGAAGACCATATCACTGACCTGAATTTCAAGCTCTCTGGTACGCTGATCCCTGTAAGATTTCTGCCTTGACTGCGATGCCCTCATGTGCTGCTGAATAACTCTGACGTCATCCTGCAATCTCTGAATGTACTCGGGACCAATCAAAACTGCCTCAGTAGGGTCACTCCATGATAAAGGAGTCCGGCACGGTCTGCCATACAGAGCCTGAAATGGTGCCATGCCGATAGACGAGTGATAGGAGTTGTTGTAGGAGAACTCTACCAAGTGTAGACGCTCTACCAAACTCCCCTGATAGTCTAAGGGGACCGCTCTCAACATATCTTCTAGTGTCTGAATCGTCCTCTCGGTCTGCCCATCTGTTTGAGGGTGGAAGGCTGTGCAAGGCGTAGCTGAGTACCAAATGCCTCCTACACCTGACGCCAAAATCTACTAAGGAAACGTGCATCACGATCGAAGATGATCGTCTTTGGTACCCCATGGTACCGGATGTGCTCTGTGGTGAACACCTCAGCTAGTTTGGGCACCTTCCATGTGTCCTTGATAGGTATGAACCTGGCTGTCTTGGTTAACCTATCGACTATCACCCAAATTGTGTTCAATCCACCTCTAGCTGGAGGGAGACCGACCACAAAATCCATACTGATATCGTCAAACTTCCAGCACGGTACCGGTAATGACTGAATCTGGTCTCCTGGTCGACGATGCTCGAACTTCACCTTCTGACAGGTGAGACATCAGGAGACGAAGTCTGCTACATCCCTCTTCATCCCGCTCCACCAGAATAACTTCTTCAAATCCTTGTACATCTTGGTGGCTCCGGGATGTACTGACAATGTAGAGGAATGAGCTTCAGGGGATCCTGGTCTGAAGTTTTGTCGCATCCTGAGGAACGTAGAGTCTGCCTCTGACTCGAAGGTGTCCCTCGCTGTCTAGCTCGTAGTCATACTTCAAACCATCAGTCAAACCATCTGCTAACTTCTGTCTGACACCCTGTAGATACACATCACTGTCCTGAGCTGCATATACCTCTTCAGCTATCGTGGTCGTCTCTATAAGAGCAAGAAGTGAATATGCTCTTCTGCTCAGAGCGTCTGCCACGACATTCCCTTTACCTTCAGTGTACTGAAGGTTGATGTCATAATCAACTAGTAGCTCGACCCATCGACGCTGTCTCAGGTTCAGCTCCTTCTGAGTCCAGATGTATTTCAGACTCTTGTGGTCCGTCGTAATCCGGACTGTAGCTCCATACAGATAGTGTCGCCAGATCTTCAAAGCGAAGACTATGGCGAGGAGCTCGAGGTCGTGTGTGGGATAATTTTCTTCGTGCTTCTTCAGCTGTCGAGAAGCGTAAGGTACAACTCTGCCATTCTGCATCAATACTCCACCGATCCCTCTACCTGAAGCATCGCAGTAAAACTCGAATCCCTCATTTCCCTCTGGGATTACTAATACTGGTGCTGTGGTCAAAGCATCCTTCAGTGCCTGAAAGGAGACCTCACATGCCTCTGTCCATACAAACGGGCTATCCTTCTCATCAGAGAGGTTAAGGGCTTGGCTAGCCTAGAGAAATCCTTCACAAAGCGTCTATAATAGCCAGCCCAACCCAAGGAAGCTCCAATCTCAGTCACTGAGCGGGGTCTGTGCCAGCTCTTCACCGCCTCAATTTTAGCTGGGTCTACTGAAACTCCCTCAACTGAGATCACATGACCAAGAAATGATACCTTGTCCATCCAGAATTCACACTCGCTGAACTTGGCATAGAGTTGCCTCTCTCAGAATCTCCAAGACTATCCTCAAATGCTGCTCATGTTCCTCTCTACTCTTGGAGAAGATCAAATGTCGTCTATGAATACGACCACTGACTTGTCTAACTGGGCTTGGAAGACTCTCTGCATCAGGTCCATGAATCTTGCTGGTGTGTTAGTCAGTCCAAACGGCATCATGGTGAACTCATAGTGGTCGTATCTGGTCCGGAACGCTGTCTTCTCTATATCTGATTCAACTACTGCTATATGATGATATCCGAACGTAGATCAATCTTGGAGAACACCTTTGCTCCCTTCAACTGGTTAAATAGGTCATCGATCCTAGGCAGTGGGTACTTGTTCTTGATCGTGACGTTGTTCAGCTCTCTGTAGTCGATACAGAGTCTCATGCTTTCGTCCTTCTTCTTGACGAACAACACTAGAGCACCCAAGTGAGACACTGGTCTGATGAAACCCTTGTCTAATAACTCCTGTAGTTGTCTTTCTTCAATTCAACCATCTCTGCAGGGCCCATCCGGTAGGGAGCCTTGGCAATCGGTCCGTACCAGGTATGAGGTCGATGTTGAACTCAACCTCTCTCAACGGTGGCAGTCCAGGTAATTCCTCTGGAAAAACGTCGGGGGTACTCCGACACAATGGGAACATCGCTCCTGAACTTTGGATCCGTCCTTAGATCCTGGGCATAACATAGTAGCGGGGTAACGCCCTTGGACACCTCCTTAATCAGAAAGAGCACCGATACAACCTTCACAGTCGGCTGCTTGGGCTGCATTCGGTATGATACTGAGATACCTGTAGTGGACTTCAAGAGGAGGCGATGCTCTGCACAGTGTAGTCTACCTCTGTACCGCTGTAGCGTGTCCATGCCCACAATAATGTCGAATCCCATTGCCAGGGAAGACATGGCATCAAAAAGGAAGTCTGCTCCCTTGATGTGTATGTTCAATCCCTTAATTGCTTACTGCACTTGATTAACTCTCTGGGATGGCAATAGAACTAAGCAGTCATGAATATCATCTGTGTGGGCATCTATCTTAGCATGGAATGCCTGGGCTATAATGAATGGGAGGCTCCAGAATCAAACAGAACAGTGGCCTCCACTTCATTAATTAAGAATATGCCTGAAACCACAAAGTAGATTCTAAGATTTTTTAGGCACTCTTCCAAGGTAACAAATCCGGGCTAGTAGTTATACCTGTGATGACCATCCCATTGCTCTTCGCTTGAGCCTGGTTCAACACAGTCAACCTGATCTCTGAGTTTCCAAACCCTACACGATGCAACAAAATTCATAAGATTTCCATCCTTATTAAAGTCTTCAAGAGCATCTTAATGATTACAATGCTGAAGTTGCAAAATACATGGCTAAATCTGTCTAAGGTTAGTTTTAAACGGCCAGGTTCATGTGGTCTGGTTGATGATGGATGTGGGGCTGTGTTGGGCTTGATTCTTTTCACCCCATGGTAGATATGTCTAGCTGGTCTCCGAATATCAGCACATCACCCGACTTCAGGAGGATCTTTGTAGCAAGATCCATTCTCTTCTGATCTCCAAACAGGAATTCCGTGTCGTCACCAAGTGATATGGACACCACTGGAACTCCTTTGGTGATGGACTCTAGAGACTCGTCCCTATCCTGATGCATCCCTAGCTTACCTTCTTTTCCATAGAAGTTGATGATGCACACGTCTGAGGTAAGGTCTGGGACTGGCTCATCCTCCAATTCTTGTGCTACTTTAACTGCAGCTCCAATGATGGTCTGCAACTCTCCCAGGATTGGTGGCACCTCCACCTCTTCATAGCTTCTGGTAGTGTGGTCCTACTTCTTACCTAGGCACATGATCTTCCTTCATGGTTGAACCGTTCTTGAAGGTAGGGGTGTAAAAGTTTCCTCCTTTCACACCTAATTCTCTGATCTTGAGGATCAATGCATATTGGTCAGCTGGGGTCAAAAATTCTCTTAATAAGACGGGTCTCAATATCTCACACTTCTCTGGTGGGTGTGGTTTGGCTTCAAAGGGAATGGTGGGTGTGGAAATAGGCAATACAGGAAAGTAAATATCGAAAGCTGAATGAAAAACAACAATTGCCATTAAGTAAACAAGTCAAGGTTCACAACTGGTTTTAGAACGAAGATGTAAAAGAAAAGAGGGATTTATAGTTCATCCCTTTACAATGTGAAGAAAAATTTAATTAAAGAAATGAAGTGAAACAACAATCTAAGCTCTTTCGATAGAAAGGTAGTCCTCACCAGATGAACTCAGGTCATCACTCGCTGCCTCGACACGGTCCACTAGGTTGAGAATTGGTGCTTTGCCTGGCCTTTGAGGTTAGTTTGGGCAGGGCGGTTGTGATAGATGGTCCAACACCGCCTGCGCCACCTCTACCTCCTCCTCCAGTAGTAATGGCAGCTGGGGCTCTAGTCGCTGACCCGGTGCGTGGCTTGTAGTTCCTGGAATCCAGGTTCAAGAAGCATTCAAATGATCTGTGGCCCTTCTTGCCGTAGTGGTTGCAATCCATCAGGTTTCCCTTACAATTCTTGCCCGGGTGGGTCCTTCTCGCACATCCTGTAGAAGTACCTTCTTATAGGTTGGTTCCTGTTTCAGTTCAAGGTTAGTAACGTGATAGCAAAATGTAACCACATCGTATATTCTAATTTATCTCACCACTAGGTGGCTGGAGCGGATTAGCTCAGCATAGGTATGTGAGGGGACTATGGTCTTTTCATTCTTCCCCCTGAAGAACTTGCCCTTCCTCTCATAGTTTTGGGAAGAGTTTCCTCCACTACCTCCTCTAGCATCTCCCTTCCTCTTACCTAGCACAGAATCCTGATAAGCAATGGTGGTTTCACAGTCATTTGCATCATCATCTAGTTCCTGTCGTTACAATATGTGTTAGTGGGGAAATCTTATCGTACCAGAAATTCCAAAGTCATATTCCATACCTGTAAAGTCTTTCCTCTGGTGGAACCGATCATGGTCATGATCCTGAAGTTCAAGCCGGTATGAAATTTGTCCACCAAGTACCTTGGAGCGTAAGCTACCTCTCCAATGACAGCAAGCAACTCCACAAACTTGTCATAGTACTCAGCAACAGAGGAAGTCCCTTGCTTCAGCTGCTCAAATTCACTTCTCATCCTTTTCTATAGATAGGATGGATAGAACTTAGCTCTTAGGGCCACCAGAAATGCCTGGAAGTCAAAGTTTGCCTGGGTGGTCAACTCGGCTCTAGCGGTTGCCACCATCGATGAGCAGGCCCTTGGAGAAAGTAGGCCGCTATGTCCACTTGGCGATCTGCTGGGACATGTAGAGAGGTGAAAGCTTTTGAATCTTGGTGATGTATTTCTCCAAATCCTTCGGTACAGGCTGGCCTTCGTAGACTGGGGACGAAGATCGTTGACCGCTTTCAGCCAGTTGAACTCCCGTGGACCGTTAGGTGGTGGCGGTGGTGGTTGAGGGATCTGACCCTGCTGCTGAGCTAATGCAGCCGTCACGATTTGAGCTATGACCTCAGGGGTAACAGCGTCGGGTCCATAACCACCTGAGGGACCCCCTCCTCTTCCTCCTCTTCGAGACATTAACTGTTAACGACGGTGTTTGTTACTCAGAAGTTGTGTATTAAGTCTAGATATCTACGTAGTGAGTGTGAAGTGTTTATAATGTCCTAGAGAGTGGAAGATAGAGCATTCAAGAATAAGTGTAGTAATGAAAGCAAGTAAAGTGTAGTATGGGGTAAGGGTAACATGCCTTTCTGAAATCCTCACTTCCCAATTCTACCCCAATTCCCCAATTTAAGGGCACCTATATTCTAAGTATTTCACTCGGCTTGTTTTTCTCGGGCTCAGAGCGTAACTACGCTCTGATACCACTTTCTGTAACGCCCCTATTTCACATAAATCAGCAGCGGAAAATAAAATACTAAGACGATTACAGATCATCGGGTTCCAAACACCCGACACCAAACCTCACCAATTACAACTTATAAATTATAAATGTTACGGTATGAACTCGAGAAAAACGTAACCTAAACATAATAATAATAAAATACATCAACTCTCCACAAATCCTAATCCCCAACCCCATCACTCATACTCTTCGTGGCCACCTGTATAACAATACATACCTGCAAGATAAACCAAGCAGCCCACCCCGAGAGAGGTGAGTCAGTTCCCTGGAATGGAACTGGTACGATCCTCCAAAACAAAACTTATAAACATAACTCTTTAACAAATAATGACTTGTAGACAAACACTTAAAACAACACAAAGGAACAAGGCACTTTAAAATCACCAAGTCAAGATAACAAGTTGAGAAAAGAGATAAATAACAGAAAGATAAGGTTAGTCATTTAAAGAAATCACACCATAAGTTAGTGAACATCCCATGCTTATGTTAGATTCAGTTCCAATTAGGAGTAGGAAGACCCAAGTAGTCACTAGGACTAGGAATGAAGAAAAGATTCAAGAACCAGCAACTCAAGAATGAAATAAAACCAATTGGGAGAGATGGCCCCCACCGCAAGTCACGTCCTTTTAGGACAGGGGATATACAGCCCCTCACTGTTTAACACGTCCTTTTAGGACAGGGGATATACACCCCTCACTGTTACCAATGAAGACGCGCGCACGTCATAACCAACAAACTCAGCTCATGGATGAAACGATATCCAGAGTCAAAAGAATAATTTACCAAGATTGACATTTCCCATATTCCCACTTGATTAAAACTACACAAGTGCAATACCAAAACACTCAGTCCTACAGAGTGCAGAGGCGTAAACCCTCAGCAGTTAGTATCTAATGAGACAACCAGATAAGAGGAACCAATGATCATGTGAGTTGTATATTCAAGGCTCAGTTAGTCACATCAAGCTGAGTTAGTCACACAAACATCTTCCTTTTGAAATACATTCAAGCTCAATTAGTGTTTTCAAAAACATCTCTTCAGTCTGTTAGCAAAAACATTTGAGTACGAGAAATCGTACCTGGTATGTGTAGAAGCAGTAACCAAACTTGAAAGTGCGAACTTCCACTAATCACCTACATTAAGGTGTTCCAAGCATTGATTAGTTAAGGAACTATAATGCTAAACATCTTTCATTCTTACTAGTTTATAGTTTCTAGTTACAATTACTCTCTCTTAAGGATCTGGGCTAGATCTCGTTAACTAAATCTTCCATTAGGCCCATTTCATTTAATCTGGAATGATTTAGGGTTTAACCCTGAGAGTGGCCCAAACTCTCTTTGAATTGATTAAGTGGGCTTTGGGGTTTATGGACTGGGGCCCAATAGGTTAGCCCAAGCCCGCGTTACGTTTCACTATTTAATTAAATTCCCTAAAAAGGATTTTGCTAGGTTTCGAACGTGCAACCTCGACTTAGTTCCAAGTTTATATTGACCAACTACGCCATTGAATTTGTTTGTCTTAAGGATACGTTTAATTTTATTTCAATCACTTACTCTTAATCGTAAGGTTAGCTTAATTAAACTCCTAAGTTATCGTTGACTAATTTATTGCAAGACTGATTAAAGTCCTAAAGTTTAGTATATATTCTTCTTATTATATTTCCCACAAGGAATGTTATTTCCTTTATCTATTTCTAATGTATTTATATATATACATATATATTTTAGGATTTATCCAAAACATTCTTTAAGAAATTTTATTGTATTTAATTATCTTTAATTACTTTTACACATATCCACATCCGATATATGGTTTATAAAATAAAGTATATTCCTTAGTTTCATTTAAGTATATTAACCTCCACATTATATAGTTAGTATAAACATAGATTGATTAAATTCCTTGATTTAACATATTACTATTTTATTTCTTATATTTATATATATATTTACTTCACTTAAAAGTTTGTACTCAAAAATATTTCTTAACATTCTGTATTAAATGTTAGTTTAGTATTATTTTATTATTCTCAACCTACAAAGTTATTTAATCATCTGTACTTTAATTTTGTTACATTCAAAACCATATATTATAATATATCTTAGGAAAAATTCAGAATTACAATTTTTAGACCTATTTCTTCTTGTCTAAAAAGCCCCAAATTTAATATATAGCAACTATAATACTTTAGACATATTATAAAATTTTTATTTCATAAAAATATCTTTTAAAATTATCTAAATAATTCCATAATTCTCAAAAATTACAAAAATTATAATTTACGTTTAAAAACTCAAAACCCATATTAATTTACATCAAAATAAACTAGATTTATAAGGAATCTATGGTTAAAGTTTTGTGTCAAAATACATTACGGAAGGCCACTAAATAAATTCAACAAGTAGGGTTTAATTCTAGAATTTATATAACTTAATATATTAATAATTTCCCACGTTTTATCTCGGCCGTCCGTTCCTTCTAACTATGATCGGACGGCCCAGATTCGCCCAGTTCTTCAGAAACCCAATTCGAATGCCGATTGGGAATCTGTCGATTTCTCTCAATCTACAGAACCAAATTCATTGATTTTTGTTTCATTGGATTTGAAATTTAATTTCGGTTCTAATGGTACCAATTTCGTTAGTTACCATGCAAGAATCAGGGATTTCGAGTCTGGATAATTCGAGTTAGGGTTTTATACCAGTTTTGAATTGATTTCGACAAATTCTCTCATTATAGTGTATAATTGGTCAAATTGATAGTTGGGTATGACCGATAATGCAAAAACAAAGGTCAACATCATAAGAGTATTTGGTCAGAAACATACCGGAGAGGCGCCAACGAGGAAAATCAAATTCATTTTTCTGGAAAACGATGATTTTATGTGCTGACCAAGTAGGAAATTTAGACGCTTATATCTCCTATACGATCGAGAACTGGCTTGAGGTTGCTACATAAGATTGTAGAGGAATTAAAGATCTTTAAAACAAGCTATAGAACACGAATTTTCACCCACGGATGAAGAAGATATGATAGGACGAAGTTTACCAGTCCAACTGAAATTTCTGGATTTCTGGGTTTCCAGAACTCGGGGAGGCAACTTTCGATGCCTTTATCTCCCACCCTATTGAGAATCAGCCTGGGGTGTAAAAATGAAAGTTGAAGAGGGATTAGAGATCTACAAAATGAGCTATAGCACTCGAATTTTCATTGACAGATGAAGGAGCTATGATTAGACGAAGTTACCTTACCGGATCAGTTTTCTAGAAAATCTGGGTTGCGGATTTTCGAGGAGGCAACTTCAAATCGAATTTACGGCAGATGTAGAAGGAATTAGGTTGAGTGTGCATAATGGTTAGAAAGAGCGTTTGTAGGAGAATAGAATGAAAAAGACACATTCAAAAAGGTTGAGTAATGGCTGAGATATAGATGTCTAAAGATTGACCCATGGCATGCCCAAAACTGACGAAAACTTAATCGATTCAGTAGAATTCGGTGCTGACTGGGCGTGGCACGTGTCCCGAGGCGCGTGGCTGAGTCATCCAGCCCTGGACACGTCAGCATTCTCCTAAATTTTGGCTCTAAACTTCAATTTATCATAACTTTGGCTAGGATGATCCGTTTTTAACGTTCTTTTTATCAATCTTCATGGTTTCCATAACCTTTTTATTGATATAAGTTTCATGGGCTGGTTTGACCATTTCCAAAAAGTCCACCCTAGCAAGGCTTAAGGAGCTTCAAGGTTACTATGACTTTATATTGACTTTTATGGTCCAGATCAATGTTCCAAATATTTCTAAAATCTTTAATATAATTGGAGTGTCTTGAATTTTTCCAAGATTTATTGAATCATAAATCTTACTATTAAATTCATAATACCATATAATAATTTAATATTTAATAGTATTATTTAGGGTTCAATAAAGGAAATCCCCTAAATTAATTTAGATTAATTTATGGGGTATTTCACAAAGGAATCAAACTCTTCCAACTTGACATCAAAAGTGTCTTTCTCAAGAGGTACGTCAAAGAAGAAGTATATGTTGAACAATCTCCAGGTTTTGAAACGCAAGAAGGAAAAGACATGGTACTTAGGCTTGACAAAGCTCTTTTGGGCTCAAACAAGCCCCAAGGCCATAGCATGACCGCCTGTCCTCCTATCTATTGGAAAACCACTTCAAAAAGGTAAAGTAGACAAAACCTTATTTATCTACAACAACAAGAGAGATTTCCTAATTGTGCAAGTATATGTTGATGATATAATCTTTGGAGCCTCTAATGAGAAATACTACAAGAGATTTGAGGCAATGATGAAAAAGGAATTTGAGATGAGTGATCTAGGAGAATTGAAATTCTTCTTAGGACTTCAAGTCAAGCAAAAGGACGAAGGGACTATCATATCCCAATAGAAGTAAGTGAAAGATTTGCTAAAAGGTTTGGAATAGAGGAGTCTAAAACGTTTGACACACCAATGACAGTTGGCACAAAGATGGGCATCATGACTGGTGACCGACCGGTCAACTAGAGATCATATTGAGAGATGATTGGTTCTCTACTATATTTAACTGCTAGTTGACCTGACATTATGTATAATATTTGCTTATATGCCAGGTTTCAAGTAGATCCAAGAGAAAGTCACCTCAAAGCTGTAAAAAAAGAATCCTACGTTACCTAAAAGGAACCATGAATCTTGGTCTCTTTTATCCAAAATTCACTAACTGTGACATTGTAGGATTCTCAGATGTAGACTATGGAGGATCTATCACTGATAGAAAAAGCACGTCAAGGACAACATTCTTTGTTGGATCATGTTTGATCGCATGGGGATCAAAGAACAACAAAGTGTAGCCATATCTACCGCAAAATCAGAATACATAGCTGCAGTAAGCTGTTGTGCCCAACTCGTATGGCTCAAACAACAAATAGGTGACTACGGTGTCAAAACAGGTACGTTATCTATCATGTGTGATAATACAAGTGCCATTTCTATTTTCGAAAATCCAGTACATCATTCTCGTACCAAGCATATTGACATTAGACATCATTTTCTTAGAGATTGTTGTGAAAAGGAATTAGTTGGTTTAAAGTATATTTCTACTAAAGACCAACTAGCTAACATTTTTACTAAGCCTTTAAGTAAAGAAAGATTCAACAAGATCATTCATAATCTTGGTATGATATTCGTTGATCACAATTAAACCATCTTTCCAATCCCACGATCGGTCACCGACACGTGAGCAACACCTATATTATTGTCGTTCAGTAGTCAACGATCAGTTTAATGCATAGAAGTTATGTCAAATGACTACTTGAAACAGATATGTCATTTTCCACAACAAGTGAGGTTAGTTTAGAGAAGGTCCAACGGATAGAAACGGGAAAATCTCTCAACGGATCGTTGACAACCGTCACGACCGCTGCCCGTTATGAATAGTACCGTTGGGACATGTCAGCGAGCGGACGAGGAGCGGGCACCAACCATTACTCGGTATCTATAAAAGGGCGACGAGAGTTTTGCTCTTGTCACACTATTGCCCTCACTCTCTCTAATCTCTCTAAGAATTCAAAAAAATTTCTCTCTCTCTTATAAAACTCTCGTAAGATTCAGCCCAAAAATCCCTGCCTCACAGCCACTCTAAGATTTCTCTAGCGAAAGGTTATAAATCTCTAGAAATCTTTCGATCAATCATGGCACCAACATCCTCTCTCCGCTCCAAGAACAAGGTTGCACTCAAGGAAGCTTTTTCAGTGCAAGTGGATGACATAAGGTCGACAGAATCTCACAGAGAATCGTCGTCCCTCGCCTTTCCAAAGATCTGGAAGATCAACTTGTGCGAAGGGTGACTAACAAAGGCGACCTACAACAGGAAGAGGTAAAATATATAAATCTCTACTAACCCAAGCTTCATCATCTCATTCAAACTAAAATCCTCAAACCCAAAATACTTCTAACTCCTACCACCACAGAAAAACCCAAATGTCTTCTCAAGATCCTTCACCAAAAATCACCACCAAACACTCCAAAGCCAAAAACCAAAATCTTTCTACTGCCACAACGATTCGCGTAACTCGTGCAACTAGTGCTTCTCAACGTACAAAAAATCAAAAGAAAGCTCCACAAAAGCCCACTCTATACCAGAAAAGGCAACTCAAAAGTTGTAATTCAGCGATGAGGAGGAAGCCTGTAACACCCCACTTATCCTGGCTCTAATTTTTTTTTTGTGAACAATACAGAAGAAGACTTATAAAACTAGTGGGGGTACTACCACCACACCCACACTCACTGTGGATGCTAAGGCTTATTACCACCACTATACCAAATTAATCAAACTCTTAACTATATTATATATATATTCAAAATCTAACCACAATATTGAACCACTTGTACTTCCAAAATTATCTTCTAAACTTTACAACCTTTACTTACTAATACCAACTAACAACTTCTTTCAAAACTAAATATCAACTTACACTTCCTTTAATAGTTTACAAAGTGTTTAAAGATACTAC
Organism: Limonium bicolor; assembly: GCA_023374045.1. Lineage (NCBI taxonomy): Eukaryota > Viridiplantae > Streptophyta > Magnoliopsida > Caryophyllales > Plumbaginaceae > Limonium > Limonium bicolor. Next base: position 95,376,702 of record CM041782.1, read on the forward strand.
AACTGAACTTAATGGAAATAACTACGTCACCTTCTATCTTTTGACTCTAATCACCTCTAGTTCCACACTTCTGTGTAACTTCACGACTAGGGAGAAACACCATCTTTTCCTGTACCCGTGCTCAGTCATGCAATCACAGAGAAAAGCCCACATGGCACATGCCTGAAAACAAATGTCAGCAAAGCTGAGTAATTCTTGCCACCACATGTAAAATACATTTAGCTTATCAAACTCTTTATGAAATCATATGTGACATCAAAAGAACCACACCAACATATATCACAAAAAAAAACACAACAAATATTACCAAGGCACATTAGTATACATCCATATAACACTATGAAACAACCATAATACAAAACACATTAGAACCTTGTTCATAACCTGTAAAATTCATTTAGTTTAAGAAAACACTTTGAAATAACATAATAACACACAAGTAATCAAACAAGTCAGAAACCATATAACCACCTTACCAAAATACAAACCAAATACCAACAAGACAATACCACCAAATTTTAGTCCATTTTAGTCCTTCCACCAATCCTCGAGCACACCGGTCTTTCAACAAAGAGCACTAAGGCTCTCGGCCCTTGACAGTTATTTCACCTCACCCTATGTCCTTAAGTGTGCACACCCCCTATAGATCATCAGCCTATAGAGTAGATCATGATGGCTTGCGCACAATTCATTGGTAGTGGGAAAAATCAGTGTCTGGCCTCTAAGGGCTCATAAACTTGTGTAACCAAATTCCAAAGTGAGTACCAAGTGATTAAGCATTCCAACCAGGTCTTTAACCTTAATAAAACATCCACACAACATACCAGGAAGAATCAAACCACATAGCCACCATTAACCTAACAAAAATCAAGTTAGAACACATATCAAACACCTTGAAAATACCTTAAAAACAACCGCTTGTTTAAGGTCTTACCTCTGTTAAATTTGACCCACCTTTTAACCAGTTCAATATCAACATTATGAGTATTTGTCACGAAACCAAAGAAAGAAACCTTCGAAAACATCTTCATAATTTGAATAGGGACCAGAAAGGTCTTAAATCATGTTTTTAGGTCTTGTTTTACCTTTAACTCATAAAAACTCAACTGGAGAACTTACCCACGAATTGGAATATTGTAAAGGGATAAGTACTCATCATTTTAGCTAAAAACCCATGGAAGTTATTCACGGAAATCATACACCAAGTTGGCTTCAAGCTAGAGCACCAAATTATAGAATCTGACATCAAAAGTTCAAGGTTTGTTCACCAAGTTTCCCAGAACTTCTCGGTGGTTATTATACATCAAAATCATCAGTGAAGAGTTTAATTGACACCATGAAAATAGTTATAAGAGATACACAGCCTAAGCTGCCGAAAATAGCACAAACATAAAGTGTCGACATAATTGACACATAGGGAAAGGATGGTGGAGCATGAGAACTACCTGACTCCTTCTTGCCATCTCTCTTCTCCATGAGATAGGTACTTCAAATAGATAAATGTGATATACAAGAACTCCTATAGACTCACTTGGGAAGACCTCCAAATCCTCTCACCTTTACACAAATTCTACATTGAGAAGGAAATTGGCTTCTATTTTGGTGTTCTTGGTGGCTGGCTTGCTTTACTTATAATTCATGTTTCTATGGGTTTAATGAGGTTGGAGAAGATGTGTGCTGTGTTGGAAGGCTTGGTCGTGGATCCTTTCTTATAGGCAGAAGAGGAGAAGTCTTAAAGCCAAGGAAAGGCTTATAAGAGTGACACCTAGCTTACACCCCATCCTTCTCTTATTAGCTATGGTTTGGCTATGTTTAAACATGACACATAAGTAGAGACAAAGGCTGGGCATTGAAATACCCCGTAATTAAAAATAGTGATTAATTAGGCTAATAAGTGATTTAGAAGCTTAATTATGTAAATAATCATGAGAGAGCAAATCCCAGAAGAAAACGGATCCTCGGAGAGGCAAATCCCGAAGAAAAGGGTATCCTTTAAAACGGATTAAAAAACACTAACGAAACTTAAAGCATGTTTTCGGGGAACCGGAAAACGTGACTTTAAGCGGGGTCAAATAGACTCGTACAATTTTGGTCAACAAATAGTCATTAATAAACATTAGTGAAGATTAGGACCAATAAAATCAATAAAATGAGAAAATAGTAAAAACTGCCAAAAACGGGAAGTTGTGGGGTAAAAGTGTAAATAAAAATAAACTAGTGTGTCCACTATTACAAATAAGATTTTAAAACCCCATGTGAGGGTGTGTGTGTGTGTAGCCGGCTGACTTAATAGCCCATGCCCTCTCTTAATTCTCTTCTATGTACAAAAGACAAACAAAATAAAAAGCAAACCTCACTTTAGCACTCTCTCTCCTCTCTCACAAACAAAAAAACCCACATACTGCACTCTCTCTTCTTCCTCTCTGGTTCCAACCATGGCGATTTGAGAACCCACATACAGAGCCCTCTTCTTCTTCATTTTGAAACCTCAAATCACCACCAAATGCTACAAAAATTATACCGTTGAATTCGTATCGCTTCGGAGAACATTTTACACCCTTCAAAAATCTAAAACCTCCAACTTTATTTTTGAGGGTATAATCGTTTAGAGCTTGAGGAGCACCATTTGGAAGAAGACCCATCTTCTTCTCCATGTTCTAAGGTAAGAAAAGAACCAAAGCTCTTCTCTCTTCCATTTTTCATTGCAAAATCCAAACTCACGTGAAACACCACTACTACATTACTCAGCCGGTTTTGGCATTTCAAAGAGGAGCTGAAGCATTGTCATTTTCCACTCAAAAACTCCATTTGAAACTCAAGGTAAGACTTATTAAGGGTTTTAGGTGGTTTCTCATAATCAGGGTTTAATACGTGAGATAGAAAATTTACTAGTTTTGGTGTGTATGTGTGTGCCTTGTTACATGGTGTAGCTTGGCTTAAATAAATCAAGAAAACAAAGAAAGAAAGCGAGCTGTAAGGAAGAAGAGGAGAAAAAGGAAAAGAAACAAGAACCAAGGTAATGGAAGCCTCTGTACAATTTTAATGTTTGTGTATGTATAAGTATATTGCTCTAGTAATGGTCTAAGCCACTGTAACTGTAGGAAGGAATGGAGTAGGTTAATGCTAATTGTATTTGTAGTTTGAAGCTTTTTGAAAACAAGTAAATAAATTGTTAAGTGTGAGTAGTAGTAAGTGTGCAGTAAGTGTTAGAAGTTTGTGTGAGAATAAGTATATGAGTTACAGGTTGTGAATATATTGAGTGTGCAAAATTATGTGGTGAGAACACTTAGAAATGTAGGGAACCTCTGTCAAAATTGGTTAGGAATGTAGAGACTTGTGAGCTGTTAGAAAAGAAAGAACAGAGAGGTTGTGCAGAGAAGAAAAATGAGATTGTTCACTTTAGTTTGTAACAGGAAGAAATGATGAGTTGAGTGGAGTTGTAAATGGTAAAACATGAGTTGTTTAACTAAGTTAGGTTAGTTTGGAGAGTCATTTAGATAGTGGGAATAAGAAAAGAAAAATCTGTTACATTACTTGAAGAAGAAACTGCAACAGAGGGAAAAATTTTGCAGTCAGTAAATATGTAAGATTGACAGATTGTATAGAGATGTATTAGACTAGTTTAAAATGTTTAATCCATGTCAAAAATGTTAGATTATGTGTAGGAATATTAGGGAAGAGGTTAGTAAAAGTTTAGAGCTGAAACAAGTTCAAAAACATATATAAATTGCAAAACTGTAACTTGTCCGGGTTTGCAAACCAGTACACAAACCCGGGCCAGCATAAAAACTCGACAGAAATTATACAAGAGGAGTGGTCGGGTTTACAAACTAGGACACTAACCCGGACCCCCCAAAAACATACCCGTAACTTCATAAAACAAGTGGTCCGGGTTTGCAAAGGAGTACACAAACCCGGACCATACGAAAAATACACCCGTAACAATTACCAAAGGTGGTCCGGGTTTGTATAGTAGGGTAAAACCCGGACCATGCAATTAGCTTACCCGAGGATTTCTTCACAGTGGTGGTCCGGGTATGTAAACCCGGACAACAACCGGACCAACCCAAAATCTTCCAGAATGTGTTTTTAATGCTATTCTAAGGATGGGTAAGGATGGGTAATGATATTATAGATGATTAGGACATAATTAATGATGTATAAAGGTCATTAAGGCTATAAACAAGCTTAGAAAATAATTTAAAGTAAGTAACCTAAGTACATGTATTTGAACAAGAATGAATTAGTAAGTATAAACCAGGAGATGTTAGTAAAGTAATTAGTAAGGTTAAGTAGGGTAATTAACCACCCAATTGTATGTATATGTTAGGACTTGGATTGTGAACACCGGAGGAACGTCGGATACACGTACAATGGTGAACGGTATGAATTCTCATGCCCCGTATGCTACCTTGGTTACTCTGATTTGTGTGTTGTGTGCTAATTGACCACCAAATAAGATAAATGCACGAATCGGAATTATTATGCTTACTTTGTGAATACATGATGTTGTTCCTTGTTGCATATCTTTTTAAATCATAGTTTGTAAATTCATGAAATGTATGGATGGATATGAGTGTGTGTATGCTTGATGTATTGTATGTGACCGAATGTTATTTGTGATTGGACTTCTAACTGATTCTTAACAAGCTAACCAATCTAACTTAAATTGGTAATTAAATTGGAATGAGTAGAAGTCCGATATAGTTTCGGCAACGCGTGAGGATGCGGGATCACAAGAGGTTGGCTCCAATTCCTGACTCTTTAAATGGTCCACGGCCCAAACCCCTTAAATGGGTAGCATCCTGGATTGGTGAGTCAAGTAAATCCCGGTGGTGGGACGGAGTAGTCCCGGGCCGGAGGTCATACCGACTTAACATGAGTAAAGTAAGTAAGTAAGAATGAGTAAACAGTATGGTAAAGTAAGTAAGTAAAGCAAGAGTAAGTAATGTGTAATGAGTAAAAGAGTAAATAGCATTCCGATTAACCCGGATGCATAATTTGGCTAACCCTTGTGAAGGTAAGTATGTGTGCACTATTGTATTGTTGCTTGGGATTGTGTACTGTATTGAGCATGATTGTATGATGTATGTAAAGCATGTATGTATGAAATTAATGAACCACATGTACAGTCGACCTTAAATAGTCGGCAGTACCCTAGTTAGCACGCGGTATATGCGAAGTTTATGCGCAGCTTTTGCTGAGCCCCTTGGGGCGATGTTTTTACTACATGCAGGTCCCCGAGATGGGTGAAGATGATGAAGAGATTTAGTTTGATTTCTTTTTGTCTGTAAACAATGAACTGTGAATGGTGTACTAAGTAGTACACGGCGTAGGTTTTTGTTAGCCGGTGTACCATGGGGTACACCCTTTTGGATAATGAAAGGATGGAGAATGGTGTAGATGTAGATGAGTAGCTTTAGATACTCATTGTTTTTGGGAGATTGAGAAGGGATGTAATTAAATACTTTAAATACTCGGTAATCCAGTAATGTAAGCATATGGTTTTGTAATAGTAAGCAATATTTTAGTAGCTCGGTATCTTCTAGTATCAGACCGTAACTGTAGGTAGTGTAAGCCCTGCTAGCCGTATGGGCGGTTAGCGGCGTTGTATCACCCGCCGTAAGTAGTAGTATTTCCGCTGCGACGTAGTAGGATTATCAGGACGATTAGACGGTAAGCATAGGATTAACGGTTAGGGGTGTTACAAAAAGTGGTATCAGAGCGAGTTACGCTCGATGACCTAATTACCGAGCATAGGGATTACCGAGTTAGGATTTCAACCGTCTAAAGACGGATATGTAGAACCTAACTAAAAAAACTACCGTTGTTAACAACGGATACCCTTGACGTCCGTATGGACGATACCTTGCTTAAATTCTAAGACCCTTAGGTCATATCTTGCAAAGCCTAATGTAAATGCTAAATGTTCAGATGTCAGGACGAGGCCGAGGCCGAGCAAGAGGCGAAGCCTCTGAAGGACCGGGCGCGCAGACGATAGCTGAGATCGTCGCCGCCACGGTAGCGCAGATGCTACCACAAATAATCACTGCTATGCAACAAACACAACAAAACCAACAAACTCAAATGGGGCCAATCCCGCCCCCTCCACCCAGAGAAGTAAACTGGGTAAAAGCTATCGCAGATCTCCGACCTCCATGCTTTAGAGGCGAGAGCGACCCTGCTAAGCTTGAAGCCTACATCTCCGAAATGGAGACTACATTTGAGACTCTCGAATGTCCTGCTGGAGTTCGAGTGAGATTAGCCGCCTACTACCTTAAGGATGCAGCCATGGATTGGTGGAAAATAATCAAGAACGACCATGCTGATGACCCCACCTTTGACTGGGAATCCTTCACAGCCCTCCTCCGATCCAAATACTTTCCTGAGCATGTTAAAAACAAGAAAAAGGGTAGAGCTTGATGCTTTGAGGATGACAGAGAAGATGTCTGTCGACGAGTACTACCGCACCTTCACCTCTCTTCTACGTCTACTACCCGACCTTGGGTACACCGGCCAGGTGTTGGTCGATCGCTTCTATGGCGGTCTAATCCATCGCCTTCGGTACGGTATGGGCTACACTAGATTTACCTCCTTCAGGTAAATATCGGTTTAACCCTTAGTACCATTGTAAATCCTTAAACCTATTCATTATCTTTTAACTAAGAATCTTGGCTAATACCTGAAACTTCAGGAGTGTTATCACGCGGCATCTCGCGTTGAGATCACTTGCCAATTGAGGGATGAAGAAACCGCGCTTAAGCGCAAGGCCAACAAAAAACACAATGCTGAGGAGCAGAACCAAGGGAAAAGTTGGAAAAAGAAGAAAGGGAATTCTTTCAGCAAACCCAAAGAATTCCCAAGTGAGAGCAGTGCCCATGCTGAGAAGGGCAAACCAGTTGAGCTTCTTCAACTTGGTTCTTCTGCACCGTGGCTGCGAAGCCACTGAGATCACACCCACCTAAGGGTAAACTTCTAAATTAAATTCGTAATTGTATAAGTATCAATCTAGTATTATCCGCACAAATGTGCTAACACTCTAAACTTAGGTTCTGGCTCCGGTTTCACTAAGAACTACTCCGAAAGCCGCGCATATGTGTGTAGGAAGTGCAACCAAGACCATCCCGACCTAGATTGCCAAGGGAGAGAAATCCGGTGCTACAACTGTCAGAAGCCCGGACACCGAGCCAACTTTTGCCCCGAAAATGCCAAACCAAGAGGAAACTTCCAGAGCTTTAAGCAGAGGGAAGGCAAGGAGGTTGCATCTGGCGATGCACCGGCCAGCAGCAGGTGCCACAGGGACAGGGATCCCGAGGTCCTCAGAAGGGCGCACCCCAGAGGCATCCTGCCTTGCACATCATTGACCGTGACGGGTCCGGTTCTAAGTCCGGCCCAGGTAATTAATCTAAACCTTGAATCCTGTGAAGCATGACTAAGTATTGAAGTAATTGGTTGAGTGAATGCATGAGTAAATGAATAGAAGTGTGTAGTCTGCATGAAATGAAGCAGTTGAAACTAGTACTCACCGTAGATGAAATTTATAACCATAGGAAGCTTTAGTATCTGCTATCCGATACCGTTGAAACCAAGTCAAGAAGAGACCGACATCACCAATCACTACTACACCAACGAGCAGTGTCAGGTCATCCGACCAGGTATGATTTTATTAAAGGAATACCTGACACCTGAAGCCCAAATTTCAATCATACGACGATGCAACGAACTAGGAACGGGTCCAGGAGGATTTATACACCCGAATTCCCCGGTGGAGCGAAGATGAAGCTGAAGATGATGTGCTTGGGAAAGGACTGGAATCCTTATTCCAAGACATACCAAGAGACACGAATGCAAGATGGAGCGACGCCACCGACAATACCTCAGAATTTCAGACATTGTGGCACAATCAGTAGAACTTGCACGACAATGCGAATGTGATCCGATCCCCGCACTTGAAGCGGTCTCTGTATCGTCAACTTCTATGAGAAAGAAGACTTGGGTTACACCAAGACAAGGACGAGACAGCGGAATCTCTTGAACAAGGAGTGCCCGTAGTGTCTTGGTCCATTGGTGATGATGCCGTATTTATGTATAGGAGCAGAAGCGTGTGGACCTCGCACAGAAACTGGTATTGAGATCAGGAGATGTCCTAATCATGGGTGGAAAATCTAGGATGCTGTATCACGGGATCAACAAGATCAAGTTGAATACGGCACCGCCGGCAATAATCAATGCCACACACATGAAACCAGGACGCCTGAACCTTACCTTTAGGAAGTATTAAATTCATAGTATCATGTAATGTATAGTAACGTGTATTAGAGACACGGTATGTATGATGGTTGGTTCATCAATAAAGAGCAGTGTTGATTTAAATTCCACTTGTGTCCACCATCAATACTTATGAAATTGTGACTTCAATAGGTTGTGGACTCGGTACCAAAGGTAACCTGAGTATCCTCACCGAAGCACAAGCGGCAAAAGCGGCACCATCTTAACGGGAACCTTCCCAGTGAACGGCATTGAAGCCTCAGTGTTATTCGACTCCGGCGCCTCTCACACCTTCGTATCACCATCTTTGTGAAGAGGTTAAAGCTAGATGCGGATGAGCTACCTAATTCCTGGTTACTCTCCCATCGAAGGAGCGAATACGGTGTACTAAATACTACAAGTCAGCCACATCGAAATCAAAGGCGAATCGTTTCCCATCTCCTTCATCGAGTTTAATGGGTTGGGATTCGATGTAATAATCGGAATGAATTGGTTGGAGCGGCACAAGGGTAGAATCCTTTGCGCCGAGCATCAATTGCTGCTCAAGAGTCCTTCTGGGGTTACTGTATCTTACCGCCAGAGACCGAGAGAGCCTTCGACCACGGTCATTCCGCTATGGCTATGTACCGGGAGCTCAGAAAGGGCCAATGAAGTGTATTTATGTTATGTGCAAGACCTGGAGAGAGATCCAGAGTTCAATCCTGAAGTACCCATTGTATCTGAATTCCCTGACGTATTCCCTAAGGAGCTACCCGGCATGCCACCTCGACGAGCAGTAGAGTTTGAGATTGACCTTTTGCCAGGTACTGGTCCCATTGCTAGGGCACCGTACCGCATGGCACCTACTGAAATGAAAGAACTGAAAGAACTGAAAGAGCAATTGCGTGACCTACTTAACAAAGGGTTTATACGCCCGAGCGTATCACCCTGGGGAGCACCGGTTCTCTTGTGAAGAAGAAGGACGGTAGCTCCGACTTTGTATTGACTACCGCGAGTTGAATGCGGTCACAGTCAAGAATAAATACCCATTGCCACGCATCGACGACCTATTTGACAGCTGAAAGGAGCCTCAGTCTTCTCCAAGATCGACCTCCGTTCTGGGTATCATCAGATTGCTATCAGAGAGCAAGACATCGAGAAAAACGGCATTCCGTACCAGATATGGCCACTACGAATTCACAGTCATGCCATTCGGTTTGTCAAACGCACCAGCAAAGTTCATGGACCTAATGAATCGACTATTCAGTGAGCAGTTGGACACTTCAGTTGTTATATTCATTGATGACATCCTTGTGTATTCCAATCAGCAGAAGAGCATGAAATTCCATTTGAGGAAAGTACTTGAGACACTGCGCGAGAACCAGCTGTATGCGAAGTTCTCCAAATGCGAGTTCTGGCTAGATCAGGTATCATTCCTCGGTCATGTCATCTCGAGCGCAGGGTATCTCAGTTGACCCTTCTAAGATTGAAGCTGTACGATCATGGCCTAGACCCAAGATGGTTACCGACATTAGGAGCTTTCTTGGTCTAGCCGGTTACTACCAGAGATTTGTAAAGGACTTCTCGAAAGTCGCTAAGCCCATGACTACACTGATGAAGAAAGATGCACCGTTTGTATGGACAGACGAGTGCGAAGTATCATTTCAGAGCCTAAAAGACTCATTGACCTCAGCGCCCATCCTTACTCTTCCAGAGGGCACAGAGGGATTTGAGGTATATTGTGATGCATCAGGAAAGGAATGGGATGTGTACTCATGCAGCATGGCAAGGTTGTAGCTTATGCCTCCCGCCAGCTGAAAAAGCATGAGGAGAATTACCCGACACACGACTTAGAGTTAGGAGCCATTGTCTTCGCTTTGAAGATATGGCGACACTATCTCTATGGGGTAAGCATCACCATCTACTCCGACCACAAGAGCTTACAGTATGTATTACACAGAAAGAATTGAATTTGAGACAGAGAAGGTGGATGGAGTTCCTCTCAGACTACGACATCAACCTGCAGTATAAGGAAGGGAAGGCAAACGTGGTAGCCGACGCCCTGAGCCGTCGAGCACACTCACTCCATTCGCTACTCGCTTCTTCTAGCTTGGTTGACGAGGTGCGAGACGCTCAGTTGAGCGACCCTTACCTAACCGAAATCAGACAGAAGATCACAGATGGTACATTTGAAGAAGAAGAAGTATGATTTCAAGTTGCATGAAGATGGTTTGATTCGGCTGAATGGCAGACTATGCGTCCCTCGAAGCAATGCTGAGCTAAGGGATCGCATCCTGCGAGAGTCACACAGTTCCACATTGTCAGTCCATCCAGGAGCCTCCAAGATGTACAAAGACATGAAGAGGTACTTCTGGTGGTCTGGATGAAGTCAGATGTGACGGAGTATGTATTGAGATGCTTGACATGCCAGAAAGTGAATTTGAACATCGTAGACCGGGCGGAATGGTACAATCGATGCCAGTTCCGGAGTGGAAATTTCACGATATCTCCATGGATTTTGTTGTAGGACTCCCACCTGCCAGGGGAGGACTCAACATGATCTGGGTTGTAGTCGATCGCCTTACCAAGGTTGCCAGATTCATACCGATGAAGGACACCTGGAAGGTAGTGAAGCTCGCAGAGCTATTCGACAAGGAGATTATCAGACATCACGGAGTCCCAAAAACCATAGTATCTGACCGCAACACCAGATTTCTTTCGAGATACTGGAGAGCTACACGGGAGCGCTGGTACAGAATTGAAATTGACTGAGTACCGCCTTCCATCCTCAGACCGACGGTCAGACAGAAAGAACCATCCAAACACTGGAGGACATGCTTCGGGCATGTGCCTTAGACTTTCAGGGGAGTTGGTTAGACAAGCTTCATCTTATCGAGTTTTCGTACAATAATAGCTATCATGCTTCGATTAAGATGTCGCCTTTCCAAGCCCTATACGGTAGACCTTGCCGTACACCTTTGTGTTGGGATGAGTCAAGTGAAGCGGTCATCATAGGACCGGAGTATTTAGAACAAGTCCAAGCGGAAGTGCAACAAATCCGAGCCAATATGAAGCAGCCAAGATAGACAGAAATCCTATGCGGATGTGAGACGACGCGACCTTGAGTTCGCCGTGGGCGACCAAGTGTTCTTGCGCTTCACCTATGAAGGGCGTATTCCGTTTTGGTCAGAAGGGCAAGCTGAGCCCAAAGTTTGTAGGGCCGTACACTATCACCGAGAGAGTGGATCCGTAGCCTATAGGTTAGCTTTACCTGAGGACTTGGGACGTGTCCATGATGTTTTTCATGTGTCACAACTCAAGAAGTATATCGCCGATCCTTCTCATGTCCTAGAGCCCGAAGAGACTATCCATTGAGCCGACTATGAGATATGTTGAACCCTGGTGAGAATCCTTGATAGGAAGACCAGAGACACTCACCATAAGTCTATACGAATGGTGAAGGTCCTATGGTCAAACCATGATGTCAAAGAAGCGACATGGGAGTTGGAAGATGCCATGAAGGTGAAGTACCAACAGTTATTCATAGACTAGATAGTCTAGTATGTAGTAGTACATACGGGTACGGGGCGTACCCCTTTTAAGGGGGTAGAGCCTTTTTGCTTTTGCATTGCTTCGGGGTGAGCATTGCATAGTGTGTAGGTATTGTAGTATATTTTGATGGCACATGTAGTGCGGAGTTGGATGTATTTGGTAGTGTATTTGGTATGTGTGTGTATGTATGTGTAATGTGTAGTGTATGGATTGTATGTATAATGTAGGTGGTGTATTGGTGTGTATGTGTATTGTGAATGGAGTGATGTATGTGTATGGTGTGATGGTATGTATGGAAATGGTGCATTGTATGTGAATTCGTATGATGCTTGATTGTGTACGCTTGTAGTGTGAAAGGAAGTAAACACCTCATAGGTGGTAGAAAGACACATTATGGCAATTGGTTTGCCTAATGAGTAGAATAATTAAACTATTAACCCTTGAGCAACTTTGAGGGCAAAGTTTCTTAAGGGGGGTAGATTGAAATACCCCGTAATTAAAATAGTGATTAATTAGGCTAATAAGTGATTTAGAAGCTTAATTATGTATAAATAATCATGAGGAGCAAATCCCGAAGAAAACGGATCCTTAAAACGGATTAAAAACACTAACGAACCTTAAAGCACGTTTTTCGAGGAACCGGGAAAAAGTGACTTTAAGCGGGTCAAATAGACTCGTAACAATTTGGTCAACTAAATAGTCATTAATAAACATTAGTGAAGGTTTAGGACCAATAAAATCAATAAAATGAGAAAATAGTAAAAACTGTCAAAAACGGGAAGTTGTGGGGTAAAAGTGTAAATAAAAATAAACTAGTGTGTCCACTATACAAATAAGATTTTAAAGCCCCATGTGGGTGTGTGGTGTAGCCGGCTGACTTAATAGCCCCCCATCTCTCTTAATTTCTTCTATGTACAAAAGACAAAACAAAATGAAAGGAAAACCTCACTTTTAGCACTCTCTTCTCTCTCACAAAACAAACCCACGTACTGCACTCTCTTTTCTTTCCTCTCTGGTTCCAACCATGGCGATTTGAGAACCCACATACAGAGCCCTCTTCTTCTTCATTTTTGAAACCTCAAATCACCACAAATGCTACAAAAAATTATACCGTTGAATTCGTATCGCTTCGGAGAACATTTTACACCCTTCAAAAATCTAAAACCTCCAACTTTATTTTGAGGGTATAATCGTTTAGAGCTTGAGGAGCACCATTTGGAAGACCCATCTTCTTCTCCATGTTCTAAGGTAATAAAAGAACCAAAGCTCTTCTTCTTCCATTTTTCCTTGCAAAATCCAAACTCACGTGAAAACACCACTACTACATTACTCAGCCGGTTTTGGCATTCAAAGAGGAGCTGAAGCATTGTCATTTTCCACTCAAAAACTCCATTAGAAACTCAAGGTAAGACTTCTTAAGGGTTTTAGGTGGTTTCTCATAATCTAGGGTTTAATACGTGAGATAGAAAATTTACTAGTTTTGGTGTATGTGTGTGTGCCTTGTTACATGGAGTAGCATGGCTTAAATAAATCAAGAAACAAAGAAGGAAAGAGGAGCTGTAAGGAAGAAGAGGAGAAAAGGAAAAGAAACAAGAACCAAAGGTAATGGAAGCCTCTGTACAATTTTAATGTTTGTGTATGTATAAGTATATTGCTCTAGTAATGGTCTAAGCCACTGTAACCGTAGGAAAGGAATGAGTAGGTTAATGCTAATTGTATTTGTAGTTTGAAGCTTTTGAAAACAAGTAAATAAATTGTTAAGTGTGTGCAGTAAGTGTTAGAAGTTTGTGTGGAGAATAATGTATATGAGTACAGGTTGTGAATATATTGAGTGTGCAAAATTATGTGGTGAGAACACTTAGAAATGTAGGGAACCTCTGTCAAAATTGGTTAGGAATGTAGAGACTTGTGAGCTGTTAGAAAAGAAAGAACAGAGAGGTTGTGTAGAGAAGAAAAATGAGATTGTTTCACTTAGTTTGTAACATGAAGAAAAGATGTAGTTGAGTGGGTTGTAAATGGTAAAAATGAGTTGTTTTACTAAGTTAGGTTAGTTGGAGAGTCATTTAGCTAGTGGGAATAAGAAAAGAAAAATGGACATTAGTTGAAGAAGAAACTGCAACAGAGGGAAATTTTAGCAGTAAAATATGTAAGATTGACAGATTGTTATAGAGATGTATTAGACTAGTTTAAAATTTTTAATCCATGTTAAAACATGTTTGATTATGTGTAGAATATTAGGGAAGAGGTTAGTAAAAGTTTAGAGTTGAAACAAGTTCAAAAACATATATAAATTGCAAAACTGTAACTAGTCCGGGTTTGCAAACCAGTACACAAACCCGGACCAGCATAAAAACTCGACAGAAAATTATACAAGAGGAGTGGTCCGGTTTACAAACTAGGACACTAACCCGGACCACCCCAAAAACATACCCGTAACTTCATAAAAACAGTGGTCCGGGTTTGCAAAGGAGTACACAAACCCGGACCATACGAAAAATACACCCGTAACAATTACCAACAGGTGGTCCGGGTTTGTATAGTAGGGTATAAACCCGGACCATGCAATTAGCTTTCCCGAGGATTTCTTCACAGTGGTGGTTCGGGTATGTAAACCCGGACAACAACCCGGACCAACCCAAAATCCTTCCAGAATGTGTTTTAATGCTATTCTAAGGATGGGTAAGGATGGGTAATGATATTATAAGATGATTAGGACATAATTAATGATGTATAAAGGTCATTAAGGCTATAAACAGCTTAGAAAATAATTTTAAGTAAGTAACCTAAGTACATGTATTTGAACAAGATTGAATTAGTAAGTATAAACCAGGAGATGTTAGTAAAGTAATTAGTAAGGTTAAGTAAGGGTAATTAACCACCCAATTGTATGTATATGTTAGGACTTGGATTGTGAACACCGGAGGAGGAATGTCGGATACAAGTACAACAGTGAACGGTATGAACTTCTCATGCCCCGTATGCTACCTTGGTTACTCTGATTTGTGTGTTGTGTGCAAATTGACCACCAAATAAGATAAGTGCATGAATCGGAATTATTATGCTTACTTGTGAATACATGATGTTGTTCCTTGTTGCATATCTTCTTTAAATCATAGTTTGTATAATTCATGAAATGTATGGATGGATATGAGTGTGTGTATGCTTGATGTTGTATTGTGACCGAATGTTATTGTGATTGGACTTCTAACTGATTCCTAACAAGCTAACCAATCTAACTTAAATTGGTAATTAAATTGGAATGAGTAGTAGAAGTCCGATATAGTTTCGGCCACGCGTGAGGATGGGGAGTCACAAGAGGTTGGCTCCAATTCCTGACTCTTTAACTGGTCCACGGCCCAAACCCCTAAATGGGTAGCATCCTAGATTGGTGAGTCAAGTAAATCCCGGTGGTGGGACGGAGTAGTCCCCGGGCCGGAGGTCATACCGACTTAACATGAGTAAAGTAAGTAAGTAAGAATGAGTAAACAAGTATGGTAAAGTAATTAAGTAAAGCAAGAGTAAGTAATGTGTAATGAGTAAAAGAGTAAATAGCATTCTGATTAACCCGGATGCATAATTTGGCTAACCCTTGTGAAGGTAAGTATTGTGTGCACTATTGTATTGTGCTTGGGATTGTGTACTGTATTGAGCATGATTGTATGATGTATGTAAAGCATGTATGTATAAAATTAATGAACCGCATGTACAGTCGACCTTAAATAGTCGGCGTACCCTAGTTAGCACCGGTATATGCGAAGTTTATGTGCAGCTTTTGCTGAGCCCCTGGGGCGATGTTTTTACTACATGCAGGTCCCCGAGACGAGTGAAGATGATGAAGAGATTTAGTTTGATTTCTTTTGTCTGTAAACAATGAACTGTGAATGGTGTACTAAGTAGTAACCCAGCTGTAGGTTTTGTTAGCCGGTGTACCATGGGATACACCTTTTGGATAATGAAAGGATGGAGAATTGTTATAGATGAGTAGCTTGTAGAAACTCACTGTTTTTGGAGATTGAGAAGGGATTTAATTAAATACTTTAAATACTCGGTAATCCAGTAATGTAAGCATATGGTATTTGTAATTAGTAAGCAAATATTTAGTAGCTCGGTATCTTCTGGTCATCAGACCGTAACTATAGGTAGTGTAAGCCTTGCTAGCCGTATGGGCGATTAGCGGCGTTGTATCACATGCCGTAGTAGTAGTAGTAGTATTTCCGCTGCGACGTAGTAGGATTATCAGGACGATTAGACGGTAAGCATAGGATTAACGGTTGGGGTGTTACAGGCATGGTCATCCAAGGGAGGAGCCATGATGGGCTGAAAAACTAATGATAATATGTAATAAATGACATTAATGTTTAATTAAGGTGTTTTAAGAGCAAATAAGGAACTGTTGTTTACTTGACTTAAAATCTAGCTAATGACTTGTGACACCTCCTACTAGCTTGTTTCACCTCCATACTTGCTTGCTAGCTTGTGTGGAAAACTTTTAACCAATCATTTCGTGACACCTCGTGTAGGTTATCTAGATTGCCACCTCATGCTTCCTACTTACTAGGTCGTCACCTCGTGCTTACCTCAACTAGGTCACCACCTCATGCTTACTAAGCTGCTTAAGGTGTTTCCTAAGGATAAAAGTGATTATGATGGAGTAAAACTAGCTACGGAGGCATTTCCGACTACTAGAATCTTACCGGGTCTTGTAGAGTTTTCTAAGGCTTTTCATGTAACCCCTAAACACGGGCCTAGGAGTTAGGGGTATTACATTTAGTGGTATCAAAGCAGGTTGGTTCTAACTGATTGGAATCTAGCTTTAGTCAGTCAGTCAGTCATCAGTCGTCAGTATCTGTGATTTGGAGTTTCAAGTCTGAAATGCTTGCTTTGTGGAGTTTTAGAATGCCGCCACGAAAAGAGCTCTGGTTACTCCCCAGGGTGATGTCATGAAGTGGTCCAGCAGTTCATGACCCAGCTGCTGCAGACAGTTGTAGCTGGCGGAGCCCCTAGAGGAGGACCAGTTGGAGGAGCCGCTGGTGGTGCAGCTGGAGCTGTTGAGGAGGGGAGGCCGGAATGTGAAGGCGCTTCAGGAGTTTATGAAGTTGAAGCTCCGTCGTTCGATGGGGGAGGAGACCCCTAGGAGGCCAGTCATTGGTTGACTGAGGTAGAGGATCTACTTCGGGTCATGGGCTCCGAGGAGGAGCAGAAGGTCGACTTTGCCACCCTTCCTGTTTAAGGCCGAGGATAAGGAGTGGTGGATATCTGGATGGGGAGGTCCCCACAGCCTTGGACTGGGACCAGTTTACGGGGAGTTCAATAAGCAGTTCTACCCCGACATCAATAAGGACCAGCACATCCTGGAGTATAATCGACTTCGCCAAGGCCGGGACACGAGTGTGGAGGAGTACGTCAGAAAGGTTATCAGCCTGTCGAAGTTTGCACCTGAGCCTGATGAGCATAGGAAGGCTAGGAAGTTCGAGAGCGGTCTGAGGCCGGACATTCGCTCCGCGTTGTGACGCCCCTGCGTCAAGACCTTCAGGGACGTTGCTGATGTCGCCCTGGTGTGGAGTTGATGGCTGATCTGAGAGGCCGTCAGTCTGGTGGAAGGACCAGAAGAGGAAGCAGAGGGCTGATGAGAGCGATAGGAGGGATCAATCTACTTCTCAGAAGAAGCAGTCTACTGGAGACCGAACTGGGGACCGTCAGGGTTCGAGGGACAGAGGTGGTCCGTCTTCTTCTTTGTCCATTCTGAAGTGTCAGGTGTGTGGCAAGTTCATCGGGGTCGGGATGCTTCAAGAAGTTCAGAGCTTGCTTCAAGTGTGGGTCCTTGGAGCATAGGATAGCTGATTATCCTTAGGCCGAGAGGAGTAGAGGTAGCTTTGGAGGTAGGACCGGAGGGTCTATTTCCGAGTCTAGAGATCGAGACCGGGCTTAGCAGAAGAAGCCCTAGAACCAGGCTAGAGTGTACGCGATGGCTGGAAGGAGTGACCGATCCACTGACAGAGTTGTAACAGGTATTCTCCAGCTATCCTCCCATCTGGTTCTGTTTGTTTGACTCTGGAGCCACCCACTCTTTTATTTCTACTGAGTTGTGGGTGAGCTCGGTTTGCCTATGGTGCCCTTGGGTATTGAGCTGTGTGTGCATAGTCCGTTAGTTAGAGATTCTACTATGCTTCTGAAATCTGTTTGTAAGGATAGTCCTGTGTTAGCCAGAGATAGGACTCTGTATGCTAACCTCATCTCTATGGAGATGACAAATTTTGATATGATTTTGGGTATGGATTGGCTTGCTGCCCACCATGCCCATATTGATTGTGCCGCTTCGAGGGTGGGTTACTTTTGAGGAGCTGGGTATGGCCCCGTCTGACTGTAGCAGGGAATGGGATCTCATGCTCACCACCAGTCATTTCAGCCATGCAGGCGTTTTGCTATCTGAGGAAAGGATGCCAAGGACTCCTGTGCTACATCCCTGAGGTTCGCAAGGATGCAAATTTGGAGGATATCCCAATGGTCAGAGACTTCCCTGACGTGTTTCAGGACGATGTGCTGGGCTTCCCCCTATCAGAGAGGTGGAGTTCTCGATCGAGCTCGCACCTGAGACCCAGCTGATTTCTAAGGCCCCATACCGGATGGCGCCTGCTGAGCTTAAGGAGCTGAAGATCTAGTGCAGGGAGCTGTTGGATAAGGGCTTTATTCGCCCTAGTGTGTCACCTTGGGGGAGCGCCCGTATGTTTGTGATGAAAATTGATGGTAGTATGCATTTATGCATTGACTATAGGGAGACAATAAGGTTACCATTAAGAATAGGTATCCTCTCCCGCGCATAGATGACTGTTCGACCAGTTAGCAGGAGCTAAAGTGTTTTTGAAAATCGATCTGAGGTCGGGTTATCATCAACTGGGATTAAGGCAGACAACGTGCCTAAGTCCGCCTTCAAGACTCGCTATGGACATTACGAGTTCCTAGTGATGCCATTCGGTCTGACGAATGTGCCTTCTATATTTATAGACATGATGAACCGGGTCTTTAAGCCGTTTTTGGACCAGTTCGTCGTGGTGTTTATTGATGACATCTTGGTGTATTCCAAGAGTGCTGAGGAGCACGAGGAGCATCTGAGGACCATTCTCCAGACTCTGAGGGAGAAGGAGCTGTACGCGAAGCTGAAGAAGTGTGAGTTCTGGTTAGACCAGGTGGTATTCTTGGGGCATGTGGTCTCCAAGGATGGTATCTCCGTGGACCCGGAGAAGGTTAGAGCTATTACTGAGTAGGCCAGGCCTACTAATGTCGGTGAGATTCGTAGCTTCCTTGGACTAGCGGGCTACTATCATAAGTTTGTGGAGGGCTTCTCCAAGTTAGTGATTCCGTTGACCCGTCTGCTACATAAGGGGTGAGGTTTGAGTGGAGCGAGCCTGTTGCAGTGAGCAGTGATTCCAGGAGTTGAAGAAGAGGTTGACGTTTGCGCCGATTCTGACTCTTCCAAAGGGGGACGAGGGTCTAGAGGTGTTCTGTGATGCATCCCATAAGGGACTTGGTTGTGTTCTGATGCAGCATGGGAAGGTAGTAGCGTATGGCTCCCGTCAGCTTAAGCCATATGAGAAGAACTATCCGACCCACAACCTGAAGTTAGCTGTCGTGGTGTTTGCTTTGAAGATTTGGAGGGTACTACCTCTATGGAGCTTCGTGCAAAGTATATACAGACCACAAAAGCCTCAAGTACTTGTTCGCTCAGAAGGAGTTGAACTTGAGGTAGAGGAGGTGGCTGGAGTTGTTACACGATTATGATTTGGAGATCCTCTACCATCGGTGAGTAGAGCGAATGTGGTTGCTGATGCGCTCAGTATGAGGGGTCCGTCTGGAGCTTTTGTGCTTTGTCTAGTGTGCAGAGGTCTGCTCTCGAGTTACAGCGTATGGATATCTGGGTCGCTGCCCAGAGAGGTCTGGGATGTTGGCAGCGTTTACAAATTCAGCCTACCTTGATCGACTGGATCAAGGCCAGTCAGGAGCTTGACGATGGGTGAGTAAGATCAGAGAGGGGTTATCTACTGGTCAGGAGTTGAGTTTCGGGTTTGGTTTCAGAGGATGGTTGTCTGAGATTCGAGGACCGTGTTTGTGTGCCTGCAGACGATGCTCTGAGGCGGGAGATTATGCAGGAGGCTCATGAAGCCCCGTACTCGGTACACCCAGGAGGTGTGAAGATTGTACCGGGACCCGAGAGACTTTCTGGTGGAGCAATATGAAGAGGGACATATCTGATTTGTATCCAAATGCGGACCTGTCAGCAGGTCAAAGCCGAGCATCAGGAGGCAAGCTGGTTTGCTTCAGCATCTTCCAGTCCCAGAGTGGAAGGTGGAGAGAGCGTAGGTATGGACTTCGTCATGGGACTGCCTAAGACTCCGAGAGGGTCGATGCAGTTTGGGTTATTGTGGACAGACTCACGAAGAGTGCTCACTTCTTGCCAGTCCGGAAGACCTTCAGTCTGCATCGCCTAGCGCAGTTGTATATGGATGAGATAGTGCGGCTGCATGGGATTCCAGCTACGATTGTGTCTGACAGAGACCCGCGCTTCGTATCTAGATTCTGGTAGAGCTTTGCATCAGGCTATGGGAACGAAGTTGTCATTCAGCTCAGCTTACATCCTCAGTCAGATGGGCAGACGGAGAGGACGAATCAGGTCCTGGAGGACATGCTTAGAGCATGTATGCTCGACTTTGGAGGCAGTTGGGATCAGCACGTGGCGTTGATCGAGTTTGCTTATAATAATAATTTCTAGTCTAGCATCGGGATGGCCTCGTTTGAGGCTCTGTATGGTAGGAGGTGCAGATCACCCATCTGTTGGGATGATCTGAAGGAGAGGGCAGTTGTTGGTCCTGACATGGTTGAGGATGCTGTGGGTAAGATTCAGTCTATCAGAGAGCGTCTTCTTGTAGCTCAGAGTCGTCAGAAAAGTTACACGATTAGAGGAGACGACCTCTAGAGTTTGAGGTAGGTGACCGTGTATCTGAAGGTTTCTCCAGTCCGTGAAGTTGTGCGGTTTGGGAAGAGAGGCAAACTAAACCCTTGTTTCGTTGGACCTTTGAGGTCTTGGAGAGGATCGGGCCGGTTGCCTACCTTTGGCTTTGCGCGCCTCTTTGGCCGGAGTTCTAGTGTGTGTTCCATGTTTCCATGCTAAGGAAGTATGTCCCGGACCCGTCGCATGTCATTGATTACGGTCCACTTCATTTGAGAGAAGACTTCACTTTTGAAACAGCTCCTTCGAAGATCCTAGCCAGAGATGTTCGTAAGCTCAGGAGTAAGACCATGCCTTTGGTCAAAGTTCAGTGGTCGTCGGGTCAGTCGGAAAGAGGAGGTGACCTGGGAAGTGGAAAGTGAAGTGCGCTCTAAGTTTCCCACCTCTTCGAGAGTAGGCACGTTAATTTCGAGGACGATATCTTTTAAAGGGGGAGGTGATGTTATAACCCAAAGTTTCGTACATTTTATTTCATGTAATGTTATCCTAAGATTGGCTTATTTTACTTAGGACATGAAGTCCTTCTTAAATAAGTTGAGGACGAGAAAGTCATTTTTCCCCACCTGTTTATTTTTCTGGTGAGGATAATCTCCTATTATTTATTTCCCTTTTCCTCTTAATTATTTTTCTGATCACGTTCTCACGACTCTCACATTATTCCCTCACCGCTTCAGTTTTGAAACCGTTAGACGCTCCTTCTCTTCTCTGCTCTCTCTCAAAAATTACGTTCTGTTCAACTCTCAAGTTCTGCTGATTGTGGTCCTTCATTGAGTTTCTGCTGTGTGAATTCTGTTCGTGCGAGGTTCGGTTCAGATTAAGTTAATCAGCGTGATTCGTTCTTTCTTCGATTCTGAAATTTGGGATGTTCTCTTGTCTTACTCCTTCCTCTGCATCTGATTAATGAATCAGAAATCCTTCCGACATTCCTTGTTAAATCTTACTGCTGTGGATTGATTCTGTGTTCGTGACTGTCGGATTCAGGTACTGATTATGGTCTCGTAGTGTGAGCATTCCAGTTTCTGATTGAGGGTTCAATATTCTGAATTTTGGTTTGTCTCGCGGGATGTGTATTCAGTGTTTGGAACTGCATCTTGGTCTGCATTGCTGTGACGGTATTGGTCGATTATTCTGCTCCGGATTTGGGATTCTTCTACTATTAATCGAGGTAGGTGGCTTCGGATTCGGCTAGTGTGTTCAGCCTTGGGGAGTTTCAGATTCTGGGTTCTAATCTGCAAATTTCCTCTGCGTTGTGTTTGAGAATCTGTCTGTTTGAACTACTGTTTGCACATGTATAAACCCCCAAGGTTGTTTCTGCAAGTTTCTTCTGATTTGAATGTGTTTTGAGCCTCTGGTTTGTGCTCAATTCGTTTCTGAAAACTGCACTTTTTGATATGTCCGAACGTCTATCCGGACGTTGATGTTCGGACAGACCCTGTTTGCGTTCTTTTTCTGAGTTTTAAACCGTGTCCGAACTTCCGTCCAAGCTTTGATGGTTCGGAGGGTGCGAGGACGAGTCCGGCTTACAGGTCTCGAATGGTGTCCGAACTTGTAAGTACGAACAGAATTTCGGACACCCTCTGCCGCTTCTTCTGATTTTGGTTCGACATGCGTCCGAACTTTGACATTCGGACACATGTCCGGACATTGCGCGTATCTGATTTCCGAAAACCGTCCGAACATCCATTCGAGTTTCAATGTTCGGACACCTCTGTCTCTGCCTCTGTTTTAAAGTTCGACCTGTGTCTCGACTTCTATGTTCGGACACATGTTCGGATTCGTCTGATTTTGGCCTTTGAGTCTCGACTTGCGTCCGAACGTTGATGTTCGGACACAAGTTCGGACACGGCACTGTTTTCGCTACAACTTGCTCGTTTGAGGCTCCGTTTTGACTTCCGTTTGCAGGGTTGGATTCCCCCTTGATTTCCAAGCTATATTTATGCTTTGTGGTGCCTGTGATGCACATATGCTAATTGTATTTAAGCTTCGTTTGGGGACCCTAGTTATCTTTGTATCTGAACTGTGGATGACTGGTTAGCTATCTCGTAGCGCGTTACGTAGGACGTCCTCCTGTTTCAGGGTGGTATCCCCGTTCTGTTCACAGGTTCCCACTTGTTCTGTTCATGAGTGATGGTTTCCTTGTTATGTTCATGGATTGTATCCATTATTTCTGTATGCTTTGATTGACTAGTGCCCACTCTATTCTGACCCTATTTAATTTAAGTTCTGTTTAGTCCTACGGGTTTGGGACTTCTGCTTCTGCTTTTGTTTTGTAATGTGATTTCCTCCGTCTACCTCTGATTTGATAACGTTTATCTAAATGTTTTTTATCATGGTGGTTGATGATGTAGTCATCAACTGGGCATAGTTGGATGCTCATTCCCCTACTCTTACTAACATTGCAGATTGATCAGCGAGGATCACATGTTCAGCTTCTGGAGTTCTATTTTTTTTTTTTTACTCATGTTTAAGACAATTATGCTTTAGCTTATAGCCTTCGAGCCTAACTAGTATTTGACACTATTCTGACTACTATTTTGTATTCGGGTCTGAGATACCAGTTACGTTTTGTTACGCTATACCAACGGTTTGTTACGCATACTTTATATAAGTATTCGTTTTGGGCCTTTACTCGTTTATTTATGCACGTTAGTTAGAGCTTGCGTTATTAAGTAATAATACGCGGCGTGTATACCCCTAACTCCTAGGCCAGTGTTTGGGGGGTGTTACATTTCATCTCTGGTTATTAGGGTTTCCTAGGGTCCTATTAAGTTTCCAAGGCTTTACTAGAGTTTTTAAGGTCATCTCCATGATTTCCGGGACTTTGGGGAATTTCAAGAACTAGGGTTTCTAGCATTTTCGGGACTTTCGGGAATTAGGGTTTCTTTCTAACTTGGGGATTATTTCATTCTCCACTCCTTAAACAAAGCTTCACCCTCGAAGCTTAAGCTTACCACAAGACTTAGTAATACCACAAAACATTAACCACTAGTGCAAAAATCTCACTTATGCTATAAGTAACAAAACACATTAAATAACAACAAACGCACACCACAAGTCTTACCTATTCCACATAATCAGGTGAGGCAAACATAATCAAAGCATAGAATTTCAGACATATCATGATAAACACATTAGTCACACCACTTCACCCCCAGTTTACCAAAACGTGACTTTATCCTTATGCTTTCCTTAACCTTCCTCCCCCCTTGAAATAAAGTTCCCCTGAAACTTGATAACTAACCTCAACCAATAGATGTTGGTGTTTGTTTCCTCTTTTACTCTCTAATTCCCAAGTGGCTTCTCCAACACTACGCTTCCGACGCTCCACTCTGATCTCTACTTATACTTAGGAGCTAAATCCTTTAAGGTTTCAAGCTGGCCCCTTTTGGCCTCCCTTCCTGTGTAGTCACCATTCTACACACATACATGTTAGTCATAAACATTCACACGCAAGCATTCAAACAATAGTCACCTATCCCTTCCCGATCTATAACTTATTACTCTGATACCACAATGTAACACCCCACTTTTCCTGGCTCTAATTTTTTTTTGTTTTGTGAACAATACAGCGGAAGACTACAAAACTAGTCGGGGTGCTACCGCCACACCCACACTCACTGGGGATGCTAGGCTTATACCACCACTATACCAAATTAATCAAACTCTTAAACTTTATATATATTCAAAATCTAACCACAATATTGAACCACTTGTACTTCCAAAATTATCTTCTAAACTTTACAACCTTTACTTACTAATACCAACTAACAACTTCTTTCAAAACTAAATATCAACTTACACTTCCTTAACTTACACTTCCTTTACTAGTTTACAAAGTGTTTAAAGATACTACAACTCAACTTAATGGAACTAAATATCAACTTCTTTTGTCTCTAATCACCTCTAGTTCCACACTTCTGTGTAACTTCATGACTAGGGAGAAACACCATATTTTCCTGTACCTGTGGTCAGTCATGCAATCACAGAGAAAAGACCACAGGGCACATGCCAGAAAACAAATGTCAGCAAAGCTGAGTAATTCTTGCCACCACATGTAAAATACATTTAGCTTATATAAACTCTTTACTAAATCATATGTGACATCAAAAGAACCACACCAACATATATCACCAAAAAAAACACAACAAATATTACCAAGGCACATTAGTATACATCCATATAACACCATGAAACAACTATAAAAGAAAACACATCAGAACCTTGTTCACAACCTGTAAATTTATTTAGTTTAAGAAAACACTTTGAAATAACATAATAACACACAAGTAATCAAACAAGTCAAAAACCATATAACCACCTTACCAAAATACAAACCAAATACCAACCAAGATAATACCACCAAATTTTAGTCCATTTTAGTCCTTCCACCAATCCTTGGGCACACTGGTCTTTCAACAAAAAGCACTAAGGCTCTCGGCCCCTTGGACAATTATTTCCACCTCACGCCATGTCCTTAAGTGTGCACACCCCTTATAGATCATTAGCCTATATAGTAGATCATGATGGCTTGCCCATAATTCATTGGTAGTGGGAAAAAACAGTGTCTGGCCTCCGAGGGCTCATAAACTTGTGTAACAGATTCTAAAGTGAGTACCAAGTGATTAAGCAGTCCAACCACATCTTTAACCTTAACAAAACATCCACACAACATACCAAGAAAAATCAAAGCACATAGCCACCATTAACCAAACAAAAATCAAGTTAGTTTACATATTAAACACCTTGAAAATACCTTAAAAACAACCGCTTGTTTAAGGTCTTACTTCTGTATAAATTCGACTCACCTTTTGACCAGTTTAATATCAATATCTTATGAGTATTTGGACATGGAACCAAAGAAATAAACCTTTTGAAAACCCCTTCATAATTTGAATAGAGACCAGAAAGGTCTTAAAGCACGTTTTTAGGTCTTGTCTTACCTTTAACTCATAAAAACTCAACTGGAGAACTTACCCATGAATTGGAATATTGTAAAGGGATATGTACTCATAATTTTTAGTAAAAAACCACGGAAGTTATTCCAGAAAATCACACACCAAGCTGGCTTCAAGCTAGAGCACCAAATTCACATAATCTGACATCAAACGTTCAAGGTTTGTTCACCAAGTTTCCCAGAACTTCTCGGGGCTTATTATACATAAAAATCACCAGTGAAGAGTTTACTTTCACGCCATGAAAATAGTTAGAAGAGATACGCATCATAAGCTGCCGAAATTAGCATAAACAGAAAGCGTCGACAGAATTGACACATAGGGAAAGGATGGTGGAGCAAGAGAACTAACTGACTCCTTCTTGCCATCTCTCTTCTCCACGATTTAGGTACTTCAAATAGCTAAATGGGGATACCAAGAACTCCCATAGAATCTCTTGGGAAGACCTCCAAATCCTCTCACCTTTACATGAATTCTGCACTGGAAAGGAAATTGGCTCTGTTTTGGTGTTCTTGGGTGGCTGGCTTGATTTACCTTATAACTCGTGTTTCTGGGTTTACTGAGGTAGGATAAGATGTGTGTGTGTGTGTGTTGTAAGGCTTGGTCATGGCTCCTTTTTAATAGGCAGAAGAGGAGAAGTCTTAAGGCCAAGGCTTATAAGAGTGACACCTAGCTTAACACCCATCCTTCTCTTATTGGCTATTGGTTTTGGCTATATTTAAACATGACACATAAGTAGTGACAAGGCTGGGACGTGGCATCCAAGGGAGGAGCCATCATGGGCTGAAAACTAATGATAATATGTAATAAATGACATTAATGTTTAAATAAGGTGTTTTAAGAGCAAATAAGGAACATGTTATTTTACTTTGACTTAAAATCTAGCTAATGATCACCTTGTGACACCTCCTACTAGCTTGTTTCACCTCCATACTTGCTTGCTAGCTTGTGTGGAAACTTTTAACCAATCATTTCACGACACCTCATGCTTAGGTCTAGGTTGCCACTTCATGCTTCCTACCTACTAGGTTGCCACCTCGTGCTTACCTCAACTAGGTCACCACCTCATGATTACCAAGCTTCTTAAGGTGTATCCTAAGGATAAAAGTGATTATGATGGAGTAAAACTAGCTACGGAGGCATTTCCGGCTACTAGAATTTTACCGGGTCTTGTAGAATTTTCTAAGGTTGTCCATCTCTGGTTATTAGGGTTTCCTAGGGTCTTATTAAGTTTCCAAGGCTTTACTAAAGTTTTTAAGGTCATCTTCATGATTTCCAGGACTTTTGGGAATTTCAAGAACTAGGGTTTCTAGCATTTCCAAGACTTCCGGGAATTAGGGTTTCTTTCTGACTTGGGGTATTTCAAAGCCACTCCTTCAGCAATCGCAAGAGCTGTCGTTCAACAACTAGAAGAAGAGGAAGTACAGTGTGACAAAAAGTCACAAGAGGAGGCCTCACCAACAGAAAAAAACACTTGAGGAAGGTGTGACTTCACCAGACTCTAAGGAAGAAACTGATATCATTCCTCAGATAATGACACCTGTCAACGACAGGTCGCTGACGCCTCCACGACAAGCTCAAGAAAAAGGAAGTGACCCATAGTCGATGTTCCCTACCATCCATATGCTCAAAGAGCGCGAGCATCTGAGAAAAGCGAAAGGTAAGGAGAAAATTGCTCCATCATCACAATCTCGAGAGTTAGAAGAGCTCTTTCAAACTGTCGCCAAGCCTCTACCTCCTTAATCCTTAATGCGTCTCAAAAAGCTCAAGGAGCTAGAGCCTACACTGATAAAAGAAGAGAACATCAACACAGGTCATGTCCTGTCTTACCAAAGACACTGGACCTAGAGTGGATGGACAAGATGTGTCTAGGACAGATCCAGGAGTTGTTGGAGTACTAAGGATGGGTGGATTTCTTCCAAGAACCCATCGTCGTCTACACAAAACTGCTCAAAGAGCACATGCACTGTCTTGGACCACTCCAAAGTGACGACGACTACATCATTTCACGAGTTCAAGGCATCAAAATCAACATCTCTAAGTCTTGGATCTCCGAGACTTTCAGCCAGGAACCTGAAGGACTAGTTGTTCCAAAAGGAAACATCTTGGAATGACCTAGGACACCTCGGAGGAAGAATGGTGAATCTTCTCAACATAGGAGCAACAATGAAGAATTTTCCTACAACAAAAATGTCCACATCAGATAGAGTTCTCTTCAGTCTGCTCACCCACAATATCACTCCACGAAATCAACGCACCCACATCATCAACGCAAGAGATGTGAGGTTACTCTACGCCCTCAAGACCAAGGAGAAGATAGATCTCCCTGCTATGATTCTGCTATCCATTGAGGAAAGTTGTTATGTAAACCAGGGTCTTTTGCGTGGAGGAGTGATAACAAAGGCACTACTAGAAAATGGAGTGGGCACCGACAAGTTCCACGAATGTGCGTGCACCGCTTAGGACAGCATCTGCTCAGAGATGTTGTGCAAAATGGGGATTAAGACGAAGGGAGATCAGTTGGTGGTTGCTCAGAATCCAACCAAGAGTGAAGACTCTAAGTCAGAGCCTTGCCTAACCACTAGAGCATTAAGACTTAAGAGAAGGAGAAGTCTTTCACCAGTCCACGACAAGTCGGAACTAGTCTGGATACCTCAACTAGGGATGTTCTAAAGATGGTGAGAGTTAGTCTCACAGCTGTGCAGGCTGTCTCCACTGAACCAAGTGTTCATCACATGGTTTAAGGATCAATAGTTTTTATAGACTCCCATATAGCCTGAGAGTTCTGTGTCTCTTAAAGGCACGAGTGAACCGTGAGAAAACTAGCTCCAGGCTTAGATTTTGTTTTTCCATAATGTTTCATTTTTCATTGACTATCTGTTTCCAAGTAAACCTTTGATATGAATGAAAATGCAACTGTTCTTGTCAACTTGAATGATTATCACTGGTTACGAATAATTTATTGTATTGGTTGCCTCTTCCTTGATTAAAAATTACAAAATGATCAGAGATATTTCGTCCCATCCATTCCACTAATCCAATCTCAAAACTTGACACGTAAAAGGCCTAAATACATAGCCCACAAGACGTAGCACCTCATTTAATACCATTCACCGATCAGTCGTTGAGCATATCCAAAGCATCTATAAATACTTGCGCACCTCATTTGCCACTCACAATCATTGCTACACATCTCACAAAATGGCTCAAACTCCATAAAGCTCATCTAGCTCAAATGAGCAAACAATTCAGTCCACCATCCACAAGTTTATGTTCACCAAACATCCAAAGAAATACGTCACCCAAAGCAATGTTCAACCAGCCTCCGATTCACTAACATCTTGGTCTATCACCGCAAGTGTCACTCAATCACATACATGTTCTCCACATTACGTGGAGTTTACAATAGATTTTGATGAGTCTGACCTTTCCACCACAGCTGAATCACCTTTGATAAATCCTACCACAGCCAAACCATCTTGGATCAAAGCTTCATTTTCAGAGTATGAACCCTGGCCCAGATGAATGAATGGGATACCCAAACACGTCACTCCATCTAGATTATCTTGATCATGTTTGTAGTTTGTACTCTATGGAATGTTATAACCTTTACAATATCTTAAGTCGTATAGTTGCTCCTTATTTTGTTGTATGACAAAGGGGGAAAGAAAGAATATGTACTTGTGCTATGTCTATATTCCTTGTATTATGTAAATCTAAATGAAAACTTTTCTACTATGGTTATAGTATAACATAAAAAGCTGTCACTTATTGCTGTCATTTGTTGTAATTTTTCTTACTTCAAACCCTTAACCAACTTAGGGGGAATCTCCCAACCTTTTAATTTCCAAGTACATAAAATCTTGTATAGGTTGCCATCATCAAAAGGGGGAAATTTTAAGTCAAAGACCTTTAGTTTTGATGATAGCAAACCTGCGGTGTTTATCTAACATGTTGTCAAGCTTATCATTCAGATAAACAGGTGAACAAGAGGCTTAGCACGTAAGGTTGCAAGCTCACTTAAGTCATGAGTGGCTTAGCACGCAAGGTTGCAAGCGCACTCAGCCTACGACATGTGCCCAACCAGTCGGGCACCTGTCTGCGAGAGCTCCATAGAACTTCTAGCACATAAAAACCAGTCAAACACCGCACGAAGATATCTCTCATGCTTAAGAAGAATGTCAAAGACAAAAGACTGCAAAAGTATCGACATATTCACACAGACTCATATACTCACATAATAAACTAGCTCACGACAAAAGGAGTAGCTCATTAATGCACAAGATAACAAAGGCTATTAATGAACATCATTACATAGCCGTAATAAATTTAGAAAAGGGAATTTATGAGCATTTAATGAGACAAACAGAATTAGGCAAGTGGGGGCACACAAGTGTTGCTCGACCAATCAAGAAGGCTGCCCCAATGTGACCAACCATGAGGTGACACGTAGTTCAAACGCCTCCAGATCAAGTTGAAGAATCTCTGCAAGTCTAGTATGGTTGATGTGTGAACAATTGAAGCTGTAGCCAACTCATAGAAGTCTAGGACTTATAGGATGGTAGTTACATCCTAAACCTAACCGTATATATACTTGCATCTATTTCTTATGTAAGTAAGCCCATACGAGAGGGGAAAAGAAAGAGATTATCTGGGCAAGTGTGGATCAGACTTAGGAGTGTATGTGAGTGCTAGAGAGTTGGTGAGCTAGACAGGACTGGGTTAGAGAATCAATACATGGGTATTTGATAGACTGACAGGCCGGGGAACGGTCGGTGAACCGTAGGCCAATAGTCAGGTGAAGGTTAAGGACTTTAGAGGTAAAGTCGAAACTGTCCTAGGAGTCCGTGTGTAGGGCGAGGAAGATTGAGTAAATTTTGTGTGTGTAAATTCTCAATCGAAATGGAGTTTCCAGTTTAAGTTTATCACGTGTCCATTCTTAACTATCAAAGTTTTATTTAAGTCACGATACGTCCACGACACGTCGGGGACACATCAGGAGCGCTTGCTGGTTACAGGCACCTGTCCAGGAGAGCTCACAATAGAACTTCTAGTACACATAAGAAGTCAGACATCACACAATCACATCTTTTATGCTTTAGAAGTAAATCAAAGACAAAAACTGTAAGAAGATCGACATAACCATTCAGACTCACACATCCTCATATTCAACTAGCACACGACAAGAATATAACTTATTAATGTGAAAAAGAATAAGATAAGTAAAGGGCTATTTATCAGAATGATTACATCGCCATAATGAAGCCTAAATGAGCATTTATGAGCATTAATGAGCCAGACAAGATCAGACAAGTTGAGTACACAAGTTGTGCTTGACCAATTGAGAGAGCTGCCGCCAACGTGTTCAATCACAGGCAACACGTGTTCTGACGACTCCAGATCAAGTTGAAGCCTCTCTACAAATCTACTGTGGTTGTTATGTGAAAGGTCGAAGCTTTAGTCGACTACTAGAATCTAGGAGTTTATAGAACGGTAGTTATATCTTAACTACCGTATATATAATTGCTTTATGTATTATGTAAGTAAGTATGTACGAGAGAGAAAAAGATAGAGATTATCTGAGTAAGTGTGAATCAGACTTAAGTGTCACTGGTGCGGACGGAGGCAGAAAATGCGGTCGAAACTGCTCAAATACGATGGTTTTGAACCGTCTTTTATACCCCCGTTGTTTTTTGTCAAATATCTTAAGCGACGGTTCGAGAACCGTCTTTTAAGATGTCTTTAAGCGACGGTTTTGTTGAACGTCTTTTAAAAGCTCCGGAGCGTAAAAAAAATGAATCTAGTCTAATGCGACTAGATTAATTTCTATTTTGTAGTGGTGTAGTCTCTAATGCGACTAGATTAATTTCTATTCTGTAGTAGGTGTCTTCTAGATTCAAACTCACGACCAATGGTAACCACATACCCACACACGCATCCCCCAACCACTAGACTACAACATCAAACTCGTTCATTTTATGAACAAAAACATATGTAGCAATTATATATAACTTAATCTTTAATTGTTGGAATTTTAATTCCAATTTTGTTCACTCCTATACAAATTTTAATAAGTAGTTAGGCATCGTAATAGGTAAATAAGCATCGTATTATATACATACTAAAGATATTATAAGATTACATATATGTACATATAGTTACAATGTTAATTATAAAAAGACTAATTTACTAAAGTAAAAAATTAATGCTAATTATAAAATATAAATTATATTAAATTATATATATACATGCAATATCTCACTACCTATTTTGTGATGTTTAACCAACATGTAAACTAATTTAAATATTTATTACCCTATACTATTTTTCAGACTTTATTTATTTATGTTTTAAACATATTTTAAAGGACAGTTTATTAATTAACTGTGTCTTTTAACATATTTTAAAAGACAGTTTCCACCAAACCGTCGCTTATTAAGTTCATTCCGCACGCGTCTACCTGTTTAAAAGACGGTTTCAGACAAACCGTCACTTAAGGTCATTTCGTGCGCGCGCAAAGTATCTTAAATGACGGTTCGCCTAAAACCGTCTTTTAAAATAGAACTTAAACAACGGTTTCAGGCGAACCGTCATTAAGATACTTTGGCGCGCTGAAATCAGACATCTTAAACGACGGTTTCAGGTGAACCGTCGTTTAAGATGTCTTTAAGTTGCGCGCGCGTATCAAACAGGCTTAAAAGACGGTTTTCACCAGAACCGTCATTTATAGACCGTATTTTTTGATATTTTTTCTACTAGTGTGTGTGTGTGTGTGTGTGTAAGAGCTAGAAAGTGGTGGGCTGGTTAGGACTGGAGATGTGTGACAACACTTTGTATTTGGTGTAGACTGATCAGTCAAGGAGAAGTTGGGAACTGTAGGCCGACTGTCAGGAGAGGGTAGAGGACTTTGGGATAAAGTCCTGAACTATGCCGGAGTCTGTGTGTGGGGCGAGAGAGATTGAGTGAATTTTTGTGTGTAAATTCTCAATCAAAATAGAGTTTCTAGTTTAAGTTTATCTCGTGTCTTTCCTTAACTATCAAATTTATTTGAGTCAATGATACATTCGTGATCGATCAGGGACACATCATGAGCGCTAGCAAGTTTCAATTGGTATTAGAGCAGGTCGCTTCTAGAAAGCTAACTGCTTTGGAAGACGATCAAAATGTTTCACGTAAGCTTCTATGCATCAGAAAAAGGTTCTGCACCAAATCGACCACCACTTTTTAATGGAGATAACTACACTTACTGAAGAATAAAATGGAGTTTCACATCAAGTCCGATGATCCAAGGATGGGAGGGTTATATCACATGGTGAATACACCTTCCGAGATACTTAAGGACAAGACATATCTGTTGACAGCATGACGGATGATCAAATCAATAAGCTGGTATTCAATGCTTGAGCCGTAAGGATTCTACACTGTGCACTACTACCTGAGCAATATTCCAAAATAGCCTCAGCTAAAACAGCTCAAGGGATTTGGAAAAACTCTGAAGTCACATATGAATGGAATGGGGGATCAAAATACTCGCATTGTGTTGTGCTCAACTCATTGGAGTTATTCAAGGAAGAAAGAAGGAGAAAAGGAGAGCATTCTAATGCATAAAAGGTTCACCAAGCTGATCAATTAAAATGTTGGTGCTTGGAAGAACTATTTCAAACGAGAATCAAATTCAGAAGTTTGTTAGATATCTTCTGCTCCTTCGACTGCAAGGTCAAGCCATGCAAGAAGTCCATGATCTATCTAAGATGGTATTTGGCAGACATGTTAGGTCCCTAATGCGTTTGCAGTTGTTAAAAAACTACAAACAACAAAAAACTCAGAAAGTTACAAAAGAAAAGGGAAAAGGCCATAGTGAAATACCCCAAACCTTGGTATGTTGTTTAAATTAAATAATAAATTATTAAGACTAAAAAGAGTCTTAGTAATATTGGTAAACAATTTAAAAGATAAGTAAATACAAGTTAAATGCCTTAAAGGCAATAAAGGGCGAAATATGCTCTAAACTTGGGATGGTCTTGATTAAGACTTAATAAACTTACCAAGACCTTACTTATTTATTAATGAGCCTATTAAATCAATTACCAAAGAAAACCGAGCTTGAAAACAAGTTAAAACACAAAATGTGCTTAAAGGAGTCATAAAGCACGTTTTTGAAAATTGTCTTGTAAATGAGTTTTGAATGGCTAAATGTCCATCATTACTCTTTAATTAATATGTGTACTATTTAGTATCACATTTGGAAGTTTAAATTAATGGGGAAGTAAGAATTGCTTTTTACGTGTCTTGTTTTAGTGAATAGTAACTAAAATAAGCTAGTTTGTAACTTATGTCAATATAAGAATTTAATTGATAATAATTGTAGGTAACCCCTTTATTTAAATGGGGGCGGTTTTGCTTATGGTGGTCGTCACCCTTGCTTGCTGATTGAACAAATAAATGAGTAAATAAGAGAGAGTACTATTTGCTTTATGTAAACAAATAATATCCTTAAAAGCATTTGCAATCAGTGAGTTCTCTTCATTTGCTCTTGCTGTCTCACGTAGCCATTCCCTTCCTTTCTCTCTTTCACGTAATACAGCACCAGCACCAACATACAACTTCAAATACATGTAACTTCTAGCTCACTTGTCCAAATCTAAAACGAGACCACCGATCTCTTAGTTTCATCAAGCTCTTCGACTTGGTCCTTTCAAATCTTCAAGAGCTCCACTTTGGTGCCAAGAGGAATCTCCATGGAAGGAGCTTGAGTTCATCTTTTTACGTAGTATTGTTCTCCTTTGCTTCAAGGTAAGGAAACTCAAAGAAAAAGGGTGTTTGTTTCCTCCATGTTTTATGTTAACCAAATAGCTTAAAATTCCTTGGAAAATGAACGTACGTTGTCTATGAAACTACCTAAAGAGCCAATGGTAATGACTTAGAAAAATGTTCTCAAAAGACTAGTAAAGGACATACGTACTGCTGTTGTATTTGCAGGTGAAAGGCAAATATATTGTGGGAAATTCAGTGTTTAAGATTATTGCATTTTAAGAGCCTAAGTGCTACGCAAATTTAAATTGTGCACTATGTTGTTATGTGGTGTATATTTGGTGAAGTTTTGAGTATAAGAGTGTACGTAAAATCATTTGGGAAGCTATACATTGATGGGTGTAAAGAACTTACGCAGCAGGACATGAAAATGCAGTACGTCAATTCTGTAGTTCGGTCCGGGACTTAGGGTCTAATTACATCCCGGACCATATATCAAAATACCGTGAGTTGTGTACATAGATTTAGGTCCGGGACTTGGGTCTTGATACAAGGACCGGACCAAACCTTTAAATACCGAGAGTTTGTTTGCCTAGAATGGTCCGGGACTTAGGACCTGGGTGAAGTCCCGGACCACCCCATTAAAAAACCGAGAGAGAATGGTTAAGTATATGGTCGGGACCTAAGTTGGGACATGTCCCGGACCACCTACCAAAATAAAACCGTGGGTTTCTTTAAGTATGGTCCGGACTTAGGGTAAGGACCAAGTCCCGGACCACTCTAAAAATGTTGTTTAAGGTGTGAAAATGATGTGTAATGATGGGGATTGATATAATGATGTTATAAGGTTGTTAAGGACATGTTAGGTGAGTTGTAATGACAATTTGGTGGGTGAAAAGTTAAGGTAAAATGGAAGAGTAAAACAAGTTAAAAATGCAAAGGTATTTAACTAGCTAACGGAGTTAACTATAGTCATTCGACGTTACACAAACATGTTACCCAATGTTAATGAAGGTAACTTTAATGTACCAGTTGTTCGAGAATTGTTCGAGGAACCTAAATGGACATGGTAGAGTGGACTCCGGCGACAGGTATGGTTTTCTTGCAACCTGTGTCCTACCGGATTACACCGGCTTGTATGCCAATGTGTTTTTCTGTGTGTTTGCCACCTTGTAAGATAAAACATGAAATGAGTTTATAGTAATTCATTTATGTGGCGAATCTGGCCTCCGATACCGTTTAACCTCAAATAAGTGTTAAACCTTAACTAACCAGAACTAGGAACACATGAGAGATCGGTATTCGGTGTTAACGACCCAAACCTTGGGAACGTTCTAACCACGGCTATGCGTGAGTTAGTTGTGTATGGTTATTGTTTGTAGGTGTGTGAACCTCCCTTACATGCTTAACACGGTTGTGATACCGAATGGTGTGTGGATGTGATAGGTTCCATAATGGAGCCTTAACTACTTAACTATAAGTATATGTGTACTAATGGGGGGTGAGGAGTCCGGTCATGTTCCGGCCACGCGTGTGATGGACGGGAGTCGATGTCATACCCGGTTCGACTCTCTTGGTGTATGTTAGGTTGTTTACTCATTGGGTTTCCAATCTTCCCTTTAGCTTAGCCAAAGCTATGTTACTGACTCACGTCGGTTTTCTGGGGCATACAATGGTTGTTCGTGTGAGTGCTAGGTTTAACTGTACCACGCACCTTAGTGTTAAGTTATCTTTCATTTAGAAACGGTAGCAAGTTATGGAACGAGCTTATCATGAGTTTGGCCACATTCTCTAGGCTCTAACGTGAACTATTATGGTTGGGTTGGTTCCTTAAGAGACCGTACCCGTTGTGTTATGTTTATGGATGTATTGCAATTCCTTTTCGGTGTGAAGTTATATGTGGTAATTGTGGATCTGTGGATTATGGTTTGAATTCAGGTTTATAATAAGAAGCGTTAAGGATAACCCGATTAATGGGTAATGTCGTCTGTTAAGGAGTAACTCCTTAAGAGGAGAGCCACTCTAGGTTTAAGGAAACAATGTTGATTTGTTATGTGTGGATGTGTGGATGTGTTGGATGTTTGTTGAGCCCTATAGCTGGGCGTATGCATTGTGTTGTGTTTTTATGGTTTACATGCAGGATTTAAATATAATCATAGCATGCTAAGACGACACAATTAGTTGTGCGTGGCCCGGTAGCATGCGGGCTGCGGGATTACCATACCAAAGGTGCTGAGCCCCTTGGGGGCCACCCTTTTCTCCTTTTTCTATTTCAGGTACAAGGAGCTGGAAGCCGTTCGAGAGTAGGACGGGGTAGATGTTTGTACATTGGTAGCCCTTTAATGGTGTATGTATTATAGGTGTAGTAAGACCGAATTTGTTATCGGCATGGTTAATGAATACTCGGTACAGTGGGGGATGTATATGTAAATAATTGTTGGAAATGGAATCAGGATTGTATGGTGTAGTTGCTCGGGATCTAGTCCATCAGACCGATATAATATGTATGTATTAGCCTTGTTAGCCACGTGGGTGGTTAACGGCGTGTAACACCACGGATTAAGTAATGTTGATGGTTTATGTTTCCGCTGCAGATGGTTATAAAGTGCGACGTGTGGATGGGGTGTTACAAAAAGTGGTATCAGAGCGAAGTATCGCTCTGATGACTGAATTACCGAGCTAGGAAGTACCGAGTAAGATTTTAGTACTTTGGGTTAGGGTTGAGTGATAGCGTGAGAGATACGCTCGTTAGGAACTACCAGTGAATACTGGAAACCTACAATCTCCTTCCCGCCCTCCACGTCCCTATTTTTGACTTGGGAAGGAACGCCAGAGAGATGAAAGCCCTCTCTTACCCGGGAAGACCCGGTCTGGCTGTTATTAACTATCTTGTAAGTATGGGGAACCTGTCATACGGTAGATTCTGAAAATTAGAAATCCCGGAGACGGTTCCCAGGTGAACAACTGTAACCGCACTTGATAGCAAAGAATGGAGAATCTGGTGTAAGGAAGAATGAAATTTCCGGCAACCTGGGTCGACGTGCCGAGCAGTCGAAAACTACCAGCTTGCAACAGGCAAGAAGTGAAATAATGAAACCCGAGACGAGAGTCTACGGGATGGCAAGTGTTAGGTGATGGCACCAACGGTATACCAACCGACAAAGGAACTACAACGTAGTACCCAAACAAGAGACAAGTCTCAGTAACCACGACAAATGCGTGGAATGGGCTACGAAGAAGGATACAATAATAAGTAAGGGGTCTCCCAGAAGGGGAAACACCCTAGTAAATGTTTATTAGAGGAGGACAATGAGAAGTTGTGCAGGAGATTAGTTACCAATTAGTATCCAAGTAAGGGCCCATAAGGCCACTGAATACGGTGCAGACAAAACAGTACCGCAGCCGGTACATGTTGAACCGACAGCCAGTTAACAGGGCGCACTTGCCGTGGCAAGTGCAGCTATAACAGGGCTGTTCGAAGAAAAAAAAATTGACAACTACAAACTACTTAGTAAAGTACCCAGAAATTAAATGTGATCATCGTAACCGTGGAAGGCTTAACAGCCTAACCTTTGTAAATGGGAATATACCAGTCAGCAAGAAGCTAGACTTGGTTAAGGCAAGAAGGTGTTGTGAAACCAGGAGAATTTTTCTTTCAAACTCAGATATATTTCAAACTCTTTTCTTTCAAAACCAAATTCTCTTTTAAACCAGTACTTCCTTTTACCCTTCTTTCAAACCAGATTACCTTTGAATAACCGGACGGAAACCGGTGAACCCGAGGGTAGCAACCCGACGGTATGGATGGAGTTCAGAATAATATAACGATGGATAAACCTTCCCTGGAATGAGTTCGGGAAGCACGGAATGTATATTGTCAGAGGACAATATAAGGGAGTTGACAACAGAATACTTCACCTAGGCGTGTGACGGACACTACGAGTGTACCAACTGCGTTGTGGGACGACCGCACTCCGATAGGAGCATGTGGGCCTAACAGACCTACTTATGGGTTAGTCGGGTAAGTAGTAATGTATCAGTATGATACCCCATATATGTATACGAGAAGAGTCCGAAACACGGGAAGTAGTCGACTCCATACTACGGTCAGCAGTAAAAGTCAAGTAAGAGCTAAGGATTACCACGAATGGTCGAAGTGAAGGAACCCAGTTGAGAAGACTAAAGGAATTGGTAAATTCGTCCAAGAGAATGTGTAGAGTCAAGAAGTGCGAAGAGCACGGATGGTTATGCAAAGACATCACGTATGTCTTAGGAAGTTGAAGGAATGAGACATGGTAGCTGGAACGAATACCCAGCTAAGGAAGTAAGAAGGCATAGTCTACTGAATGTACTCATAAGTGAAAGTTAAATGTAATGGCATACCTTAGTAACACCCAGGAGTAATCCTTGAAGGGTGTTTGGGATCAAACATTGTTGGATGGGGCAACGTAACAGAAACGTAAGAAGGGAACCCACTTAACAGTAGGACCCTAAGTTGCCAAAGAGACAACTTGGAAGGAATCGAGATGTGACGACCTTGTTAAACCATGTAATGTCGTACAGAAAGGTAAATGTGTGGTAATAGCCTTTAGTGAGCAGAGCTCGAGGCAGTGGCTTATAAGCCACAGCAAGATAGGTCATGTAATTGAATCAATTATAGAAGTTTATGTTGTACAGGAAAATAAGCGGAGAACGAACCACTGCTTAAAGAGTGGGGATACCTCTAGATATGGTGAAACCGCGAGAGCGGTAGATGTGTGGATCAAGTTTAGGAAATATGTGGAGGATGGACCATGTTGTTATTACCCCAGGATGATTTGAATAAAATAATACGAAAGAAAGTGTTTGTAACAGTGGTGTAGACAGGAAGAGTACTAAGTCTGGTAGCAACCACCATAGGTGTGTGATGTTAAATGTGTAGCGAACAACGCTTAAGAAAATAAGGCTCGAGATAGTGTATGCAGAAATCAGCCAAACGGGTGCCGAATATAATAACGGATGCAGTGTAAGTTGATGTTGTATAATGAAAGAGGATACGGTGTGTACTAAGCGACCGTTGTATAAATATTATTAAGGGATGGTATGACAATTAAGCAGAGTTGTGAGTTAAACCCAGTGGAGATACAACAGTAAGTTATAACGAATAAGCTGGACAGTAAGCCAGTAGCCGGTATTATGAGATAAGAATCTCAGTAAAACACAGTGTGAATTCCTATTGCAATCGCATGAGAGATTTACTGCCAAGAGTTACGCCTCTGCACTCTGTATGACTGAGTGTTTTGGTATTGCGTTTGCGCAATAACGATCGAGTGGGATAGCTAGGATTTGGAAGATGATAATTGTGGAAGGCGAACAAAGAGAATTATAACACTATAAGACCGAGGCATATGAAATGCAAGGTCATATCAATGAAATGATACTGGTACAGAACTAAATATGGAAGCAGGACTGGCAATAAGTGACTACAGTAGCACTAAGTATCAAATATCGGTATGAAATATACCTCAGGTGTAGGAAATAACTGAGAGAGCACTACACATCAGGTAGTAGCTCAACCTCAACCGGCAGTAAGTCGAAAGGAATTGAGGCAATAATTGAGAAATACATAGCAGTATACACTGTAAATTGTCATGGAGGTAGAGGAAAGGTTTGTAACTCACCGAATTCGCTCACGGTAAGAGATACCACGCTTCGGTTGAGAAACCATGGTTACCAGGATAAAGATAATAATTGGAGATGTACAATACAGTATGAATACGAATGGACAGGCCAGAATCGAAACTGGTTACGAGTTAAGAAAACTACAATGAGAATCCTTGGTTTAGGAACTAAACCGCTAATATGGTCAAGATCCTTTAACGGACCGCGTGGAAGTTAAAACGCTTCACGACGGTAGAACATTTTTAACCCTATGTTCATTGGTTGATTACGTGGGCGTAATCCTTTTAAGGGGGGTAGAGCGTAAAACCGCTTAGTGTGTTTTACCGTACAAGTGTACGTGAACTATGTTGTGCATAGCACAAAAATAAATTGTTATGATGGTTGGCATGATTAATAATTTGTTATGGTGGTTGGCATGGTTAAATGGTGGTAATTGCGCACAGAAGATGCGAAATACTATTGTGGTAGGTGTGACTACCTTGGTAATGGTTGTGGGTAAGTACAAGTACTAAGGAGTAAATAAACTCCTGGGGAACTAAAGCCCCAATGGTGTGTGTTCGCATAATACCAAATGTAACACGATGTATGTATTTTGATTAAAAACATGTATATATATATAGGTGGTGATTTACGAAGGGTATGAAACTGACATGGAACTTAGTAAGAATTAGATTCCCTAGGTAACTTGATTAAAAGAGAATGGAGGTAATTGATAGACTAAGTTCTATCCCTGGGAGATGTAATGATTATGACTAGAAGGATCAAAAGATAGAAAGTGGAATATGCTTGAATTAATTGTTGGTTGAAAATGAAGTGGGAGGTGGAACTTGATTTGCATGCGATCAAGGGAAGCCGAACACAAATTGGGGTGGAAGGATAGTTCAACACTGATGCTGATCACATCAGGGTTGGATGACTCTTGAAGCTCCCTATAAGTGGTCACAAATAACACCATTAAGAAAGGATGCAAAGAGCATAAGTTGGACTTGGAGTTGTATTGAATTTCAAAAGGGTTTTCAATAGGTATTTCCAAAACAGTGGATTGATATTTTGAATAAGGATTCTCCTGTTTACTTAACCTGGTAAAGGATATTTTTGTAGTACTTGCTCACGAGCTGAGGACGTATGAGCCTTTGTCTTCGGACCGGTGACATGAGAAGTACATATGTTAACAATTAAGTGAATGTTTTGATCTCCCAAAGGAACGGGGACCAGCAGGTGTCCATCGCGACCGGGTTCTGTGGGGATCACAGTGTATATGTACTCAACGTGGGACTCGAGCCCATGAAGAGATGGAAAAGGTATTTCTATTTGTTATACGTTCTAAGGCATGTTGTGTGGTATGTGTAATAAATGTTACTTTGACCATGAGTCTTGATGTGGTTCAGTTCTGAATTGATTATGTTACTTGGGCCTATGAGTCCAAAGGTGGTCATGTTACCCAGACCTGAGAGTCTGAGGGTTGTTATGTGAGTACAATACTATTAAGGTACCCGGACCATTGAGTCCGAGGTAATCATGTGAGAATGATACGTTATGGATGGATGTGTATGTGAACCCGGACCTTCAAGTCCGAGGTTGTGGTGTAAGGTGTGTTGGTTATGGAAGTGTTTTATTATATAAGTAATTCCCGTATTCTAAACCAATGATATGTGGGAAGTGTGAACTTCGGGGACGA
This sequence comes from Limonium bicolor, assembly GCA_023374045.1. Lineage (NCBI taxonomy): Eukaryota > Viridiplantae > Streptophyta > Magnoliopsida > Caryophyllales > Plumbaginaceae > Limonium > Limonium bicolor. Next base: position 95,418,544 of record CM041782.1, read on the forward strand.
AGTTCTTTTAAGGGGGGTAGACTGAAATACCCCAAACCTTGGTATGTTGTTAAACGTTAAATAATAAATTATTAAGACTAAAAGAGTCTTAGTAATATTGGTAAACAATTTAAAAGATAAGTAAATACAGTTAAATGCCTTAAAGGCAATAAAGGGCGAAATATGCTCTAAACTTGGGATGGTCTTGATTAAGACTTAATAAACTTACCAAGACCTTACTTATTTATTAATGAGCCTATTAAATCAATTACCAAAGAAAACCGAGCTTGAAAACAAGTTAAAACACAAAATGTGCTTAAAGGAGTCATAAGCACGTTTTTGAAAATTGTCTTGTAAATGAGTTTTGAATGGCTAAATGTCCATCATTACTCTTTAATTAATATGTGTACTATTTAGTATCACATTTGGAAGTTTAAATTAATGGGGAAGTAAGAATTGCGTTTCTACGTGTCTTGTTTTAGTGAATAGTAACTAAAATAAGCTAGTTTGTAACTTATGTCAATATAAGAATTTAATTGATTAATAATGTGTAGGTAACCCCTTATATTTAAATGGGGGCGGTTTTGCTTATGGTGAGTCGTCACCCTTGCTTGCTGATTGAACAAATAAATGAGTAAATAAGAGAGAGTACTATTTGCTTTATGTAAACAAATAATATCCTTAAAAGCATTTGCAATCAGGGAGTTTCTCTTCATTTGCTCTTGCTGTCTCACGTAGCCATCCCCTTCCTTTCTCTCTTTCACGATCGTACAGCACCAGCACCTATATCCAACTTCAAATACATGTAACTTCTAGCTCACTTGTCCAAATCGAAAACTAAGACCACCGATCTCTTAGTTTCATCAAGCTCTTCGACTTGGTCCTTTCAAATCTTCAAGAGCTCCACTTTGGTGCCAAGAGGAATCTCCATGGAAGGAGCTTGAGTTCATCTTTTTACGTAGTATTGTTCTCCTTTGCTTCAAGGTAAGGAAACTCAAAGAAAAAGGGTGTTTCCTCCATGTTTTATGTTAACCAAAATAGCTTAGAATTCCTTGGAAAATGAACGTACGTTGTCTACTTGAAACTACCTAAAGAGCCAAAGGTAATGACTTAGAAAAATGTTCTCAAAAGACTAGTAAAGGACATACGTATTGCTGTTTGTATTTGCAGGTGAAAGGCAAATATATTGTGGAAATTCAGTGTTTAAGATTTATGCATTTTAAGAGCCTAAGTGCTATGCAATTTAAATTGTACACTATGTTGTTATGTGGTGTATATTTGGTGAAGTTTTGAGTATAAGAGTGTACGTAAAATCATTTGGGAAGCTATACTTATTGATGGGTGTAAAGAGCTTAAGCAGCAGGACTAGAAAAATTGCAGTACGTCAAATTCTGTAGGTTGGGTCCGGGACCTAGGTCATGGGTTATGTCCCGGACCATATGTCAAAAATCCGTGAGTTTTCATAGTTTTAGGTCCGGGACTTGGGTCATGTACAAGGACCCGGACCAACCTTCTTAAATTACCGAGATTTGTTGCCTAGAATGGTCCGGGACTTAGGACCTGGGTGAAGTCCCGGACCACCCCATTTTAAAAGCCGAGAGTACACTTAGCATATGGTCCGGGTCTTAGGATGGGACAAGGTCCCGGACCAATGTAAAACTTGGTTTTAAGGTATGAAAATGATGCCTAATGATGGGGATTGATGGATAATGATGTTATAAGGTTGTATAAGACATGTTAGGTGAGTTGTAATGACAATTTGGAGGGTGAAAGTTAAGGTAAAATGGAAGAGTAAAACAAGTTTAAAATGCAAAGGTATTTAACTAGCTAACGGAGTTAACTATAGTCATTCGACGTTACACAACATGTTACCCCAATGTTAATGAAGGTAACTTTAATGTACCAGTTGTTCGAGAATTGTTCGAGGAACCTAAATGGACATGGTAGAGTGGACTCCGGCGACAGGTATGGTTTTCTTGCAACCTGTGTCCTACCGGATTACACCGGCTTGTATGCCAATGTGTTTTTCTGTGTGTTTGCCACCTTGTAAGATAAAACATGAAATGAGTTTATAGTAATTCATTTATGTGGCGAATCTGGCCTCCGATACCGTTTAACCTCAAATAAGTGTTAAACCTAACTAACTAGAACTAGGAACACATGAGAGATCGGTATTCGGTTTAACGACCCAAACCTTGGGAACGTTCTAACCACGGCTATGCGTGAGTTAGTTGTGTATGGTTATTGTTTGTAGGTGTGTGAACCTCCCTTACATGCTTAACACGGTTGTGATACCGAATGGTGTGTGGATGTGATAGGTTCCATAATGGAGCCTTAACTACTTAACTATAAGTATATGTGTACTAATGGGGGTGAGGAGTCCGGTCATGTTCCGGCCACGCGTGTGATGGACGGGAGTCGATGTCATACCCGGTTCGACTCTCTTGGTGTATGTTAGGTTGTTTACTCATTGGGTTTCCAATCTTCCCTTTAGCTTAGCCAAAGCTATTACTGACTCACGTCGGTTTTCTGGGGCATACAATGGTTGTTCGGTGTGCTAGGTTTACTGTACCCGACGCACCTTAGGGTTAAGTTATCTGTTCATTTAAAGAAACGGTAGCAAGTTATGGAATGAGCTTATCATGAGTTTGGCAACATTCTCTAGGCTCTAAAGTGAACTAATTATGGTTGGGTTGGTTCCTTAAGAGAACCGTACCGTTGTGTTATGTGTTATGGATGTATGCAATTCCTTTTCGGTGTGAAGTTATATGTGATAAATTGTGGATATGTGGATTATGGTTATGAATTCAGGTTTATAATAAGAAGCGTTTAAGGATAACCCGATTAATGGGTAAATGTCGTCTGTTAAGGAGTAACTCCATTAAGAGGAGAGCCACTCTAGGGTTAAAGGAAACAATGTTGATTGTTATGTGTGGATGTGTGGATGTGTTGGATGTTGTTGAGCCCTATAGCTGGGCGTATGCATTGTGTGTGTGTGTTTATGGTTTACATGCAGGTTTTAAATTAATCAATAGCATGCTAAGACGACAATTAGTTGTGCGTGGCCCGGTAGCATGCGGGCTGCGGGATTACCATACCAGCAAAGGTGCTGAGCCCTTGGGGGCCACCCTTTTCTCCTTTTCTATTTCAGGTACAAGGAGCTGGAAGCCGTTCGAGAGTAGGACGGGGTAGATGTTTGTACATTGGTAGCGCTTTAATGGTGTATGTATTATAGGTGTAGTAAGACCGAATTTGTTATCGGCATTGGTTAATGAATACTCGGTACAGTGGGGGATGTATATGTAAATAATTGTTGGAAATGGAATCAGGATTGTATGGTGTAGTTGCTCGGGGATCTAGTCCATCAGACCGATATAATATGTATGTATTAGCCTTGTTAGCCACGTGGGTGGTTAACGGCGTGTAACACCAACGGATTAAGTAATGTGATGGTTTATGTTTCCGCTGCAGATGGTTTAAAGTGCGACGTTGTGGATGGGGTGTTACAAAAAGTGGTATCAGAGCGAAGTATCGCTCTGATGACTGAATTACCGAGCTTAGGAAGTACCGAGATAAGATTTTAGTACTTTGGGTTAGGGTTGAGTGATAGCGTGAGAGATACGCTCGTTAGGAACTACCAGTGAATACTGGAAACCTACAATCTCCTTCCCGCCCTCCACAGTCCCTATTTTATGACTTGGGAAGGAACGCCAGAGAGATGAAAGCCTCTCTTACCCGGGAAGACCCGGTCTGGCTGTTATTAACTATCTTGTAAGTATGGGGAACCTGTCATACGGTAGATTCTGAAAATTAGAAATCCCGGAGACGGTTCCCAGGTGAACAACTGTAACCGCACTTGATAGCAAAGAATGGAGAATCTGGTGTAAGGAAGAATGAAATTTCTGGCAACCTGGGTCGACGTGCCGAGCAGTCGAAAACTACCAGCTTGCAACAGGCAAGAAGTGAAATAATGAAACCCGAGACGAGAGTCTACGGGATGGCAAGTGTTAGGTGATGGCACCAACGGTGTACCAACCGACAAAGGAACTACAACGTAGTACCCAAACAAGAGACAAGTCTCAGTAACCACGACAAATGCGTGGAATGGGCTACGAAGAAGATACAATAATAAGTAAAAAGGGGTCTCCAGAAGGGGAAAACACCCTAGTAAATGTTTATTAGAGGAGGACAATGAGAAGTTGTGCAGAAGATTAGTTACCAATTCGAGTATCCAAGTAAGGGCCCATAAGGCCACTGAATACGGTGCAGACAAAAACAGTACCGCAGCCGGTACATGTTGAACCGACAGCCAGTTAACAGGGCGCACTTGCCATGGCAAGTGCAGCTATACAGGGCTGTTCGAAGAAAAAAAAATTGACAACTACAAACTACTTAGTAAAGTACCCAGAAATTAAATGTGATCATCGTAACCGTGGAAAGGCTTAACAGCCTAACCTTTGTAAATGGGAATATACCAGTCAGCAAGAAGCTAGACTTGGTTAAGGCAAGAAGGTGTTGTGAAACCAGGAGAATTTTTCTTTCAAACTCAGATATATTTCAAACTTTTTCTTTCAAAACCAAATTCTCTTTTAAACCAGTACTCCTTTACCCTTCTTTCAACCAGATTACCTTTGAATAACCGGACGGAAACTGGTGAACCCGAGGGTAGCAACCCGACGGTATGGATGGAGTTCAGAATAATATAACGATGGATAAACCTTCCCTGGAATGAGTTCGGGAAGCACGGAATGTATATTGTCAGAGGACAATATAAGGGAGTTGACAACAGAATACTTCACCTAGGCGTGTGACGGACACTACGAGTGTACCAACTGCGTTGTGGGACGACCGCACTCCGATAGGAGCATGTGGGCCTAACAGACTACTTATGGGTTAGTCGGGTAAGTAGTAATGTATCAGTATGATACCCCATATATGTATACGAGAAGAGTCCGAAACACGGGAAGTAGTCGACTCCATACTACGGTCCGCAGTAAAAGTCAAGTAAGAGCTAAGGATTACCACGAATGGTCGAAGTGAAGGAACCCAGTTGAGAAGACTAAAGGAATTGGTAAATTCGTCCAAGAGAATGTGTAGAGTCAAGAAGTGCGAAGAGCACGGATGGTTATGCAAAGACATCACGTATGTCTTAGGAAGTTGAAGGAATGAGACATGGTAGCTGGAACGAATACCCAGCTAAGGAAGTAAGAAGGCATAGTCTACTGAATGTACTCATAAGTGAAAGTTAAATGTAATGGCATACTTTAGTAACACCCAGGAGTAATCCTTGAAGGGTGTTTGGGATCAAACATTGTTGGATGGGCAACGTAACAGAACGTAAGAAGGGAACCCACTTAACAGTAGGACCCTAAGTTGCCAAAGAGACAACTTGGAAGGAATCGAGATGTGACGACCTTGTTAACCATGTAATGTCGTACAAAGGTAAATGTGTGGTAATAACCTTTAGTGAGCAGAGCTCGGCAGTGGCTTATAAGCCACAAGCAAGATAGGTCATGAAATTGAATCAATTATAGAAGTTTATGTTGTACAGGAAAATAAAGCGGAGAACGAACCACTGCTTAAAGAGTGGGGATACCTCTAGATATGGTGAAACCGCGAGAGCGGTAGATGTGTGGATCAAGTTTAGGAAATATGTGGAGGATGGACCATGTTGTTATTACCCCAGGATGATTTGAATAAAATAATACGGAAGAAAGTGTTTGTAATAGTGGTGTAGACAGGAAGAGTACTAAGTCTGGTAGCAACCACCATAGGTGTGTGATGTTAAATGTGTAGCGAACAACGCTTAAGAAAATAAAGGCTCGAGAAATAGTGTATGCAGAAGTCAGCCAAACGGGTGGCCGAATATAATAACGGATGCAGTGTAAGTTGATGTTGTATAATGAAAGAGGATACGGTGTGTACTAAGCGACCGTTGTATAAATATTATTAAGGGATGGTATAACAATTAAGCAGAGTTGTGAGTTAAACCCAGTGGAGATACAACAGTAAGTTATAACGAATAAGCTGGATAGTAAACCAGTAGCCGGTATTATGAGATAAGAATCTCAGTAAAACACAGTGTGAATTCCTATTGCAATCGCATGAGAGATTTACTGCCAAGAGTTACGCCTCTGCACTCTGTATGACTGAGTGTTTTGTTATTGCGTTTGCGCAATAACGATCGAGTGGGATAGCTAGGATTTGGAAGATGATAATTGTGGAAGGCGAACAAAGAGAATTATAACACTATAAGACCGAGGCATATGAAATGCAAGGTCATATCAATGAAATGATACTGGTACAGAACTAAATATGGAAGCAGGACTGGCAATAAGTGACTACAGTAGCACTAAGTATCAAATATCGGTATGAAATATACCTCAGGGTAGGAAATAACTGAGAGAGCACTACACATCAGGTAGTAGCTCAACCTCAACCGGCAGTAAGTCGAAAGGAATTGAGGCAATAATTGGGAAATACATAGCAGTATACACTGTAAATTGTCATGGAGGTAGAGGAAAGGTTTGTAACTCACCGAATTCGCTCACGGTAAGAGATACCACGCTCGGTTGAGAAACCATGGTTACCAGGATAAAGATAATAATTGGAGATGTACAATACAGTATGAATAACGAATGGACAGGCCAGAATCGAAACTGGTTACGAGTTAAGAAAACTACAATGAGAATCCTTGGTTTAGGAACTAAACCGCTAATATGGTCAAGATCCTTTAACGGACCGCGTGTTTCCTCCAAAAGCATTATTTCCGCCCAACACCTCATTACACAAACTCTTTCTATTTTTCCTTCAATTCACACTTAAACTTTCACAAACATAATTCTTCGCTTGTTCACCAAATCTCTCTAGACTTAACTACATTCCCACCATGACCTTGATGTACCAATATCACCCATTGAACACTAATTCCTCCAAGACAATGCCTATACATTTTTAACACCTAAGAACACCTTAATTCTCTTTCTTTCACAAATCTAAGCCTTAACAAGTCCTAGTACAACCTAGGATACTAAACTTCATTTAAACACTTAAACTTCTTGTTTTCTACTCTAATTTTTGACATAGCTTTGCTACCAATTTCTTACACCCAAAACACAAGGTTTTTCACCTTTAAACAATCAAGAACATTTAGCCACACAAGAATGTTCTTTACACACAACTAAACCTTAAACTACACTACATCACAATATAGTGCATAATTTAAATTGCTTGGCACCTAGGCCCTTAAATAATATGGCTCTTAGGCCCTTAAATTGCATAAACCTTAAACACTGAATTTCCCACATAATATTTGCCTTTGACCTGCAATACATACAACAACACATATGTCTTTAATAACCTTTTTGAGGATGGTTTTCTAGCTTATTTACCATTGGCTCCTTAGGTAGTTTATTAAGCATTTTAAAGCTCAATTTCCTAAGATACATTAAACTTCATTAAGGTAGTTCATTTACCTCTTTTTCTTCAAAACTTCCTCACTTGTTTTTCCTTGCTCTTCTTGATTAAAAATCGGCAAGGTGTTTTTGGTCACTTGTCAATCTTCTAATCAATACACAAGTAAAGATAACGAGCATTAAGCTTCATGCTTAAACTCATTAATAAACCTTAGGTTATATGATGTCCTAAAACACAAAAGTGAATGTTTTACCTTGGAGTTGGAAGAGAGTTTGATTAAGTATCAAGAGAGGACTCCACCTATCCCTTTGAAGTTTGAAATGAAGATAAACCAAGGCAAGAGAAACACCATTACAAGGTGATTCTCGTTCACATATAAAAATGAGAGGAAATGAAGTTTTTCTTTGGTTTTCCTTACCTTGAAGCAAAGGTGATCAACAAGGTGAAAAGAGATGAGTTCAAGCTCCTTCAATGGTGATTCCTCTTGGCACCGAAATGGAGTTTTTGATGATTAGAAAAGACAAAGTTGAAGAGCTTGATCAAACTAAGAGAATGGTGGTCTTGGAATTAATTTTGGAGCATGGAGCTAGGAGATATAAGCAATGGAAGATGGAGATGGTGTGTGTGCTGTAGCAAAACCAATGGAGAAGAGAGGATGGAGGTTGGAGATGGTGGGAAACAAGAGGGAAATGAGAAAGTGAGGTGAGAGGTTTACTTGTTAAGATATTATAAGCTTAAAGCAAATAGTATTTTTACTTTATCAATCTTTCTTCCTCATTTGGCTAGCTAAGTGTGGTGAGTCACACTTAAAAACTGGCCCCCTTTAGTATGTAGTCTGATTTATGGTCTTTGTTGACCAACTAAACAACTTATATTGACTTAATACTAAATTAGCACTATTTGAGCACTATTCACAAATTAGTGCACATAATTGTGAAATTTTTTATTTCCCATTGATTTAGACTTCCTAATGTGATACTAAGTAGTACAAACATTGATTAAAGAGTAATTATGGGCATTTAGCCACTCAAAACCCATTTCTAAGACAAATTTTCAAAAATGTGCTTTAAGACTCCTTAAAGCACATTTTGTGTTTTAACTTGTTTTCAAGCTTGGTTTTCTTTGGTAATTGATTTAACATGTTCATTAACAGGTAATAAGGTCTTGGTAGGCTCTTAGAGTCTTGACCAAGGCTATCCCAAGCTTAGAGCACATTTTTGCTCTAATTGCCTTTATGGTACTTTATTGTGTTTTCTATGGTTTAAATTGTTCACTAATGTTTCTAAGGCACTTTTTAGCCTTATTCTACCATAGTTTAATATTTAAGAAACATATAAAGGTTTGGGGTATTTCACGGGGTGTCCGCACTAAGAAGCCAGACCAAGGTACCTTGTCCGCCTGAGACGTCCGCATCATCGAGCTGGACACAACTAAAATCCCTTCAACGCGTCTGGGTGAGTGGGCCGGACGCTCATCTGGATGTTAACAATGATAATTTTTTTCAAAAGATAATGAATTAAAGGAACTAAAATAAAAATTAAGCACTACCTAGACTAACCACAATCAAACAATGAAGATTAAAATGAGAAAGAACACTCCCCTAACAAATACGCACAAGTCCCTGAAACGCCCCCACACTTGAGTTCAGCTGTGGAATGAAGAGAATGTTCCTACAAACTTATTCTAAACAGCAAGAAGAACTCAAGTGTAGTCAAAGCTCAACCATAAGCTCAAAAAGAAAAAATAAAGAACAAAAATAAGCAATCCGAAAGGTAAATAGATGAAAAGGAAAGTAAGGTGGGTTGCCTCCCACCGAGCTGCCGAGATTTAAAGTCTCTGGCTAGACTTCCCAAGCTTACTGATTAGAAGATGAGGAAGTGTGGTTGGGAATACCACAACTTCCTAGAGCGAGCTTTCGAAGCTTCCTAAACGCAAAACGAAGTCTCAAAGGGATTTTCTTCTTTTTACCTTTTGACGTCGGAAGAACAGAAATGTTTAGGGCATCAGAATGATCCTGCACAAAGAGATGGAATGCACAACAAGAGTGGCATTAGCAATACCAAGATACTTTTTCAGTCGAGCCCCATTAACCTTAAACACTTCACCCTTGTTATTTTCAAGCTCGTAAGCTCCGTAGGAAGTGATACCAACAACTTTGAAAGTACCTGCCCAGTGGGACTTAAGTTTCCCAGGGAAAAGCTTCAACAGAGAATTGTAAAGCAGCACCAAATCTCCAACTTGGAAGTCCCTTCTCTGAATCATCTGATCATGGAGCTTCCTGGTGCGCTCTTTATAAATTTTTGCACTGTCATAAGCTTGATCCCTAAGCTCCTCTAATTCTGAGATCTGAAACTTCCTTCTTTCACCAGCAGCATGAATATCGAAGTTTAGGGCCTTAAGTGCCCAGTATGCCTTATCCTCTAACTACACAGGCAAATGACAAGACTTACCATAAACTAACCTGAAAGGAAACATCCCAATGAGAGTCTTGAATGTAGTTCTGTAGGCCCAAAGTGCGTCATCAAGCTTCTGAGACCAATCTTTCCTGGAAGAACTGAGGGTCTTTTGAAGAATCCACTAACAAGGAATTTGGTAGGCAAAAGAATATACAAAAAATAAAATAATCCTACAACTCTACTATGGGTAGGAAAAATTCCCGGCCGAAATAAAGTGTAAGTAAATTATGACGAAGAGTATCAAATCCAAGGGACTTAATAGAAAATTAGTCCTAATCCTAGTAATTGCCTAATTCTAACAAGGGGGGAAATGATCATTAATTTAAAGTAAAACAAATCTAACAATCTAACTAAATAGAGTATTTACAATGAACTATCCTTGATTTGGGATAATAATCAACCTAAAAACAATACCAAGTCAAATTAGCAAGTCTTGAATTAATCAAACATATGAACGCGCCGGATGTCATGCCGGACCTCAGACGTAAGGCACATTCAAGGACTTTTGAATGTGCCGAACACCATCCATCCGACAGTACACCTGGCAGGATCGATTTGTTAATGGTATTTCCAGTTTTGGGTCTGACAACAGGAACTCACTACCCATTATTGAATCGAGCATATTTCATGCCGTGCAACGAACAAGATAATGGGGAAAAAATAGATTAATTCCAAATCTTAAGTCTTGTTGCCCAATCTATAGACTACAAAGTTAAAGACCACTAAGATTCCATAACCTATTATACTCTTGTTTTATGAACTTAGGTAGAAATGAAGAGAATAAGTAGCGCAACCATTATTCACTTTGCACAAAGATCAAAATCTTAGTTGAAACTTGCAAATATATTAATTCGTCATAATTGTTTTACGAAGAAGATCATCCCTAACTAAGGATAACCAAGGATCCTACTCAACCAATAATACAATTACAAGAAGAGATGTAAGAAGGAAAAGAGAATCAAACTTAGTAAGAATTCCCTCGAACCCGATAGAAGTCTTCTCCTTGTAGGTTGGATTTGTAGAACTCCTTGGCAGCAGTGCGCAGTGATTTGTGTAATCTGAGGCATGAATGTAGAATGATGATGATGTGTTGAAGTGTGTGTTGGAGAATGATCACATGATGTTTATAGGTGTTGGAAGTGATTCTATGGAAAGATATATCTTAAATGATGTCTTTCCATAAAGGCACACCTCCAAGACATGTCTTTACCAAAAAAATACCTTTTACCCTAATTGTATTGGTATGGAAAGACACATCACCAAATGATGTCTTTTTGTTGGAGAAATATGTGACTACTTCTACCACTTAGGCAGTGTACCTATCGTTTTGCGGAATAGTGGAATTGTAGGGTTGTCGAACTCTTGGGGACCTTGCTGTGGTTTAACTGATAGTGTAAATTAACTGAGAATTCTAATTAGACTATTTAATAGAAACTTATCACTTTTTTAAGGAGATTGTGGTTTAACACTTAATGTAAACAAAACAGTAAAAAGAACAATTAATTATAACAGAATAATAATAGCAGTTATAAAACTCTTTTTGTTTGTAAGGAAGCACCCTGGGTTGTTCTGCTCACCTATTTCATCCAATTATATTAATATAAACTTCCACCATTTTAGCAATAAACTCAAGAATTTTAATTAGTTCATTGACCGGTCCTTGTACAATAAACCCTGATTAACTTAAATAACAAGCTGCAATTCTTGCCCAAGTTATTATAAATTAATCGCTTTATTACTAATTCATGTTGGAGACAGATTAACCTATAGGCGAAACTCGCTTCTAGTCATTAATCCGTTTTGACTTCTTCTGTCTAGAACGTTGTCTTAGCATCGCATTTTAACAAGGGACTACAAATATCACTTTAATAATTGGCCTGAATATTAAAGCGCATTAAGGACGAGAATCAAAATATTGCTTGAACAGATTATAGTAGAAAGTCTACGTAATATGACTTTATAAAATAGGCTTGCTTCCCAACCCGGGAGGCTAAGGTTATTACTCACACATAATTATACAAACAGACATTGTAAGTACGACAGACATTAAAACAGAGTAAAGTTAAAGAAAAGAAAGAACTCTCTGCATTCGCGGGCTTATTTGGTGTGATGGAAATGAAGAAAATGAAGTGGCGATGTGGATGTATGGAGGAAAATGGAATTCTCTGGAGGAAGTGTGATTTGGAAGTGAACGTGAGTGATTCAGAGAGTTGAGTTATGGTGAACCAACGTGCGCATTTTTTTCTGATGAAGTAGCAATGGTTTATATAGAAGAAAGGATGAGGATAGAACTGGACAACGCGTGAGGGATTTAAGGACTGCCGGCGCCTGATATTGATGATGGGGTAGATAGATGTGTTTGCAGGTGCCGCAAGAAAAATTGGGGAAGACGGTCGGCTCAATCAATTATCAGGAGATCTGGGTTGCATTTATTTCCTGTCCGTGCTTTTTTCATCGGACATGTTTATCTCTTGTCCGGCCATTTTTGAGCGGACGTATTGTGTCTTCTGTTTGCTGTCCGGCCAAATATCCACGGACATCTCACAAGCTTCTCTATTCTTGTCCAGTCTTTTTTCCACGGAAAGCTTGTGCCTTGTCCGCCCTTATTTCCACGGATAGAGCTTCTGTCCTTGCTTTCCTGTCCTGCCATTTTTCCACGGACGTGGGCTTAAATTTGGTGCGTCCGAACCACTGTCCGGACCACCCTGGTTTGGACGGTTCGATTTTGTCTGCCCTTTTCTCCGCGGACACGCCACAGACACACCTCTTGTCTGGCCAAATTTACCCGGACATGCCACGGACGGGTTTTTGTTGTGTCCGAACCACTGTCCGGACCACCCTGGTTTGGACGAAAATTGGTTTGCCCCTAAAATATTCGTTTCAGCTCCGTTTTAAGATCCGTTTGCGCCTATGTGTTCGTCTCTTCGTGTACTTTGCTCCTAGCTTGGTTTTCCTCATGTTTAACCAATAAATTTGTGAGATAACCAATAAAACATAAACTAGAGGAAAAACATACGATAAGTGAATAATATTATCCTGAAAGTAAGTAAGTACAAGGTAAATTAAACCCTTAAATGTCTATGTATTTCTCACTTATCAAACTCCCCCATACTTATATTTTGCTTGTCCTCAAGCAAATCTTTTTGACATAATGTTTAAACAAGTTAAAACAGACAATAATCAAGTAAGGAGAGCACAGAAAAGGTAATTGCCAATCTTTTCAATTTTAAAAGGGTACTAATAACATTAATTTCTTAAATATATATCTCCGTTTATGAGAATAACCTTGAAGTCCTACAAAAGAAAGAGAAGCAGTACCATGAGAATTCTGCTTTTAACCCTGAGCCAATCCACCATTTTCTTTCACATTTCCTTGAATGACAAGGGGAATGAAGTAAAATCTTATTCCATTATACCTTTCAATGCCACATACTCATGATCCATAATAAAGAAGTTTTTATCATTTTGGTGCAGAATGCAAAGATACTTCAATTTTGAAGTTCATTTTTCTTTTACCTTAGACTTTTCTCTCCACCCTTGTAGTGGTTTTGGGTCTACTATCCCAGATAACGAGTACCTTAGGTAGCCGGGTGATGAAGCACCCCTAAGAACTTAATAACCGAGTGGACGAGGCCTGTTTAGGATCAAAATATGTCTGTCTGGATTAGAGGAGTACCTTGCCTTGTTCTTTTTCCATCGTTTCATTCCAATTCAAATCTAGGCTCAAAGTCAAAACAAAATTCAAATGATAATTTCCTTAGATTTTTTTTGCATTGAGTAAGGAGCAGAGTGTTTTTTTTAGTATGTACCCTTTAAACCTGTTAACACCGACATTACTCCCTCTATGGCTCCTTCTTTGATTATTAATCACTTAACAAATTTAAACACAGTGTCGAAAAAGAGAAAAACTTAAGAGCAAGCTTTTTTGATTATTATATCTCCCCCACACTTGAACCAAAGCAATGCCCTCATTGCATAGAAAGAATTAAAATAACAGGGCACACAAACTACCTGGTAATAATCACAAAGCAAAAGCAATATGAAATATTGAAAATTTAAAGAGCAGGGTAAAGATAGTGTACTCCCCAGAGTTTTGCAGAGTATGTAGAGTAGCTCCCCCACACTTGAGTTCAGCTGTAGGAATGTACAAGATGTTCCTGTAATGAATATTCTAAACAGCCAGAAGAACTCAAGTTAATTCTCCTCCTTCTCTCCTCTCTTTTTTTATTTAATTTACTATATATTTTCTAACATAAAATAAGATACAAAATATAAGCACAATATAAAAAAAAAGATAGATAGTAGGGTGCTCCTACCAAGCTGCCCATCTTTATGGTCTTTGGCTAGACCGTACCTGAGTGTTTTAAAGTGTGACTGGATCTTTGAGAAGAAGCGTAGAAGCCTTTTCGTTGTCTAACGTGTTTCCCAGAAATAATTTTATTCGAGTGCCATTTACTTTAAACGATCCTCCTTTTCTATTGTCCAATTCCACAGCTCCATAAGGAGAGGTAGATATTATTTTAAATGGTCCAGACCAGAAGGATTTTAACTTACCTGGGAAGAACTTAAGTCTGGAGTTATAAAGAAGGACCTGATCTCCTGTTTTGAATTCTTGCTTGGCAATCATCTTATCGTGCCAACGCTTGGTCTTCTCTTTATAAATCACCGCATTCTCGTATGAGTCGTTCCAAAGTTCTTCGAGCTCAGTCAACTGGAACTTCCTTTTTTCACCGGCTTGTTGTAGATCAAAGTTCAACACCTTCAGAGCCCAATAAGATTTATGCTCTAATTCCACAGGCAAGTGCCATGCCTTCCCAAAAACTAGTTTGTAGGGGGACACACCAATAGGTGTTTTGAAGGCGGTGCGGTATGCCCAGAGCGCATCATCCAATCTAAGGGACCAATCTTTTCGAGAAGCGCTCACCGTCTTCTGCAGAATCCATTTCAATTCTCTCTTTGTTATCTCTGCCTGACCATTTGTTTGAGGATGGTATGGTAGAGCAACCTTATGTCGGACTCCATATTTCTTCAGGAGAGCATCAAACTGGCGATTGCAGAAGTGAGATCCACCTGTTATACCCAAAATTTTGACCCCGTGGTTAAGGTCTACGAGGTTGTGAGAGCCATCTCCATCAAACAGTAAGAGACTCCGGCCCGATCGGCGTGTTCCAGGGCCTGAGGAGCAGTTTCGTCATTGTCAGGGGCGTTTTCGTAATTTTTAAGGCTTCTGAGTTCTCCTATAGGCTTTCTCTCTCCTCCAAAGGGTGCCCAAATCAGCTCGAAATGCTTTGATATTTTAACCCATGATAGAGGATGACATTTTAAGCATAATGGCGTTGGAATTTTGATTTTTCGAATTTCCAATAATTTTCTAGCAATTTCTGACTGGATCTGACGAGAAATTCAATTTAAAAATGCTCCAGCATTTAAAAAATTCGTTTCCACCTCAGAAAATTCATAATATCCATTCTTGACATGTGGTTAAAATTTCATAGCAAATTCCTTTGGGAAGTTACTTAGTTAAAATATCGAAAAATCTTACTTTTACTAGATTTTCTTTATCTTTAAGAAAGTCTATATAAAGGGATAGGTTTTTGGATAAAATCAGAACCTCACATACTCAAGAACCCTAGAGAGTCAGAAAAGGCAGCTTCCTCTCTCTCTCTCTCACGTTTTCCAACACCCGGCCACCCAAATCATACCGAAAATCCCCCGAAACCACTATCTAAACACGTTTTCCGATCCCCAAAGCACAAATAATCATCAAAACCCCACAAAAACACCACCAAAACGTGAAGAACAGCAAGAACAACCAACAACCAGAAGCTTGGTTCGAAGTCCTTTCGGGTCTACCATGAACGGAGCACTCGACGAATCCCGGTGTGAAGAAACGTTGTGAATCTGAAGGTAAAACAGGTAGAAACTCAGCTACCCTAATTCTCCACGGTATTATCTGTCTTGCCTCGAAATTTGAGCTCAAACTAACCTTCGTGGGCTTCTGTATTGCTGTTTGTTTAAGCCTCTGTCAGATAACTTGTTTGCTAAGTTTCGTGCTTAATTCGAATTCAAATTGAAAACTTTCAATCACTAACGTCTTGTACATCTTTCAGGCTACACACCCATAAAATTTGAGCTCAAAACACCCTCGGGAACCTTCTGAAAACCCCTGTCCGTGGGTGGTCCGTGACCTCGGACCTATGGTCCGGGACCTCGGACGCGTTGTCCGAGACCACGGACACCCACGGACGGCGGCGGGATTTTAAAAATTCAAAATTTAGGTTTTTCTAATGATGTCCGGGCCCACGGACAGCCTGTCCGTGGCCCCGGACTTTGCAAATTTTTGTTTTCCTTTAATTTCGACTTTTCTGTGTATTTAGGTTAACTGGGGTCCGTGGTTTCGGACATTAGGTCCGTGGCTACGGACGGAAATGAAATTTGACCTAATTCTGCCTCCGAAACCCTAGTTTAGGTAGCTTTCAATTCCACTTTGTTTTTCTGTCAAAAAATGCTAAAAACACAAAAAAACAGAAGCGCGCACTTAGGTTAAAAACGACTTTGTAGTAAGCCGTAAATAAACTGAGTAGAGGAAAAACGACCTAGGAAGGGTAATGAAAGTAATTGAACCCTAATAAAGTCGTATATCAAGCCCCCGAACCCGAACTCTCCTTTCCTAATTTGATCTAGGTTAAAATTAGGTGGCGACTCATAATAGGTTCCAGTGAGCTAGCTTAGGTTTTGATAATTATTGTTATATGACAGTAGTTATTAATCTTAGGTTATAAGTGGACCTAGAACCCGTTTAGATCCTCATCAGCTTGAATAAACATAGGATAGGGTTTAAAATCGAAGCTCACAGACTGGCGACTCTGCTGGGGAACTAACTTCTTAATTTTAACTTGTTTAATTTTAAGAAAGAGGGCTTAACTTGAAAATGTTTATTTATGGCCTTTATATGTTGCTTGTTTACTTCTGTGCGCACTTTAATTTTGCACCTTGCATCATATGAGAGCGAGGGTCCACGCAAACCGTTTCACCCGGGACCCGTTTGAGGGTCCCCTGTCAGGGACTCACACCTTTAGGTGATGTGAATAAGCGGGGAAAAGGAGGAGGATGTCGTCTAACCACATCCCCTTAATACCTGGGCTTTAGCCCCAAGCGTTTTCCTGGCAGTGTCCTTACCTAGCCCATTGTTTGGTCAGTCAAAGACCCGACCGTAGACGCACACCTTCAGGTGATGTGAAAAAAGTGGGGAAACCCAAGAGAATAGCGTGCAAGCCCTATTCCTTTGTGGTGACCTGGGCCCATGCCCCAAGCACCTCTCCGGATCGATCCTTACCCGAATTGGATAAGCGTCAGGTGAGGGCATGTTGAATTTGTGTGGGCCTTGTCTGCTTGTATGATTGGCCCACTACCTAGCCTAGAGATTGATAGGAACTTCTCCTATGTCAGCCTAGCCCAACCCGAATCGGCAGCACTATTTGTTTGCGGCCCAGAGGCCCTGTCTGGTTTAATATGTGAGTGGTTTGGGCTTTGGCCCAAAAGCCTAGACTTGGGTGATTACACTTTCGGCCCAATTTAAATTATCAACTTAGTTCTAGGCCCGTGAAAAACAAATCCACCTAAAGCAATCCGTGAAAATCTATCGGGCCACTTCATTTCAAGGCCCATTCCAATTTAGGAAAAAACTTTCACTCGGGCTTTGGCCTAAAATTCTAGATTTAGGTGTCATCTTTTAGGCCTAATCAGAGTTACTCGACCCAAACAAGTTTTTAATTAGAACGCCGTCTTATCAAGTACTCCTTCCTGGCCCAGAACTTCAGTCCGGTCTTCTTTTATCTTCTGACAGACGGTATTTTGAAAACAGGTAAACTGTCATCATAAGCATGGAGGGAAAAGGAAGGCCAGTTACAATGGAGGATATAATGGCAGAGATAGAGCTTAGGCTAAAAGCCATGGAGGAAGCCGTAGAAGAGTTGAGAAACAGGATCAACTCTCGGGATGCGGACTTTCATGGAGCCGCTAGTACAAGAGAGAATGGCCAAGCTGAACTAGAAGCCATGATGGCTGCTATGGAACGGAGACATGGTGCTGTCAGGGATGCCATGGAGTCGAACTACGTCGCAGCTATCAAAGAAATGAGGGCAAAGGCCCTTAACCTGGAGGCCAGACGTCAAGCTCAGGATGCACTAGTGGGTAGGCTTCTTAGCTCTCTTCACGACCACATTAAAGTCGGCTCCTTTGGAGCCCAAGGATTGCAAGGGAATGTCGAGGAGATTGCCGCAGAGCTCAAAACAGCACTTGGGAAGACAGAACCGGACAATGAGACAACAACTTGCATCCGAAGTTGCACCCGGAAAAGGTCTAGGCAGCATGAGGCGAATCCCGGTCAGAGAGAACCAGGTTGGATCATTGGAGCAGTAGGACCACCCCGGCAGAGCTCCCGTCGGAGGGAATTTTCAGACATTGGCCAACCATTAAGCCAGACATTTGCAATGCTCCAGGAACGAAACATGCTACAGCCTCTCACTCCCCGACCTGGGGACCCTCAAAAAGGAAGGAATCTAAGTCAGTTCTGTTGGTACCACCAATTACCCGGCCATGATACCAATGATTGCAAGGCTCTGAGACACGCAATCCAGGATCTCATCGATCGAGGGCATCAATTTCAAGGACATGGGAGTGTAGGCAGGGCATCCATGCCCGAGTCTTATTAGAGTTTGTAGTCTTTAAGTACTGTTTTGCTTTTCAATTAGATAGATTTCTTTTTATTAGTCACCTTTTGGCTTTCATAGTAGTCCCCTTTGCTATTTTGGCAGCTCTCCCGAGTTTGTAGTTTCTAACGTTTTTTTACATTGAATAATACATGGTTCCGTTTTCACAATTTCCATGCAAATCATTTTCCATTCATTTCAAAACAAAAAACGAGCAACCTCATCGCTCCGTCCATACTCACTACAGCTCCTCGTACAAATACCACCTTCATCATATACACCCCGTGTGCCTCACCACTCCACTTCCTCAACATTTCACCAAATACATAAAGCCAAAAAATTTGCTCCACAAAATCACCCCATCACCACTCACCATCATTATTCCGCACAACCACCTTCCACAAATAACCTGGGTATTCAAAAGGCTTGTCAAAAACCCCACAATAATACTGGGGGCAATCTGAGTTAAGGAGCGATAATGTTTATTTCTCTTGTTTAAACGTGCAAACAAGTCTCTGAGTGTACACTTCGCGAGAGTCCCCTTGAGCGGTAAAACCAAGAGTAAAAGAGCGTGTCATTTTTACACGACTCCAGAGAGGTCACATTCAAAGGTAAGGCAAATGGCATGACTCCGATCGAAGGAGATAATTTGTAAATTTACGCTTAAACCTATGAAAAGTAACAAAGAACAGATACACAACTATTAGGGATGACGAAGCACCTAGGTACAGCACCACACAGCCAAAAGCCTGTGAACCCAGACATTAAACCCTAGGCACCCCCGCTGAGCTTTTCGTATACGTTCCTCTTTTACAACATTACAGGCTCCACGAAATAAGCCAGCCAATGATGAATAACCGACCCGGTGACCAAAGGAAGCAAGGAGCCCGACTTCCGAACAGTAACTTCACAAGTCCAAAGAAGCAAAACCACTACCAGCATGACAAAGCGATCCGCAAATGGTCCCAAAGTGACACAGGATCCAAATGAGCTAGCATCAAAGCAGCTCTCAAAGTTCAAAACCGGGAAACACATGAACCCCGAAAGGAAAGAAAATCAAAGAAAGGCAAACCTGAAAAGCCTTGAAGAAATCAAAATTGGAAGAAGGAGAAAGGATGCAAGGAACAGTTCAAAAATCCAGAGTTCCAAGCTCATAAGCGAAGTCATCACGAAGTAGCCAAACGACTTCAGGACAAAGAAGGCAAGTCCGAGAGACGGCGCGAGTTGCAGCTTTGGTCACCCTTATAGCTCCACATATCCTAAACATTCCTCCATTGTCCTGCTGTCATTCATCACACCCCATAGCCACGTTAAAAGCTCAAAAGACTTCCGACCTAGTGGTTGTGTATCCAATCACGTGAAAGTAACAGGTTGAACGCGTAAATCTAACAAATGTCAAATTCAACGGTTGAGATGTTTTTGACCAGAAGGAGAGCATGAGCGCAAGCACCAAACACTTTGAGTGTAGGATAGAAAGCACCACATAAAGATAAACCCTGACCTTGTGAGTATGAGACTTGTTTTGTGCGATTAATCAAAGAAAATACTGGGGGCAATCGATCGTTCCGATTGATTGCCATAAAATCCTAAAAAACTCAGTTTGCCTTAAGGAAAATACTGGGGGCAATTGTTGGTCCCAACAATTGCAACAACGACACCGATTGAGTCCCAAAAATCCAAAATCCAAAGGATCAAACCCTCCTCATATCACACAGGCCCGTCCTAAGCCCTACCTCCACATCAAATTTCTACAGGCCCGTCCTAAGCCCTACCTCCACATCAAATTCCCTCAGGCCCGTCCTAAGCCCTACCTTCACACTTAGACATCTGCAGGCCCGTCCTAAGCCCTACCTCCACATCAAATTCCCTCAGGCTCGTCCTAAGCCCTACCTTCACAACTCAAACACCCGCAGGCCCGTCTTGAGCCCCACCGTTTCCGGGTTTGACATAAACCCTAATCCTTCTACATCCGTTTAGACCCATCTTTAGGCTCGTCATAAGACCTAGAACCATCCTTTAGGCTCGTCATAAGACCTAGATCCAACCTTTAGGCTCGTCATAAGACCTAGAACCTCCCTTTAGGCTCGTCATAAGACCTAGTTGCATTCCCTTAGGCTCGTCATAAGACCTAGAACCTCCCTTTAGGCTCGTCATAAGACCTAGTTGCATTCCCTTAGGCTCGTCATAAGACCTAGAACTACCCTTTAGGCTCGTCATAAGACCTAGATCCAACCTTTAGGCTCGTCATAAGACCTAGAACCTCCCTTTAGGCTCGTCATAAGACCTAGTTGCATTCCCTTAGGCTCGTAGTAAGACCTAGCATTACCTTTTAGCTTACCCACTCTCATTAAACACATTGCATTCATCTCATTCATATGGGCTCGTCATAAGACCTAGCTGCATTACCCAGGCGCGTCACAAGACCTGGCGACAGAAAGTTGGTGAGGTGATGGCAATAAATCCTCCTTTTGCGATGTCAACTTATTTTTGGGATCAACGAATGGTGGGCAAAGGCAATAAGTCCCCAGGGTTTTTACCAGGAGTTATCCCTGCACACCGGCTTGGGGGGCGATGGCAATAAGTCCACATTGGGTCCAGCCAGGAGCATCGGCACGGGTTTCGGTCCCCCAGAAGCATCCGAACATCATCAACATCATCGGCATTATCATCAGCATCAGCATCATTTACATCATTAGCATTTCAGCATTCTTGCATTTGCATCCAGTTTTCACACCCTAGGCAGTCAACGCCTTAGAATAGCTTGACATCATTTTCATCATTTCAGGTAGTCAACGCCTTAGAATAGCTTGACATCATTTTCATCATTTCAGGTAGTCAACGCCTTAGAATAGCTTGACATCATTTTCATCACTTTAGGTAGTCAGCGCCTTAGAATAGCTCGACAGCATATCATCATTTCAGGTAGTCAACGCCTTAGAATAGCTTGACATCATTTTCATCATTTTAGGTAGTCAGCGCCTTAGAATAGCTCGACAATGCTTTGTATTTTAGGTAGTCAGCGCCTTAGAATAGCTCGACAATGCTTTGTAGCTTAGGTAGTCAGCGCCTTAGAATAGCTCGACAATGCTTTGTAGCTTTGGTAGTTAGCGCCTCCGAGTAGCTGGGCATCGTTAACCCGGTTTCATACAACGTGGAGGATTCTGTGGGGTCCAAAATTTTGGGGCACCACTCAAGCATCAACCAGACTTTTCACATTCGTTACAAAGTCCAGTTGACGGGGGGCAATCTGTTATACCCAAAATTTTGCCCCCCCTGGTTAGGGTCTGCAAGGTTTTGGTGTCGTGAGGGATATTTGATCGGGTAATGAGGGATTCCGGCTCGATCGGTGTGTTCCAGGGCTTGAGGAGCAGTTTCGTCATTGTCAGGGGCGTTTTCGTAATTTTTAAGGCCTCTGAGTTCTCCTATAGGCTTTCTCTCTCCTCCAGAGGGTGCCCAAATCAGCTCGGAATGCTTTGATATTTTAACCCATGATAGAGGATGACATTTTAAGCATAATGGCGTTGGAATTTTGATTTTTAGAATTTCCAATAATTTTCTAGCAATTTCTGACTGAATCTGACGAGAAATTCAATTTAAAAATGCTCCAGCATTTAAAAAATTCGTTTCCACCTCAGAAAATTCATAATATCCGTTCTTGACATGTGGTTAAAATTTCATAGCAAAATTCCTTTGGGAAGTTACTTAGTTAAAATATCGAAAAATCTTACTTTTACTAGATTCTCTTTATCTTTAAGAAAGTCTATATAAGGGGATAGGTTTTTGGATAAAATCAGAACCTCACATACTCAAGAACCCTAGAGAGTCAGAAAAGGCAGCTTCCTCTCTCTCTCTCACGTTTTCCAACACCCGGCCACCCAAATCATACCGAAAATCCCCCGAAACCACTATCTAAACACGTTTTCTGATCCCCAAAGCACAAATAATCATCAAAACCCCACAAAAACACCACCATAACGTGAAGAACAGCAAGAACAACCAACAACCAGAAGCTTGGTTCGAAGTCCTTTCGGGTCTACCATCAACGGAGCACTCGACGAATCCCGGTGTGAAGAAACGTTGTGAATCCGAAGGTAAAACAGGTAGAAACTCAGCTTCCCTAATTCTCCACGGTGTTATCTGTCTTGCCTCGAAATTTGAGCTCAAACTAACCTTCGTAGGCTTCTGTAATGCTGTTTATTTAAGCCTCTGTCAGATAACTTGTTTGCTAAGTTTCGTGCTTAATTCGAATTCAAATTGAAAACTTTCAATCACTAACGTCTTGTACATCTTTCAGGCTACACACCCATAAAATTTGAGCTCAAAACACCCTCGGGAACCTTCTGAAAACCCCTGTCCGTGGGTGGTCCGTGACCTCGGACCTATGGTCCAGGACCTCGGACGCGTTGTCCGAGACCACGGACACCCACGGACGGCGGCGGGATTTTAAAAATTCAAAATTTAGGTTTTTCTAATGATGTCCGGGCCCACGGACAGCCTGTCCGTGGCCCCGGACTTTGCAAATTTTTGTTTTTCTTTAATTTCGCCTTTTCTGCGCATTTAGGTTAACTGGGGTCCGTGGTTTCGGACATTAGGTCCGTGGCTACGGACGGAAATGGAATTTGACCTAATTCTGCCTCCGAAACCCTAGTTTAGGTAATTTCACTTTTCACTTTGTTTTTCTGTCAAAAAATGCTAAAAACACAAAAAAACAGAAGCGCGCACTTAGGTCAAAAACGACTTTGTAGTAAGCCGTAAATAAACTGAGAAGAGGAAAAACGACCTAGGAAGGGTAATGAAAGTAATTGAACCCTAATAAAGTCGTATATCAAGCCCCCGAACCCGAACTCTCCTTTCCTAATTTGATCTAGGTTAAAATTAGGTGGCGACTCATAATAGGTTCCAGTGAGCTAGCTTAGGTTTTAATAATTATTGTTATATGACATAGTTATTAATCTTAGGTTATAAGTGGACCTAGAACCCGGTTAGATCCTCATCAGCTTTAATCAACATAGGATAGGGTTTAAAATCGAGGCTCACAGGACCAAGACACCATGGGTACTCCCTTACGTAGAGACTTAGGTGACTCGTCCTTGTCTTGGTGTAGACCTAAACGTCCACCTTTCTGGTAGAAGTTCACAATACACAAATCTGCCTTTACACTTGGTATTGAATCAGATTCAACTTGCTGAGCAATTCCCACGGTGTGGTTAACAACCGCAAGGAACTCCTCAGGTATCATCGGTACAGTCGTTCCATCCTCAGCTCGCTTGTTTTGATATGACTTGGTGTAAGGATTCCAGTCCTTACCCATGCACATCATCTTCAATTTCATTTTTGACCCACTCGGGTATTCGGGTGTGTAGAAGCCTCCTTGTGCTATTCCCAGTTCGTCGCATCGTCGGATGATGTGGATTTGTGCTTCCGGTGTCAGGTATCCATTTAAGAGTATCATACCTGGCTGGATGACCTGACATTGCTCCATTGGAAAGTCGGTGTTGATGATGACGGTTCCTTCAGGGCTTGGTGTGGGCGGGATTGGATAGCAAATATTGAAGGTTCCTAGATTTAAGTTACCTATTTTAGGTGACTTTCACATCATACTTTAACTCTTTACTCACATGGTAATACATTTAGACTCACTAACACGCATGCATGTAATGCGGTATACAATCACTTATTTCATTTAACGGTTTAGGCGGTACCTGGTCTAGAAGAGGACTCTGGTGCCTCAGACCGGTCCACCACATTCAGGGCGGCCTTGCCGGATCCCGATCCCTTCCCCTTCTGGGCGTCAGTATACCTCTGGTCGGTAGGTGGCTGATTAGCCGGCTTCGGGCCTCAGTAATCGCAACGGCCTTACCCTTCCACTGTCCCCTAGGCTTGTAGTTTCTGCCATTCGGGTTCTGGAAGCACTCGTAGTCACGATGCCCCATCTTCTTGCAGAATCTGCACTGCACATCATTTCCCTTGCAGTCCTTGCCGGGGTGGTCACCGTTGCACCACTTACAGTAATAGTGGCGCTCCGGTCCAGAGCCCGTGCTAGCTGCTAACACATCACACACTCAGTACACATTTCACATCATAATATCACACACTTAAACTCATCATTCAGAATTAATTGGTTACCCTTGAATGGCTGAGAGCGCAGGGGCTTAGCCGCATAGGCATAAGTGGTGAGCTGCAATGGCTCCTCAGTAGTGGTGGTCTGGGCCTGGCCCTTGCCACCCTGTTGCTGTCCTTCTAGGGCTGAGGGTATGGCTTTTTCTTCTTTCCACCCCCAAACCCTTGCGTGCTTTGACCCTCGCTCGTGGCCTTGCGCTTAAGCGCATTCTCCTCGTCCCTCAGACGGACGGTGATCTCAACTATAGCAGCGGCATGATAGCACTCCTATCATTTAGGGTGTCAGTTATGCCCCGCAAAATAAACTCACAATCACATTAACACACTGCACATATTTATTCACATCACACTGTTGTTCCATTACCTGCAAGTAGTATATCCAGTAGGCCCCATGCCATAGCGTAGGCGGTAGCTCAATCCGTTGTAGAAACGGTTCACTAAGATTCGGTCTGAGTAACCCAGATCCGGTAACAGGTGGATAAGTCCGATGAAGGCTGAGTAGTACTCATCTACCGACATCTTATCCCCTTGCCTCAGATTGTCCAGCTCCAGGCGCTTAGCCTCTTGCACATGTATCGGGTAATACTTCGCTCGCAGTAGAGCCGTGTACTCCCTCCACTGAAAGGTCGGATCAGCAATTCTGCCCTCCCTCACTAGCTTCCACCAGGTCTGTGCCGAACCCTTCAGGTAGTAAGCGGCAAGACGAACCTTGACCTCCTCAGGCACATTCAAGGTCTCGTAGGCGGTCTCCATCTCAGAGATGTACGCCTCCAGCTTACTAGGGTCGGTCTCCCCTCCGAATGACGGTGGTCTCAAATCAGCCAACGCCTTGACCCAGTTGGTCTCTCTTGGCGGTGGCGGTGGTGGTTGAACTCCGGGCTGTTGCCCCTGCTGCACTGCAGCTACTAACTGTGGGACCATCTGGGTAACGGCGGCCGCAACAGCATCGGCCATAACTTGGGCCGTAGGGTTTCTCCCAGGTCCCCAGTTTCATCAGTACCGCGTCCGCGGCCTCTACCACGTGGTCTACCTGCCATCTGAATTCACACGAACATTTATTAGCAATATGCTTACACACTTATCGGTCCAACGGTTGTAACGCTTTCCCGACTAAAAGGTATTTTCACACTAAGTAGTGATTAACCTATCCATAACTATTTACTTGGTAACTATTGCTAGTTTTCCTAACTCGGTATATACCTAAGCTCGGTATTCTTGTCATCAGAGCGACACTTCGCTCTGATACCACTTTTTGTAACACCCCTACTACGCACTTAATAAACACTGGAAAACACAGCGGAAATCAACAACTAAATAATAACTAAACGATTGGTGCTACAACGCCGTCAACCACCCACGTGGTTAACAAGGCTGAATAAATACAAATTGTATCGGTCTGATGAGCAGACTCCCGAGCGTAGAAACTAAAACCATAAATACATATCCATATCACCGAGTATCTAACTAGCAACCATAATTATACACTGTCACTACAAACTCCCATCGTAAACTGTCAACAACTGAAATACATATTGCCACGGGTGCACAGGCGCATCCCGGGCCCGATATCCAAAATTTGGCCAAGTATTTCTTAGCCTAGATCTACAGCCACTCTGCTTCTCGATCCTCATCCTGCAAATAAACATAGCCCCCAAAGGGGGTCAGCAACCCTTTGCTGGTATGGCTAACGCGCAGCCCATCGGCTACCGGGATACGCGCAACCATTTGTCATGATGACATGGCATTCATTTTATACAACAACAATATATATACATTAGCATAGCAATAATATTGCATAGCAAATAACATCACACATAACATACAAGGATGAATCCTTACAGGAAACGATCCAACATAGTTAGAACACATTGAGAGCCTAGAGGATGTTGCCATACTCATACTAAGCTCGTTACATAACTCGTCACCGTCACTTAGAACTGAACGGATAACTTAAACACCAGGCGTGTCGGATATAGTGATCCCAAGCACACCGAATAAACATAGTATGCCCCTGTGGCCCGACGTGAGTCAGTAAAATAGCCTTGGATAAGCTAAAGGGAAGGTTGAAACCAAATTGGAAAACAACCTAAACATACAAAGAGAATCGAACCGGTAAATGACATCGACTCCCATACTCACACGCGTGGCCGGAACTACCGGTCTCCTCACTTCCCCATTAGCACTTATTAGTAGCTCAACATTGTAACACAACACACAGATCACAATCAAGTGTTTAAGTCTGGTTAGACACACACACAAGGGAAATGAGTCGCATCTCAACAACATAATAATTAAACAACTGTAAACTCATTACAAGACTTAAATCTTACAAGGTCATAAACACACAGAAAACAAACAACACACAAGCCGGTGTAAACCGGTAGGCAACAGACTGCAAGAAAACCATACCTCGGTCCTTGCCTCGACTGGTTCCCACCTTGAGAGAATCCTAAACACATTTAGTAGCGTCGGTCAATTAACGTACTAGTTCACTGTTAACATCACTACTTCACATTTCTAGTTATTTCATTTCCACATTTTGTTTTAACTTCTCATCCTTTAAAATGTCATTATAACACTCCTAACATGTCTTATATAACCTTATAATATCATTACTAACTTATCCCTATCATTAGACATCCTTTAATAACCTAGAACCCAAGTTTAATAGTGGTCCGGGACATAGTCCCTTACTTAGGTCCCGGACCTATACTTAACAAATCCTCTCGGTTTCTTTTAATGAGGTGGTCCGGGACTTCATATTGGTCCTAGGTCCCGGACCATTTCTAGGCAAAACTTCACGGACAATTAAAGAGGTTGGTCCGGGTCCTTGTACAAGACCCAAGTCCCGGACCCAAAACAATGTAGAACTCACGGGGTAATTTTAGGGGTTGGTCCGGGTCCTTATATAAGGCCTAAGTCCCGGACCTATCTCTATGTACAACTCACGGCCTTATTTTGATATATGGTCCGGGATGTCATCCAGACCCTAAGTCCCGGACCGAACTACAGAATTTGACGTACTCGCATTTTTTATGTCCTGCTGCGTAAGTTATTTACACCCATCAAATGTATAGCTTCCCAAATGATTTTACGTACACTCTTATACTCAAAACTTCACCAAATATACACCACATAACAACATAGTGCACAATTTAAATTTGCATAGCACTTAGGCTCTTAAAATGCAATAATCTTAAACACTGAATTTCCCACAATATATTTGCCTTTCACCTGCAAATACAAACAGCAGTACGTATGTCCTTTACTAGTCCTTTGAGAACATTTTTCTAAGTCATTTACCCTTGGCACTTTAGGTAGTTTCAGTAGACAACGTACGTTCATTTTCCAAGGAATTTTAAGCTATTTTGGTTAACATAAAACATGGAGGAAACACCATTTTTCTTTGAGTTCCCTTACCTTGAAGCAAAGGAGAACAACAATACGTAAAAAGATGGACTCAAGCTCCTTCCATGGAAGTTCCTCTTGGCACCAAAGTGGAGCTCTTGAAGATTTGAAAGGACTACGTCAAAGAGCTTGATGAAACTAAGAGATCGGTGGTCTTAGTTTTCGACTTGGATAAGTGAGCTAGAAGTTATATGGATTTGAAGTTGGAATATGTTGCTGGTGTTGTATTACGTGAAAGAGAGAAAGGAAGAAGAGGCTACGTGAGACAGCAAGGAGGAAATGAAGGAATGATTGAATGCAATTGCCTTTAGTAGATATTAGTTGTCTACGTAAGGGAAGTAGAAAAGCAAATAGTGCTTATTAAACTACTCATTTACTTACTCACTTATTTGTTCAATCAGTAAGCAAGGGTGTCGACACACCACATGCAGAACCGACTCCCTTTTAAATACAAGGGGTTACTAGTCTTTATTGGTCAATTAAATTACATAAGTTGACATAAGTTACAAACTAGCTTATTTTAGTTACTATTCATAATAACAAGGCATTTTTGAAGCGAAATTCTTGATTTCACATTGATTTAAACTTCCAAATGTAATACTAATTAATTCACATATTAATTAAAGAGTATTGATGGTCACTTAGCCATTCAAAACTCATTTACACGACAGTTACTCAGAACGTGCTTTTAAGGCTCCTCAAAGCACATTTTGTATTTTAACTTGTTTTCAAGCTCGGTTTTCTTTGGTAACTGATTTAATAAATTCATTTATATATATATAAGGTCTTGGTAAGTTTATTAAGTCTTAATCAAGACTATCCCAAGCTTAGAGCATATTTTTGCCCATATCGCCTTTTAGGCAATTTATTGTATTTACTATATATTAAATTGTTTACTAATGTTTCTGAGACTCTTTTTAGTCTTAATAATTTATTATTTAATATTTAAACAACTTATTAAGGTTTGGGGTATTTCACCGGCGAATGCTTCAAATTCTCTTAACAGAAGAGGAAGAGACGACGGCGACGTTGTTGCGGGCTGCGGTGCGGCGGTCACCGGTCAGGACTCGGGAGAGGCAACGGCGGTGTGTGGGCTGCGGCGGTGCGGCGGGTGAAACTGAGTGAGACTGTGAGAGGGGAGGAGAGTGACTCGAGAGTTGATTGAGAAAAACTGGAAAGACCGACGCATGAGTCAGTCAACAACCCTAACCTAAACTAGAGACACAAAGTAAAACGACGTGTTTTTAACTTTTAAGTCATATATTATATTTCAGTTATTCGGTTAACCGAATAGTGAGTGTGGCAAGACCAAAAACCGAACCGATACTTATTCGGTTAACGAATAACCGAAATATAAATTACGGTTAAACAATTCGGTAAAAAAAACCAAAATTTATTACGGTTTTCGGTCAAAAGCGAATAAACCGAGCCTAATGGACACCCCTACCCATATTAACCTTCCTCCCAAATTAATTCCCGAAATAACACTCCCAAGAGAATCGTCTCTTCAAGAGCGCCGACGTGGCGCGGGGAATATGTGAAATCGTTTTTTGAAGAGGCGATTTGTACTTTGACGATCAATGAAATCGTCTGACTCAGCGGGACGGAGGGGAAGGAGAAATCGTCTGTTGAAAATAGGGCTGTCCATTCGGTTTATTCGGTTAACCGAAAACCGAATTGCTAAAAACCGTTCAGTTTTTCGGTTAATTCGGTTCTAACCGAATTAACCGAATTACAGTATTATAACCGATTTAACCGAAAACCAATTTAACCGAAAACCCAAAAAATATTAGATCACTGCATAACTGATAACCGAACCAAATTTATATTCGGTTATTCGGTTACCGAATTAACCGATTTAACCGAATTGCCATATAAACCGCATAAGCTGGAAAAAATGAAAAAAAAACCAAAAAACCCAAAATTATATAATCAAAACTGAATTATCCTGAACTGTAATATTGCTGCACAGCAGCACATATGGCTCTTGAAGCCAAAGATGGGGAGTTTTACTTTAAATCATCTAAGTCACATAACTATCTACCAAAAAGGGAAATTAATGTTTTTGTTACAAGGTGAAGTCCAATTAAAAGTCAAGGAAGTGGCTGCTTTCAAGTTCCACCAGTTGGCCTTTTCCAGTTTCACCAGTTGAATTGATGGACCACACACAAACGTACAGTTCGCCACTAGCAAATACTCCAACAGCATAACCATCACCCTGAAAACGTTGGCAAGAATTCACACCTGATGGTAATATGATTACAGAGTTTAATCAGTTTTATAGAATGGAGAAGCATACAACAGCTGAATCAAGTAGAAACTGGTGAAAACAGATGACAAATATGTATTTTTCTACAGACTGAAA
Organism: Limonium bicolor; assembly: GCA_023374045.1. NCBI lineage: Eukaryota > Viridiplantae > Streptophyta > Magnoliopsida > Caryophyllales > Plumbaginaceae > Limonium > Limonium bicolor. Next base: position 95,448,999 of record CM041782.1, read on the forward strand.
ATCATTCTAAAACTTAGCATTATCTGAGATGAAAATCTAGGAGCAGCAAGTCATGACATTAAACATCGCAGATTGCATATCAGTTGAGGATAGAGCAATAGTAAAAACAGCAGCATGTTAGCATTGTGAATCATTCTCAGAATACAGCAGCAGTATGAATGCAGCAATTTGTGTGTTGATAAATGCAGAACGGATGGAGGAAGTGTCATTTGGGAACATAAAAACAACTTGTAATATATATATATATTTATATGTAATAGATGAGATTGCAAATTAAAAAGAAATACTAACCAATCTACATCATTCAAACACCCAAAATAGTTGATCCATGGAATGTTTAGCCATTTCTGAAAAAGAAACGATGAAGAACTGAATCTAGTTGTAAAGGCCAGCATCTAATTGTGTAATACAAGTAAGGGAAGTGTAGAAAATAAACTTACCCTAATCCACATCTTTCATACTCCCAATATTGTTGATTCAACGGAAAGGTTAGTCATTTCTTTAAATGAAAAGATAAGAATAAATTATTATGAATGATGAGTGGGAAATATGAATGGTTTTAGTGGTCTTTAATGCTTATTTTTCATATGCGCATGGATAATATTCCACACTTGTCATACGTTTTCCTTTGGTTTGTTGTTTGTTAAGGCTTGATACCTTTTTCTATTTTAAATGTAGAGAAAAGCCAAGGAAACAGTAGATTAACTCACAAGGGAGATGATGCAACAAACGGGGGTCGAATTGGAGTCAGAACGATGAATTTAGAGGACTTTGAAGGTATGTCCGAGCTTGTGTCCGAATTTCCAAGCTCGGACTCAAGTCGAGAGTTCCTGTGCTGTGCCTGATGAAATGTCCGAACTTTGGTCCGGACATCGAAGTTCGGACATGGTTCGAGAATCACAATGAGAAAAGTCGGAAGTCTGACCTACGGAGCATGTCCGAACTTGTGTCCGAACATCCAAGTTCGGACACAAGTCGAGACTTTTGGAATTGAAGCGCTCAAAGCAATGTGTCCGAACATTGAAGGTCGGACCAATGTTCGGATGAGACTAAAAATTCAGTAGAAGTTCGGTGTTTTGAAGGGAGAAAGAGGAAGAAAACTCTATTTAATGACCTAATCAGAGATGAGGAGGATCATTCATTACCTATCACTACATCACAACACTCTCACGCTGGAAAACAACGCTCCTTCCACTCATCCACACCATCAGCATCAGCTTCATCTTCATCCCCTTTCATCAAGCACGTTATCATCAACGAGGAGGAGCATCGACAGAAGTGAGTCAGACCATCATCTTCAACCTTGCGCCGGCAGCCACTGATTCTGGATAATCGTTCAACTCGAGGGTTTTTCTTCATTTAGATGAATTCTATTTTGATTGTATTTATCTGCTTCTTTGTAATGTCTGGCTAGTAGGGATTAACTCTGGGGTAGGGTTGTTCACGATGGATACAATTTAGTTAAGATTTCTGCAATTTGATTATGAGATTGTAATGGATTGTTCCTAGGTTAATGATTATCATTCACCTTCTCTATTAAATTTGCGCATTTATAGAGTTGTTTTACGAATCCTATTAGGATCAGATAAGGTGATTAATAGGAAGTTCGAATTAACCTGGAGATTTTGGGAAAAATTAGTCGGATAGATAATTTTTCCTGCAAACGCTAATAATTCTTCGCACGTAACCCGCCTATATGTGTTTTGTCAACTGCTAGATTAGAGTTGACATGTTCTGATAGGTGAGCTCTTCAATGAACTAGGATTTAGCATTGAAGAGAGTAGAAAGAATTGGCCTTTCCGTTTCTCATAGTCGAATTGTAGATTTTACTAGATTTACCCAGAAAAGAACGACCCAAACCCGGAGTTCCACTCACTTTATCAAACTCATCATTTACTCTCATTAATTGTTCATTTTAACTTTGATTTGCCTTTATTCAATTCAGTCACAAAAACAATTCACGACCTCCTAAATTTCCAGTTTTCTTAGGACTTAGGCTTATTTATTCAAGTCCCGTGGTTCGATATCTGGTTGCTTAACTATCTATACTATAGTGACCGGGATTTCTTTTGTAACCCGACAGGCTTTTCGTTTTATTAATTTCTAGGTTTTTCAATTTAGTTTTAGTAGAACAATTTTCCTGTTTGCAATGAACAAGAGCAACAACATAATACAAACTAATCTAATTAATCTAATATAAATACCTTTCTGCAGTTCTTCCACCTCCTCAGGTTCTTCTTCTACCCCGGTTGAAATAATTTGGTTTGTTAGCCAATTTTGCAAGCATATGAGAGTCTGGACCATATCCGCATTCAAAGAGCTCGTAAAATCATCAAGTACCCTTCCACTGGTACTAAACGCTGATTCAGAAGCTACCGTAGAGATAGGGACAGCCAACACATCTCGAGCCATCTCACTTAGTATGGGGAAACGTTCACTATTGATCTTCCACCACTTTAGAACATCAATGGAATCATCTGTTGGCTCCTCTTTCAAGTACCTCACAAGATCTGACATGCCCTCATCATTTCCTAACATTGTCTTAAACTTTTTTCTATATTTACTTTTCCCAAGTGAAGTTTCAGAAGTAGAACAAGAAGATGGGAGGGAAGAAACTTCATCAGCAACATTTGAAACAACTAGTCTGGACTCGTTTTCATACCAACTATACATTTCATTCAAGGTTTCTCTGATTTGGGCACAAATCTTTTCCGCCAATTCTGACTCAAACTTCTCACTAACAACAAATTCAACATATTTGAGCTTTTGGGCCGGGTCAAGTATGCAAGCAAGGTATAACAACATATTCATTTTCTCCATACCACCCCAATACTTTTCATACTTTTCCCGCATCCCCTTAGCCATAGATCTTAACAACACATCACCACTAGCACAAGACTCATCCAGTAAATCATAAATGTGCATCATCTCATCAAAAAAGTTGTTAGAAGTGACATACAAAGAACCAGAGACTTTATTAGTCACATCATAGAAATGCTCCAGAAAACCATTCAACCTTCTAGCAATGATCCAATCCTCCTCCACAAGAACACCACCAGCATTAACAATCAGATCATCATTGAAATTTCTATCATCCTCCGAATAAATTTCAAAGGCTCTTTCGAATTTTTCAGCCGCTGCTAACATTAGGTATGTGGAATTCCACCTAGTGCTCACATCTAATCTCAAGAGTGCCTTACTCCCTATCTTTGCCCTTTTGACACAACTCTTGAATTTCGCAAGTCTAAGAGGAGATTTCTTAACATACCTCACAGCAGCTCTGATCTTCTTGATAGCAGTTTCAACTTCATTATCCTTTACTCCACTCATAACAATCAAATTTATAATATGAGCAACACATCTCATATGCAAGTACTTACAATCCAAAACACTTTTTTTCCAATTCTTTATTTTTCTCTTCAAGTAAGCAACAACAACATCATTAGCAGCAGCATTATCCACTGTTACTGTGAAGATCCTGTCTATTCCCCACCCAAGAATACACTCCTCGGCAGCCTTTCCTAAAGCCTCTCCTGTGTGGCTAGTGATTTGACAGAAGTTTAAATTTTTCTTATTCAAAATCCACTCCTTGTCAATGTAATGTGCTGTCAATGACATATAACTTAAATTTTGGACAGATGTCCATGTGTCCGTCGTTAGACAAACCCTTTGTCTAGAGGAAACTAAATAATCTTTCAATGGCTGAAATATATCTCGAGCAACTGTCTGCCTAGATGGAATATGAGCCCTAGGATTCAATGATTGAACGTAACGTCTAAAACCATTTTTCTCCACAAACTTAAAGGGTAGCTCGTCAACAACAATCATATGAGCTAACATCTTCCTAGAATGAGCTTCATCAAATTTCCAATGAGATAACACACCTTCTCCTAAATCACCTTGTCCAAAAATTAACTGTGATTGTGTGTTATCCATCTCTATACGTTTTAGACAAGCATTCACGTGAGCTCTCAATGAGCTAGTACCACTTTGCTTAGACCCATATGCATAAAATTTATTACAATGCATGCATTTAGCCTTCAAATTCCCATTAGCATCAGTTACCTTGGTGAAATGTTGCCACACATCCGACCTTGGTTGCATCGGTTTCCTCTTTTTTGGCATAGTTCCCCTAGTTGGTACTGAAGCAGATGCTCCTTCAACATCAGTTTGAGTCTCAGTTGGACGATTAGGGAGTCCAGAACCAGAGGTGGCATCAATGGGATTGGGCGGGGTGCGTGATGACACCGATTCTCTTATAGCATTAGCATCCTGGGCTCCACTACTAGATTCCATCTACAACAAAACAAGACACACAAAAAGGTTGCTATTAATATATCATGTATAACTCTCAACATTAAGAGGAGAGGAGAACTAAACAAGACTTTAAAATATAACTTTGTTTTTTCAAACAGAAAACAACTCATTCAGTTTCCAATCTCTATGTAACAGCAATACTAACACATCACTGTGATCAATCGAATGAAAAAAACGATTATTACCGAATTTCCTCACAAATGAAGAAACAAGTATATTACCTGGTTCACTGTTCTCAGCGCCTCCTCAATCTGGTGTGTGAGATGTTTTCAGCCCCTCAATCTGGTTAGGTCACCAATTGTAACAAAAAAAAGTTATTAGAATTTTGAACTGACAAATTGTAACAAAATAAATTAACAAATAGTTTACCAGCCAAAAACATATATACATACAGCAGCATATATATTTAAAAGAGACAACAATAGAACATAACACATCTATACACCAAAATGTATTTCAATACTAATTGTTCACTGTCGCATTGTTTTCATCATCGATACAAAAAGATAAAAAAAAAGTCATCACAACAAGACTCAAGTCAACAGCTCAACAAGAAGCCGTATCTTAGTCAAAATCAATGAAGATGTGCCATCCTTTAATGACAAGACAGATATTGAAAACAGAACTACCAAAATAGAAACATACGAATTAATACCGCTATCAGCAGCCCCTGCCAAAATAGAAATAATGAAACTACGAGCCTCCTTCACAGCAGCATGTACATCAGACAATATAGTATAGATGCACTAATACGTCAAATATATAGCACATAACAGAAATAAAAAAAATGGACATGAATCTTAAGACAATAAACTGACAAAGGAGGACGCTATCATGTCCATTCAAAATTTCCTGTCCATTTTAAACAATCAGAAAAGGTATTCGAAAATGAAACATTCAAAAGGAGGTATAGCAGATTCTTGTGAAGTTTAGCAAAAGGGAACAGAAAAAAAGGACCTAGTTTACATGCAATTTTCTGAGTCATATTGTAAATTCCAGGCACCACACCACACTACACCTAAGAAACCATTCCATCCAGTCTCCCCCCTTCTCCATACAGCAAATTACACCAGACCTTTAATAAATGGAGGTGGCCAGTTTACAACAATCACTGAAGGAACAAATTTTACGTTAATTCTAACTTGTGTCCATAAGAATAAATTATTATGAACAAGTGTAACAACATAATACAAATTAATCTGGTCACCAGATTTTCCCGATGTCCCTCAAAATGGTCACCAGATTCTGAGTGAAATGATCAATTGTAACAAAATAGATTAACAAATAGATTAGGTGTTACATAGATAGTTGCTGCAGATCAATTGTAACAAAATAAAAGTTATTTGAACTGATCAATTGTAACAAAATAGATTAACAAATAGATTAGACCAACCTTTAGTTGGGATAACATATGTATCTTATATGTAGTTGGACTGCAAGATTCGTAAAATTTCTCTTGCACAAATAAGGTAGTTTTATACCTAGACTAATCTCCACGGTATTCACTGCATAAGATTAATAGTATCCAAGCAGGAGGAACGGTCATACTAAACCTAAAGGATTGTCCTACTAATCAAGTCTTTAACCAATAATGAACAAAAAGCCACCTAATCTACATCCGATTTAACACATTTCAAGTTAGATAAAAAATCCAAGACTTAGCAAATCCCCTTTCTGAGATTCCATGAATATTATATAGCTCTAGAGGTGTACAATGTACTAGAATCAAACTGACAAGAACTTACGAATTTTAGATGACAAGTTGCAGTAGCCATGGTGGCTGCTTGTATACAGCAGCATATATATTTTTTCGCAGCATATATATACAGCAGCATATATACTTTTAGATGACAAGTTGCAGTAGCCATGATGACAAGTTACAACATCAACCAGACCAAGCTAATAGATAATCCATGGAAAATGCAAGCATGCCAGCACGACACCAATGGACATAATTATAGGGTATGAACAAACATTGAGCACTTAAAAGGTCGATGATACATACTCTTCACTTTTCTTTGGTAATCAGGAAAATAAAAGTGGATCGAAAAATAAAAACCAGCGTCACACCTTTTTCCCGGCGAATGCTTCAAATTCTCCGAACAGAAGAGGGAAGAGACGACGGTGACGTTGTTGCGGGCTGCGGTGCGACGGTCACCGGTCGGGACTCGGGGGAGGCAACGGCGGTGTGTGGGCTGCGGCGGTGCGGCGGGTGAAACTGAGTGAGACTGTGAGAGGGGAGGAGAGTGACTCGAGAGTTGATTGAGAAAAACTGCAAAGACCGACGCATGAGTCAGTCAACAACCCTAACCTAAACTAGAGACACAAAGTATAAAACGACGTGTTTTTAACTTTTAAGTCATATATTATATTTTGGTTATTCGGTTAACCGAATAGTGAGTGTGGTAAGACCGAAAACCGAACCGAATACTTATTCGGTTAACCGAATAACCGAAATATAAATTACGGTTAAACAATTCGGTCAAAAAACCGAAATTTATTACGGTTTTCGATCAAAACCGAATAAACCGAACCTAATGGACACCCCTAGTTGAAAAGACGATTTTCTTGAAATCGTGAAATCGTCTTTTCAATAGACGATTTCTCCTCTAATAGACAACCGCGTTTGTTTTTTCTAACCTAGTGAAATCATCTCTTGAAGAGACAATTTCACAGGTTCTAAAACTTCGACATAATTGTTTCTCCTTCCCCACTTCTTATTTTCTCTTCTCCTTCAGCGCAACAGAGCTCCGTGAATTTTCTCCCCTCTTCCGCCCTAGTCGTCACCACCACTGGAGAAGCCCGCTACCTCCGTCGCCGCCGCCGCCGGAGAGCTGCACCGCCGACTACCGGAGACACTGCTGACCACCTGCAACATGCACTTCTAATTTAGGTAAATATCTAACCCTAAATTAGTTATAGTTTGTTAGGAAATTAGGGATTGTTAGTAAATTTTTTAATTAGTAAGTTAGTAACTGATTATATGTTGTTGTTTGTCAAATTGTATCCCCAATTGATTGTTTGCTAAATTGAAGTGATAATTTATTATTGGTTTGTGGAATTATAGTGAAATTGAATTGTTTGTGAAATTTGGTAATTTTGGTTTTTTTTTAATTAGGGAATGTTGGGAAATTTTTGGTGTTTATGAAATTGAAATCACAATTGATTGTTTGAGGTGTTTATGTAGTTACATGTAATTGATAAGGTTGAATTATAGTTGGGTGATTGTGTTTGCAATCAACCAAATATTGGGAATGGTTGATTAAATACAAGCTTTTAATATGGTTGAATGTTTGTTATTTAATATTCAGTTACACATGGATCCCGGTCCACCCCCTGGTTCTATACTTAGACATCAGCGTAGTCATAGGTCTAGGTCAGTGTGGGAAGGGAATGAGTATCAGGTGCTACACTGTCGCCGCTTCGAGGCAAGTTTACGGCGTGGCGGGCATGTTCGTTATGATGAGAGGATGCACCCATATTTTAGAGGCTTCTTGATTCATTGGGATGGCCAGTCTAGAGTTCATCTCCTTGGAGTGACATCTGATCACTGCACTGGTCGAGAGATGGCGTCGAGAGACGCATACTTTTCACATGCTGACAGGAGAGACCACCATCACACTAGAGGACGTTGTTGTACTTACTGGGCTACCTATAGACGGACTACCAGTCACGGGTACCACCCATAGATATTAGGGAGCGTTGTGCAACGATCTCCTTGGAGCCAGGCCGGCTGATCTTGGACATCATAGTAGGATCAAGCTCAGTTGGCTGGGTTCTACTTTTGGACAGTTACCTGAGCTTGTAGATGAGGTGACAGTCATGAGGCACACCCGTGCTTACATACTGATGCTACTGGGTAGGATCGTTTTTGTTGATCGGTCGGGGAACCAGGTCCACCTGATGTTCTTGCCGCTCTTGGAGGACTTTAATCAGGCCAGACAATACAGCTGGGGTTCCTCATGTCTAGCATGGTTGCACCAGCAGTTGTGTTTGTCGTGTGATGTTGGGGACAATGGTATTGCTGGGGCGCTGGTCATCCTACAGGTTTAGGCGTGGGAGAAATTTCCTTATATAGCTCCCATCCATCGACATGCCCATCATGCTGGTCCACTGCAGACTAGATTTTCGACCTGATAAAATAACAAATAAAGCGTTAGTCAAAATATCTATCGGGCTGCAAACAATCCCGGTCGCAGTAGTATAGTGAAATTGAAGCAACCGGGTAATCGAACCGTGGGACTTAAGAGAAAATGTCTAATTCCTAAGCATGTCACAAAAGGGGGTTTTAATGAATTGTAAATAAACTGATAAAATGCAGATAAATTAAAACAGTGGATGATATGATTGAGCGGGACTCCGGGTTCCGGTTATTGCAGTTTGGTTAATTATGTTATTTCTCCTGGTTTATAGATTGGCAATAATAATAACTCTGACGAATTTGTTTACCAGAACATGCTATGACTTAATTTTAGACTAGCAAAACACATGTAAACAAAATAATCAAAAGATAATATTTATGCAGATGAAGTATTAACTTGTCCGATGAAAACAAGTTTTCCACAAATTTATGAATTAATCGAACCTATCTATTTTTCACTGGATCGGGTCAAAATAGATTTAGAACGATAATGCAATTAAACGATCAGAATTATTGCAGGGAAGCACATTAATTGTAGCAATCTATATAATTATTAAGCCAGTAAAAATATAAATTCAATAAAGGTAAACGTTTAAAAACCAATATCGAATGTTATGTAAACACCAAAAACGCAATAAGAACGAATAGAATGTAACAATTAATAAGAGTTTAATTAAGTAAACCCTTATAGGTGTCTAGACCGGTCCGGTTTATGAATTACCCAAACCGGTTCATGAATTCCGGTTCAACCAGACCGGCCTCCCTCTATTATTCACCCGTGTCGGTTCGAACTCGTCGTTTTCTCGCCCCTGTCAATTCTCCATCACTCTGTTCACGCTGACTTTGCTCTCGCCCCGACGATGAAACAAAGCAACTGAGCCGACGGCGATGGCGTGGTGGGTTGACGATGGCGATGGCGAGGATGGTGTGGTGCGAGGTTTGTAGCGATGATGAAGGTCGATGGTGTTGGTCCGAGAAAGTTGGAGATGTAGTGCGGGCGTGATCTGTGGTGTCGATATCAATGGAGTCAATGAATGGTGGCGATTGATGATGATGATGATAGGTGGTGAGCGCCTCTGTTCGACGGTGAATGGCGAGGAGAGAATGACGGATCGACGTGGTGATGAAGCTGTGATGGGATACGGTTGTAGACGGTGCAGTGGTGTGGCGTCGGATGATGTGATGATGCGTGTCGACGGAGAAGATGAATCGATGAGGCTTTGACGATGATGAATATGGGTGAGTGTGATACGAGTACAGGGATGTTGACGGTGAGGCGATGGTGTTGAGATGGCGGCCGATGAAGACGGTGGTCGATGACAGTGGTGAAGATGAGCGTATCGGTGATGATGAAGTCGAGACGGAAACAGAGGCGTAGTGTGGTGGTCTTTAGCGTGTCGTTGGAGGATGATGACGACGGTGTCGTTGTTGGCGTAGCGATGGTGGTGGATGAGGCGTGAATGATGGCGGGTGATGGTGAAGATGCGATGCGGTGGCGTTGGTGAGTGAGGCGAGGCGAGACGGTCGATGGAGGCGGTGGTCTGATGCGGCGTATATCAGTGACGGTGGTGAGAATGGATGTTGGATAGGGCGATGGTCTGTGTCGTGAGTATGGAGCTGGCGAGATGGTGTGTGGTGAATGTGAATGCGAATGGAGGAGATGATGGAATGAAGGCGGTGGTGATGGTGATGAGGACGAACGACGATGAGGTACGATGCGGGTGTGTGCGAGGCGAGGCGTGAGGTCGGAGATGATGAAGGTGAGTGAGGCGAATGGTGTTGTGGGTGAGGCGCGGGTGTAGTCGATGGAATCCGGTGATGATGCTCAGACAAGGTGTTCGATCTCGGTGGTGAGGATGTGGTTATATGGTGATGGTTGATGTTGATGACGATAGTGCGATCGATCCCATATTCCAGCGTGTCCCACCTCATGTGCACAGTCCGATAAACAAATAGAATAGCCCATCTCTAAAAGTTTCTAATTCCATGTGTAAAAAGTTGTTGCTTCCTGATTATGCCCACATGAATGATTTCTCAGCCCATATATGTATCTTGCGAGCATTCATTCGGTATTTTGACAATTATACCGGCCCACTTATTTTGACAAATCAAAGCCTATATCATGGTATGCAAATTTGCTCCATTTTATTCACGTCTTCATGCATGTATGTATACATGTCACTATTTGTTGTGTTGTAATCTTTAATGTAAATTCAATAGTTTTCCTGCATTTTACATATAAAATATATCAGTTCACTCAAAATATAAATAGTAGAAAAACTATAAGATAAATGTGAAATATAAGTCAATTCATTATGAATATTAAATAAAATAAGCCGTTAAAAGTATATGTATTTACACTAATCATCCACTTCCTTTACTTCCGCTTGCCTATCGTTGGCATGTCGAGTTCGATGTGACCGGGCACTCTATGCATGTCCTCACTCACTATGGAGAGGCGTTTGACAGGCAGACGCCGCATCAGGCGAGTGTCATTTTTTGTATGTTGCATTGGTTTCATTTCACAAACATTTTGTCACTAACTTTTAGCGTTCGTTGTTTCAGATTGTCTGGCAGCCCTATACGGAAGAGGTGTTACAGTCTCTTCCTCTGTATTGCTTGGTTGGTCTCCTCATTGCACAAGCTCGGGTGCCACTTATATACTTTCATATAGTGGAGTGGCATCTCCCAGATCTTGTGATGCGGCAGTTTGGCGGGAGACATTTTTCACCGGCTGATCCTAGGACGGACAACGACGATGCACGGGTTGATCTGCACAACATTGACTTGAGAGGCCTCACCGATTGGAACTGCGCAACTCACCATTCAGAGTACATTGCCCTGTGGAACCTGCACACTGAGAGAGTCATCGATCTATAGATGGATGATCCTGGTCCTGTGTATGAAGAGTGGTACGGTCGTAACACGAGGAGATACATTGACCGTACTAGAGCTCTATTGGGATACATGGTGAGTAAATCTGACTTTACTTGTTTTATTTTAGTATTATGACATATTATTTTGTTATATTCATATGTTGAATTGTGGTGTAGGGGGAGACCACAAATGAGGTCATCGGCATGCTAGAGGCAATGCGTGTCGATGATGCTCTTGTTAGTGTACGGGTGATGAGAGACGAGTACAACAACACGTACTACGTCCTCCCACGGCCACAGCATGCCCCAGCAGCTGCCTCTGACAATGAATATGCAAATGTCGCTGTAGATCAGGGTGGAAGAGAAGGGCGTGGTCGTCGTCCGCGTGGTCGAGGTAGAGGAAGAGGACATGCACGTGGTTGGGCTGTTGAGCCAGCAGATCATCAGGAGGTGTTTGACATCACCGGTAGCATGACCATGTCTCAAGTCGTTGATCCTACGCAGCAAGTTGACAGCACTGGGTTTGCATATTTTGCGAGTAGCTCAGAGGGTCACCATGCATCATCCTCTGGTGTTAGGACGAGCATGGACTTCGACACCACCGTGCCGTCTTTAAACCTAGCTTTAGTTTCTACATCCACTCCTGGAGAACCATTTAGAGATAGCGATTCCCGACCTCATCACGATGTAGGGGATCTTAGTGGTTGTGCGCTAGATCCTACTCTCACATCAGCGGTTGAGGATCCTGCACCTAGTGGGACTAGGACGTATGTACGACGTAAAAGTAGATGATGTAGGTTGTTACATTTTGTAAACAACTTGATTTTGAGATTGTATTACTATTTTTTATGTTTTCTGTCTTATAAACTATTACATTTGGTTCACATTTTGATTTCTTATGTTTCTATAATGTTACAAATGTTTTAAATTGGTTCCGCGTATCGTGATTGTGTGGTAGTCATAATATGTACAGGTTGTTTGTAATGAATTTGGGGTGTTACAGCCCTTGGAAAATTTTCCAAGAAAGTGTTGTTCAATTGTGGTGTTCCAACACTTGGAAAAATTTTCGAAGGGCTGTGGACAGGTGAAATCGTCTCTTGAAGGGACGATTTCATATTTATTTCAATAGAAATCATCTCTTCAAGAGACGATTTCACTAGGTTAAAAAAACAGCCGCGATTGCCCATTAGACTATAAATCGTCTTTAAAGACGATTTCATGAAATTGTCTTTTCAACAGACGATTTCATGAAATCTTCTTTTCAACAGACAATTTCTCCTTCCCTTTTGTCCCGCTGAGTCAGCGCCGATGTGGCGCGGGGAATAGATGAAATCGTCTCTTCAAGAGACGATTTCTACTTTGACAATCAATGAATCCCGAGAGTGTTACTGCAAGAATTAATTTGGGAGGGAGGTTAATATGGGTATATTTTTTTTGGAGGGTTATTTTGGAATTTTTTTCGATTGACATGTGTAAAGCAAAATAGACATTAATGTCACATTCATCTTCACTAGAAGATTAATTAAAAACGAACGGAGCCTAAGTAGTATTTTTCGATCAAGCACTAATAATCGAACTCAATCGTTTTTGTCGCACAATAACCATAAAAAATAACATACCAAATTTTTTTTATCTTAACAAACAGTTTGTATGGCTTAAATATATGTTTCACATATTTATTTCAAATAAAACTATCATATGCTTAACAATTAATCGTAGAGGATATCGGAATGAAAAAAAAAATCGTAGAGGATATCCAGTTTCCCTTCAATTTTGAACAAAACGTAGAATAAGGATCGTAAACCACTTTCAAAATACATATATTGGAAGACATCTAAGTTGATAAATTAATTAATGACAGAGTTGAGGACCTTACTGAGTCATTATTTCTCTCAACAACAAGTGCGGAAAAAAAAGATAAATCTTTGGCTTAGATGGCACATGCAAGGGGAAAACTGTTTTTTTTTTCTTCTCTATTTTACCTAATAGTAATTTTTGGTGATTTGGGGTTCCATAAAATTATTTCTTTTTCAAGCAAATTATTGTACAATTAAAGAAAATAAAGAGCTCTTTTGCTTTGCTTATTGATCACACACCCTTCTCTCTTTCTTTTGCTTTTGTGACAATCAACCTTCAATTGCTTATTTTTAAACGATTAGTTAAATAATTTGTTAACAATCAAGTAATTTAAAACAATAACAAAGATAATAATGTCATTTATTACTTAAGAGACAAATACCATTACTATAACCCCACATATATAACCTGCATACCTAATTACAGAGATACTAATTTTATTTTCATAATCTAACGGACAAAGTAATATTTCCAATTATTCCTCATAAGAGATGTGCATTTTGGGTTATCGTTTTTATTATACTTTTTAGGGGTGTGTGTTTAGTTTGGGTATTTTGGGTTTATCCAAAAACTGAAGTAACAAAAAATTGGATTTTTAACCAAATTTTGTAACTAAATTTAAATTTTCTGCTATTCGGATATCCAAATTATAAACTAATCACTTGTTTGAAGAAGCAGTCTAGATGTCTTCTTGATTATTAGAGATTAATTACATTTTGACATTATGTCTTCTTTTTAAGGAATGGTCAAGTGCCCAATCAACCCAACAACCTTGAGTGATAAGATGGAGTGTTAAATTCTTGGTAAGCTTTCTTCATTGATCTTTCTTTTTACTTACCATTAAACTGTTCAATCAAAGTTTATCATCACATGTTTTGTGACCGCATCTGTTGTGTATGTTGTTGTTATATGATGATATAACAGGTTTATTTTAGTCTACACTTCATGGTTTATGCATCTCAAGTCGTCCGACTCTCTCCTATACCCATCCACAAAGCCTTGTTCAAGAGCGTTCACTAGTGAGCATAACAACTCTTGCGTGTCTTGCACATCGCTTGTCACAACATGGTTCATGCACCACACATGACCCTGGGTCTCTTCGTTCAGAGCGTCGATCAGCGGCGTGCCTGCATCATAATGTGTATGGCTCATCCTATGTGGTAGCTCAGTTAGCTGTTGACTAGACTGTTTTTTTTTATGTTAGCTGAACAACTAGGCGGACGGGCCGGGTTCAGACCGGGCTAGACATAAATATTTAGCCCAATCGAGTCAAGTGTTTAGTCCAAACCCGCCCAATCGGGCCAATCACCTGAACCCAACCCCCGCCCACCTAAAAAAATACTCATGCCATAGCCCGGCCGGCCCAGCCAGCTTTTAATTCAAATTTCTCTATTTAGTAACATAGATTTTAAAGTATAGATACGTAGTATAGATTTTGAAGAGTGTGCACGACACTCAACAAATTTTATAAGAAGAAGAGTATGTGGTCCATTCAATTGAATAATTACTACTGTACTATTGTAAGTATTTTATTACTTTTGTTTACATATTTACAATAACATAGACTAATGTAAGGTGTACTATGACATTCAGGCCGGGCCGGGCCATCAACTGGGTTATAACCCAGCCCGAAAAAAATTCAGGCTGCTTTTTTTTTGTCCAAACCCGCCCAGTTATTTTTTTTACCCACACCCATTGGTCTAAAATACGGGCCGGACCGGGCTGGGCGGTTGGGCTATCCTGATTATGATCGGCTCTATGTTATCGCTAAATGATTGTAACTTTTACATATGAAATACCCAAAACCTAGATATGGTGCTTAGATGATAAAATAAGATATAAGAAGGCTAAATAATGCCTTAGAAACATTAGGGAACAATTTAAACCGAAGAAAACACAAGGAAACACCATAAGAGCAATTTAAGCAAAATGTGCTCTAAGCTTGGAGTAACTTGGGTTAGCACCCAAATATCATTCTTAGACCTTAGTAGCATCCTAATGGTCATGCTAAATAAATTACGAATGAAAACTAAGCTCAAAAACAAGTTAAAACACAAATTGTGCTTTAAGGACTCTTAAAGCACATTTTCGAAAAATTGTCTTAGAAAGGGTTTTTAAGTGGCTAAATGCCCATGATTACTCCTTAATCAACTTGTGTACTACTTAGTATCATATTAGGAAGTCTAAATCAATGGGAAATCAAAAATTTCACAAATATGTGCACTAGTTTGTGAATAGTAACCAAATAGTGCCTAGTTTAGTCATTAGTCAACTAAGTTTAAATAATTGGTAAACAAAGACCATGACTAGCCTTATTTAATAAGGGGGCCGGTTTTCTAAGGGTGGTGAGTCACCACATGAGATAGCAATACTAGGAAAGGGGAGGGAAATAAAGAGAGTACTATTTATTTTTAACATAAATATCTTACTTTTACATAGCTCTCTCCTCACCTCTTCATTCTCTTCATTTCCCCTGATTTCACCATCTTCTTCCCTTCTCCATTCACGTAAGAGCAGCCCCCATGCTAGCTCCATCTTGCCTTGCCCATATCTTGCCCATTTTAACTCCAAAATCAAAACCAAGCATATATTCTTCTTAGTTAGCTCGAGCTCTTTCTTTCTATCCTTTCAAATCTCCAAGAGCTTGAATTTGGTGCCAAGGCAAACCGCCATTAGAGGAGGAAATACAAGCTTGAGGAGTTCATTAGCTTCTCCATTCTCTTAAGGTAAAGAATATGTAAGAAAAACTAGGTTTCCACCATTTCTTCTTCATTACCGAAAATTTCTACTCATGGGGCTTCATTTTTATGCCTTGTTCTAGCTTGTTTTCTATTCTCCAAGGGCTAGAGGAGGTCCTTCTTGATTCATGTCCAAACCTACCTTAAGACTTCAAGGTAAAACATTCAATTCAATACCTTAAACCATATTTTTAACCTAGGTTTTATTCCTTAAGGTTAGTGCAATGTTTAGCACTCATTAGAGTCATTGGATATTGATTAGAACATTGGCAAGGAGAACTTGGTTGGTGACCGAGATTGTTCAAGGAAAATCTTGAGTAAGAAAGTTTGTGAAGCTTCAAAAAGAACAAGGTAAATGTCTTACCTTAAGGTGTTTTAATGTATTTAGGGATGGGATTTAGATATATGATAAGTTTAGTTTAGAATCTACATTAGGAAAGAGCTATAAAACCTAGGAGAAACAATGATAATATTTGAGAACTTGTGACTAAGGAGCAAATGAGAAAGAAGATAGTTAAATAATGTTAAAGTGAATTATAAGAACATTTATTTTGCAATGGGAGCCTTGTTGTGTGTATTTGCAGGTCAAAGGCAATATATATTGTGGAAATTCAGTGTTTAAGATTTACGCATTTAAGGGCCTAAGTGCCAAGCAATTTAAGTTTATGTGCTATATTGTGATGTAGTGTAGTTTGGGTGTAATTTGTGTACTAAGATTGTATATTAAGGATTTAAGAGTTTATAGTTGTTTAATGGTGAAAACCTATTTGCTTGGGTATAGTAATATACTAGGGAAGCCATGTCAAAATTTGGTGAAGAAACATGATGTCTAAGATGTTCTAAGGAGACTTTATGAATAAGGAAGTACTAGGAAACTTTAGGTGTTGTTTTGATGAAAAAAGAGTGAGTTTAAGGTGTTCTTGTGAACTAGGATGACCTAGGTATGTCTAGGAGGAACTAGGGGTTACAATGGTGAATTTTAGGCACCTAGACCATGATAAAAGAAGTTTGGAAACTTGTGCAAGTTTGATAGAGATAAGGTGTAAAACCTTGGAATGACTTAGGTGAGAACTAGTGTTTAGAACTTGTGAAAGTTTTGGTAATGGAAAGGGGACGAGAAAAGTAATGCTTGTGAAGTGGTCAAATTGCTAAGGAGGGAACACTTGAGCTAGTTGAAGTTCTAGGCAAATTATATGTTAGGAATGTAAGGAAATAAATGCTAAGTGTTAGGAGTTTTTATAAGGATTGGGTAAATGTTTAAGAAGATCTTTGGAGGTTGTTTAAATGAGTTTGGTGGATGTTTTAAAGGTGAGTTTAAGTGCCTAAATGATGTTGGAGCACATTAGAACACTTGTGGTGAAGTTTGGGATGAATTTAACACTTAGAAATAAGTTTCTGGAGCCGACCTACCTTAGAACCGACCTTGGCAAGGTCGGTCAGGCTCAAAATACACACGCAGGAAACTTTCTGGAATGGACCGACCTTAGGACCGACCATGGATAAGGTCGGTCAGACTGAAAACCAAAGAACAAAAATGTTTCTGGAATGGACCGACCTTGGGGACCGGACTTGCAAGGTTGGTCGGGGCAAATTTTTCAGATGGTAAATTACTGGATGGACCGACCTTAGGACCGACCTTGGCAAGGTCGGTCGAGTAGAATTTTTTCTACCAGGATGTCTCTGGAATGGACTGACCCTGGGTAGGGTCGGTCGGTAGGGTCGGTCGGCCCATAATATATATATAAAAAAAAGAAAACTTTAAGGATGTTAAGTGGTATTAATCGTACACCATTAAGAGAACAATGATGACTAAGAAGATAAAGACCTAAGGGAATAAGTTAAGTATAAACTTAAATTTTTAAGGTAAGTTTGTAAGATTTCGTTGTAAAATTTAAGAGGTGTTAGGTGGGGATCATTGAGGGTTAAGCAAGTTAATAAGTTAAGTAATGTGTAAGTGTTTAATAATTTAAGTTGGGTGAATATTTTAGGATTTGAAAGTTTGGAACCGGAGAAGAATTAAACAACAGGGACAACCGACGGTGAACGGTACAGTCTTTCTTGTGACCTGCTTGCTAACGAGGTGTCCCTCGGCTTGCGTGCTATCTGTTTATTTGCTATGACTAATACAAGATAAAGCATGCAACCGGTTTTTATTGCTCTTGTTGTGAGTGTGTTTTCTTTACACTAACCCACGAGTCTTGAGGTTAGCTACTAACTAAGCTTAGTTCCTATTGAATTAAGGAAAGGAATTATATATTGGTAACAGTTGGTTAATACCCGTTAAGGTTTAACTAACACATGGTTTGTAAGATTTTCACTAACTGGAACTTAAGGGGGGAGTGAGGAACCTGGGACTGACTCCGGTCATGCATGCTAAGAAAAGGGGATCGGTATCTGAATCAGATCCGACTTCCGCTTAAGGACTTGTCTTCGGACTTGTTGCCTAGGGTCGAATGTCGGCTCAGCTACATTGGATTTCCAGTCCAAGGTAGGAGGCATTAAGATGGTGCGGTAGGATCACCTAAATCCTAAATTATAAGATAAGCTGTTTATTCAACTAATGGAGTTGATAGCTCATTGGCTAGGGTTGCTTTTGACCCGACAACATAAACATTGAGATAAGATACGACAATTTCTATTTAAAGAACGGTTTGTATACTGAGATTAAGATAAGGATAAGACTGAGGTAAGTTGAGATGGACTGAGGATAAGTGGAATTGGAACTTAATAGGGGTGAGCATTCAGTTTGGATAATTTGGATTTATCTGAAATCCAAATTAACCGCATTTTTTTGGATTTTTAACCAAATTTTAAAACTGAATTTAAAATTTCGGTTATTCGGTTATCCGAATTATAATTCAGTTCGGTTTTCGGTTTTGATTTTGAAAAATTCGGTTAACCGAAATATCCATATTTTGAAAAAAAAATCTATTTTAAAATTTTTAGTTTCAGACTTACTTACACTGTTACACACACTCAACTAAAACCCTAAATCTATTCTCGGCCACCCCCCCAGTCGCACACGACTCACATAGTCTCCATTTCTCCGGTTCTCCTTCTCCGACTCGGCGACTCCAACTCCTTCTTCCTTCTTCGACCTCGACCTCGGTCGACGGAGGAAGACGGCGGCAGACATCGACTGGCGGTGGGTGGTGTTTCTCTTCCTTCGGCGGCTGCACCTCCACTCCGTAAGCAAATCTCCCTCACCACATTTAAGTTCCTAAGCAAATCTCCCTCACCGTATGTTCTTCCATTCCATGGTGATTCTGAAACTTCATTCTTCCTTGTGTGGTTTTGATTACTGACATTCTACGCCAGAGCATTGTTTCTTCGGCAGTCGTACTCTTTTGATTTCTTTTCAGCATCTTTGCCTCTCATACTTTTCGTTTTGTTTACTTCGCTTCAAAAGACAATCTCGTCTGTGTCATTAGTTAGCTGGTTAGTTACTGTTATCCCCAGGGACTTTGGTATTGATCTCGTCTTTATGCCATATTGCTTAGTAAGCAAGTGCCTGTTGTTTGAGATGTGTAGGGAGGTGTTTTCTTCTTACAAGTGGGAGGTATAGAACGATTTGGCTGTAGCTATCTCTTCTTCGCAGACTTTTGTGGAGTAGAAGATTTTGAAATCTCTGGAGTATTAATCCCTAGCCTAGGTACTTCAACTGATTTTGGAAATTGCAGTTCTTTATTTGGTACTTTCCGGAAAAGATGCTAATTGTGTATTACAGGATCTCTGATTTTGACTGTCATTGACCATTTGCGAATTTAAGACATAAATTGGCTTACCGTTGCTGTTGTTATATACTATATTCCAGGAAGTACACAATGATTGGATCCTTTCTTACCAGAGGGCTAGTGTATGTGTCCTAAGCCAAAGGTGGGAGATATAGGTGTTGCATGAGCTATTCGCTAGTTGGACGAGTTGCTGCTGAATAGAAGGCAAGGACCTTGATATCAAAGGTATGGTCTGACATTTTAATGGACCAATAAACTGATATGGCGCATTTGCAATTGATTTTACAAGCATCTTTACTCATCTCACTTGTTTTAGATTTCAAAGTCTGATTTGGAAATCGAAGTTCTGTCTCCAACTGTAACTTCCACACTAGATTGAAGTAGGGTGAAAATGATTCCACACCAGATTGAAGTAGGGTGAAAACGATTCATTTCACCAGTGCATCTCTCTTCATTTTTTTTACTTGTTTGCACCAGTGCATCTCGCATAACAGATTGAAAAAGAAACCATAAAGGAGCAACCATACAGAAGCTCTCCAATCCAAAAAGGGTAGAAGAATGAACACTACTATATATATATATATATAAGATAAGATAACTGTGTATATAGAGATATTTATTTAACACTAATCTAGTATTAGTAAAAAACAATAACGAGTTGAGTGAGGTTCATTGTTTTCAGAACTGACCCTGAAATTAAGGTTGGTGGGTGGTTTCCCTTCTCCAAAGAGAGAGTCAAAGTCTTCTAATTAACAGTCAGTCAGTCAGTCTCTAGTTTATTACTTCAGAGTGATATATGAATCTAGTCTTTATTACTTCAGTTTTTATCACTCAAACAGGTAAGTCATGATGGCTAAGTTGATATTTTGTGTTCCGAATTCAGAGTGGTGCCTCATTGTTAATTTTCTCTTTTTATCGTCAATTAACAATGACTTAGGTGGTGGAATCTGTGAATGAGCTTGCTCAGATCATGAAAGATTTGTGAGTTCTAGTGATAGATTTGTAAGAAAACCCACAGTTACTACTTGAATTTTGTAGATGGATTCATATCTCTGCCTTAATACACAGGGGACAATAATTGATAGAATAGACTACAATATTCAAAATGTTGCAGCATCAGTTGAACAGGGCTTCAATCAACTTCGGAAGGTTTTCTTTTGTTTAGACCTTCTACCTATGCTATAGTTTACCCATCTGCTTCAGAATCCAGATCCCATGCTTCTATTAATTTATAAAGATGTTTTTGTTGAAATATGATCTGTAGGTTGAGAGAAACCAGAAGGAAGGTGGGTTGGTAAAATGCGCCATGATTCTTGTTATCATGTGCTTCATCATGCTGGTATTATTGATACTGAAAGAAATAATTTTCTGGTGGGTTGATTGCAGGTGATACTGGTCCATGTGCAGTGGGATGTGTTGCTACATAAGACAACAACTGAGAAGCAATGTAAAACTGATGTGTTTTGTTGTTGAGGGGGAGAACAATAGAAATGTGGGTTCCTTTTCATTCTGTACAAGCAATCCTACATTGTCTGCCAAATAGGCTTAGAAGTTATTAATTTTGTAAACATACTGATACTGATGCGTGCAGTAGCTAAATGCTATTAGTTTCTGTCTGTAGTGGGTATTTTACTCAAAACCAACCTTTGGGTTGTAACATGTGGTTAATTGAAAAACCAAAAAAAAAAATTCAAATTTCGGTTTTTTTTTCAAATTTCAGTTAACCGAAATCCGAACTGATGAAAATTTGGATTTCAGTTCGGTTTTCGGTTTTTAGTCTAAAAAAATTTCGGTTTATGGATAATTCGGTTAACGGTTAATTAGGTTTTGACTAAAATTCGGTTAATTCGGTTTGTAACCGAAATCCAAATTTTTTTCAGTAATTTGGATTTCGGTTAACCGAATTATCCAAATGCTCACCCCTAGGAGTTTACTTACTTACTCACTTATTAAGAGAATGCTTTAAGTCGTTCATTTGTGTGTGAACTATGCTTGTTCACTTGTGGATTGTTGTTTTATTGCACTTCATATTGTGATTGTGTATCTAATCAATTTCCATGCTATCTACAATTAGTCGTCGTAGCCCCGTTAGCTTGGGGGCCACGAGAGGATCGTACCAGCATTCTTGCTGACCCCCTTTGGGGGCTGTTTTTATTTTGCAGGTAAGCATCCCATGAATAGTCACCCTGAGAGTAGGGGTGGGTAGACTTAGGTGGGGCTTTTATTTTGAGTACGGGTTGCGCCTGTGCACCCGCCTGTTGATATTAAGACTTATGGTAGTTATGTCATTGCTCGAGATACTGTGAACTCGGTTGGTGGATGTTTTGGATGGTTTGTATATTCTTTTGGATACGCGTTGTAAATATTTAAGGTTCGGTATATTCTATTGATCAGACCGTGGCAAGGTCCCGGTGTTAGTTTATTCCGCTGCGACGTTTGTGATTAAGTTGTTAAGTTTGCGATAACTACGATTGGCTTAGGACGGGGTGTTACAACATATAAATCCAAAATAGAAAAATGTTGCATCATTATTCATTTAAATTCAAGCTCTTAAAACAAGACCAACCATGAATATGTTTTTAATCATAATATCAAAATTAATGAATCCTGACATCATTTGAGTGTATCATGGTAAACATATAAAAATACAAAAATTCAAACAATAATATGACACAAAACAATACTTTTTATGTAAGGAAATACACAATTCATCGTATAAGGTTTAGAATACATCACAAAACAATAATAATACACCATACAACAATGATGATTTTTTATCGGTTATGAAGTTCGTTAATTAGTTCACCATTTATCAGTTAATGAATCATAATATAAATTTTAATAAATCATATTATCATTTAAGTGTATCATCATAAACATATAAATTTTTTAACAATAATACAACACAAAATAATATTTGGTATGTAAGGAAAATACATGATCAAAGGTTTAAAATACATAACAACTTAATAATAACCCACCATAAAATAATAATGATTTTTCATGGATTCCGAAGTTTGTTATTTAGTTTACCACTTATTAGTTAATGAATCATAATATCAACATTAATGAATCATATTATCTTTTTAGTGTATCAACCTAAACATATAAAAATAACAAAATGAAACACTAATACAACACACAAAACAATGTTTGGTACGCAAAGAAAATACATGATTCACCATATGAGGTTTAAAATACATCATAAATCAATAAGAATCCATTCTTAGTTTTGACGTTTGTTATCTAATTCACTACTTGTTAGTTAATGAATCATAATATCAACTTTAATGAATCATAATACTAATTTTAATGTATCATAGTAAACATATAAAATAAAATAAATTAAATTTGTCCAAACATATTTATGACTGGTCTTGTTTTAAGAGCTTGAATTTAGATTAATAGTTGTACAAAAAAATTTCATTTTTTGACTTATATTTTTCATTTGGTGACTGAACTTAATGGTGACCATCAGTTCTGAATAGAACCGGAACCGCCGGGTAGAACCGCAAACCGATCGGAACCGATCCAAAACCGGCGCGCGGCCGAAAAGAAGTGAATACGATACACATTTTGGGATTCAGAACCGAACCGGACCCGGAACCAGAACCACCTAGAACCGCTTGGAACTGTAGAACCAGAAACGATGGAACCGGAACCGCCTCAGAACCGGTCAAACTAGCCATTGGTCAATGGGAAAACGACACCGTTTTGTCCACATATTGTAACTTTGTGTGTCCAAGATGGTTTATCTAACTTGACTGCTACATTTGAACCACTTAGGAGTGTTATGAGAAAAAATTAGGAAATCACATGTTAAAAATGAATACAAAAAAATGTGTGAGCAGTCCAGTATACGTGGTTTAACTATTTCAATGAATTTCCTTTGATTTATTGTATTGCAACTGTTCTTGGTCCACAAATAAAATTGGATTATCTAACAAAATTGCTTGATTATTATTATAATATTGTTTCAGGAAGTCCACTCATTGATGATTATGTTCAACAACATGTAGAAAAGGTTAATGTAGTCTTGAAAAAGCTACATGATGAGTATACTTCAAAGTATCGTTCGGATAAGCTTTCTTCTCCTAGTGGTAGTGGTTCATCTACTAAACCACCACAGCCCAGTAGCAAGAAGTTCCTTGATTTATAGTATTTGAAAAAACCAAAATCAGTTCATTCGGGTTCCGGATTTTGTACATATGATGATTATATTAATTTCACTTTTGTTCCTTAATTTTCGTAAATTCAATAAAAAAATTAAGTCTTTGTTTTTTACACAATTAAGATTATAAACTTGAGGAATAAACTATCTAGGAGTAAAGTGGACAAAGAGAACAACGTGTGTACGCAAACGGAGCTCAAATAGGAGCTAAAATGAAAAAACTGGAGCAGATCAAATCTTTGCGAACCAGTCGGAACTGCCCCGGAACTGGTCGGAACTGTAACACCCCTAATCCTAAACCTGTAATAACGTCGCAAGTCGTAGCATAATGAATAACAAATCGCAGCGGAAAATAAAGCTATCTACCTTGGTGTTACAAGCCGTCACTCACCCTTGTGAGCAACAAGGCAACCTTACTCTTTCCAACAATACAACTCCCCACACTGTGATGAACAGATACTGAGCACTCTAATTATTACAACCCAAATCCAACTAAATGAGCAACTAACTGAATACAACAACCTCTTTAATACAATACAAAATAAAACCAAAGGTGTTTGCTGAAAACACAACAGCTACCCCCGAGTCCCGCACTCTGGCTTGAGTCTTCTTCAATAACCTGGAATGTTTGGCCCAATGAAGGGCTCAACAATCGAAATGCTGGTAAGCTAAATGTAGTCTTAAATCATTTGGATTCCTTAAGTCATTTTAGCCATCTTGATATTAGGTTCATTACATAAAATACCGGTTTATAATAATAGCAGTGACAACTGTAAACATTTAACAATCACTTAGCAATTCACCTGTAAACACCCGTGTACAATAGTACACGACACCAATAACCACACAACAATAACTCATAGAAATAACCAATAGTCACACATCAATAATCCACAACAATAACCAATAATCATATATTAATAACTCATAACGATCACCAAACAAGATACGCGTATTAAACTGTACTTGTTAGTTAGCCACCTAACCCTTATCCTTTAAACCAATCATTTAACCTTTTCCAATTAATTTCCACCTCAAGTGTCATGTTAAGTCAACCTTAATAACTTATTAATGGACGATTGTCCCCTGTGTTCCATTGGAACTGTTTACCAGCTGAGCCTATGGCCCTGGCTAATTGACCGATTCGGTCAACCTGTGCACCAACGACAGTGCCTTCCGCCATCCCCGAATGTGGCTGATGGATTTCCTTTGAGTGACTCTCCATTGAAGTCTCTCGTAGTGATTACAATGCGTAACCAGAAAGTAGAAACGATCTGGATTCCTCTCTTTATAAGTTAGCCCATTTGTCAGTGACATAATAACCAATCCTTGAGTTAAGACTATCATAGTTGACCATCAGTTAGGTTCAATAATACCTAAAGGTCAGTTAGTCTTGTTTTAGTTTAGATGTATAAACTTCCAGTCATAAGACGTTCTGAAATACCCCAAACCTTAATAAGTTGTTTAAACATTAAATAATAAATTATTAAGACTAAAAAGAGTCTTAGTAACATTAGTAAACAATTTAATAAACAATAAATACAATAAAATCCTTAAAGGCAATAAGGACAAAAACATGCTCTAAGCTTGGGATAATCTTGGTTAAGACTTAAGGAAATTACCAAGACCTATTTATATATTAATGAACCTATTAAATCAATTACCAAAGAAAACCAGCTTGAAAACAAGTTTAAAACACAAAATATGCTTAAAGGAGTCTTAAAGCACGTTTTTGAGAAACTGTTTTGTAAATGAGTTTTGAATGGCTAAATGTCCATCAATACTCTTTAATTAATATGTGTACTACTTAGTATCACATTTGGAAGTTTAAATCAATGGGAAATCAAAGATTTCACTGCTGGTTGCCTTGTTTAGTGAATAGTAACTAAAATAAGCTAGGTTGTAACATATGTCAACATAAGATTTAATTGATCAATTAAGGCTGGGTAACCCCTTATATTATATGGGGGCCGGTTTTATTGTGTGTGGTGAGTCACCACCCTTGTCAATCAACCAGCAAAATAAATGAGTAATTAAGAGAGAACATTATTTGCTTTATTAACTACTACCCACTCAAGGCTTTTGCAATCAATCATTCTCTTCATCTCCCTCATTCTCACGTATCCCATCTCCTTCCTGCTCTCTTTCACGGTTGAACCAGACCACCACCAACACCATCTTCAAATCCTTGTAACTCCTAGCTCACTTGGCCAAATCAAAAACTAAGACCACCAATCTCTTAGTCTCATCAGCTCTTCAACTGGTCCTTTCAAATCTTCAAGAGCTCCATTTGTGCCAAGAGGATCTCCATGGAAGGAGCTTGAGCTCATCTTTTCACATATTGTGGTTCTCCTTTGCTTCAAGGTAAGGAAACTCAAAGAAAAATGATGTTTCCTCTATGTTTGGTGCTGTCCGAAAATTGCCTTAAATGGTGTCCTTATGTTGCCTTATTTTAGCTTCATTCCAACCTTTCAAGGACTGGGTGGAGTCCTCTCTTGACAAATATCCAAACTCTCTTCAAGATCTAAGATTTCGGTAACAGGAAAGAAGTTGTGAGGAAAGGAGAATTGCCTTAAATGGTGTCCTTATGTTGCCTTATTTTAGCTTCATTCCAACCTTTCAAGGACTGGGTGGAGTCCTCTCTTGACAAATATCCAAACTCTCTTCAAGATCTAAGATTTCGGTAACAGGAAAGAAGTTGTGAGGAAAGGAGGTAATTATGCTAACCTAAAATAGCTTGTAATGCTTTAGGAAAATGAGCTAATATTGTTTGTTGAAACTACCTAAAGAGCCAATGGTAAAAGGAGTTAGTAAAATGTTCTCAAAGAGACTAGTAAAAGGACATATGTATTGTTGTGTGTATTTGCAGGTCAAAGGCAAATATATTATGGGAAATTCAGTGTTTAAGATTTATGCATTTTAAGAGCCTAAGTGCTATGCAATTTAAATTGTGCACTATGTGGTAATATGGTGTATATTTGGTGAAGTTTTGTGTATAAGAGTGTTCTTGATGGATCTTAGTGTTCTAGTATGTTAATGGTAAAAACAATGTGTTATGGCTTAGTGATATTCTAGGAGAGTCCATGTCGAAATTTTGGAAATGTCCAAGAAGTTCTGGGTGTTTATATAAGGTTTGTGAACTGGAAATGTTAGTGAATGACTAAGTGTTTTACAGGAGAAGAAATAATGCTTAAGTGTTGATGGATTTGATAAGAAGATTGTGTAACAAGTAAAACATGGGAATAGGTGTGTTTAGATGATATTTTGACATTAGAATATACCTAGGAACATTAGGTAAGTTTATACATTTAATGGAGGTAAGGAACTAAGGCAACAAGACCTGAAAAATAACGTTCGGGACTAATACTGGAGTGGTCCGGGTTTGAAACCAAGAACCTAACCCCGGACCACCCCAAAAACATACCCGAAGAGTGAGTTCTGTATGTGGTCCGGGATTGAAAGTCGGACCTAAACCCGGACCAGGTGAAAAAGAGGGCAGAGAGTTTTGCGATGATGTAGTCCGGGTTTGTAAACTCGGACATAAACCCGGACCACCCTAAAAATGTCCCAGAGAGTGTTTTTAGGTCTTTCTAAGGTGGGAAATCGAATGTTAAAGGTAATACATGATTATTAAGAGGTGTTTGATGACTAATAATGACCATTAGGAGGGTGAACAAGAATAATTAAATGTGGAAGTATAATGTACAGTCATGCAAAGTAGTTAGCTAACTATAAGTCAAGTACGGTAATTAACCGACATTACTAAATGTGTTTAGGATTCTCTCAAGGTAGAAACCAGTCGAGGCAAGGACCGAGGTATGGTTTTCTTGCAATCTGTTGCCTACCGGTTTACACCGGCTTGTGTGTTGTTTGTTTTCTGAGTGTTTATGACCTTGTAAGACTTAAGTCATGTAATGAGTTTACAGTTGTTCATATTATTATGTTGTTGAGATGCGACTCATTTCCCTTGTGTGTGTCTAACAAGACTTAATCACTTGATTGTGACCTGTGTATTGTGTTGCAATGTTGTACTACTAACAAGTGCTAACGGGGAAGTGAGGAGTCCGGTAGTTCCGGCCACGCGTGTGAGTATGGGAGTCGATGTCATTTACCGGTTCGATTCTCTCTGTATGTTTAGGTTGTTTTCCAATTTGGTTTCAACCTTCCCTTTAGCTTATCCAAGGCTATTTTACTGACTCACGTCGGGCCACAGGGGCATACTATGTTTATTCGGTGTGCTTGGGATCACTATATCCGACACACCTGGTGATTAAGTTATCCGTTCAATTTAAAGTGACGGTAACGAGTTATGTAACGAGCTTGGCATGAGTTTGGCAACAACCTCTAGGCTCTCAATGTGATCTAACATTGTTGGTTCATTTCCTAAAAGGATTCGTTCTTGTGTGTTATGTGTGATGTTATTTGCTATGCAATATTCTTGCTATGCTAATGTATGTATGTTGTTGTTGTGTAAAACGAATGCCATGTTATCTTGACAATGGTTGCGCTATCCCGGTAGCCGATGGGCTGCGCGTTAGCCATACCAGCAAAGGGTTGCTGACCCCCTTTGGGGGCTATGTTTATTTGCAGGATAGGATCGAAGAAGCGGAGTGGCTGTAGATCTAGGCTAAGAAGCACTTTGGCCAAATTTTGGATATCGGGCCCGGGATGCGCCTGTGCTCCCGTGGCAATATGTATTCCAGTTATTGACAGTATACAATGGAAGTTTGTAGTGACAGTGTATAATTATGGTTGCTAGCTAGATACTCGGTGATATGAATATGTAATTATGGTTTTAGTTCTACGCTCGGGAGTCTGATCATCAGACCGATACAACTTGTATTTATTCAGCCTTGTTAACCACGTGGGTGGTTGACGGCGTTGTAGCACCAATCGTTTAGTTATTATTTAGTTGTGTGATTTCCGCTGTGTTTCCAGTTATTATTAAGTGCGTAGTAGGGGTGTTACACGTTCGCGTATGAAATACAACGCAACAGTTGAGCAATACAGCACACAATACCATATACATAAAATCACAGATATCGCTCTTGGCAATTAAACATATAATGTCTGGACCTTAGGATAATCCTTAGGACATTCATACCACACAATTAACATACCGTTCACCAAGTAACTGCTAGCTTGACAAGTTCCTGTGCAGTAGTTCCTTCATGTACGCTGTTATATAAACGTGCAATACCGGGTAATATTAATATAACTATTCATTAAATATTACAGTACTGTCACTGTAGAGTTTATTTACGTAGTATACTAACTCCATATGTTCTTTAGTTTCCCCCTGTTATTTATCAGTGGTTCTAGGTAGTTCACTAGTTCATTATTTTATGTGATCTCCACATGTGATAACGAATTTCCACCTTGTGGTAAATTTCTATTTCCTTATTTATAACCTCATAATTGTTTCCACTTATTCTTTATATTATATCCCCTGGTCATTTTTATTATCACCACAATTATTCTATAAACTTTATATTATACTCCATAATATACCATAATACATGATATTACCTAGTTTTACTTCCTTTCCTTATTAAATTACAAAACCAACCTTATTAATTCGGTATTTATATATTATACCCAACAACTTAATAAATTACTAATAACTACATATAGTTCCCGGTAATCATAATTTGAACCCATTAACTTTTACAACTTACCAAATAACCATATACTTTTATAATTTATTAAATACCCAGATTAGTTTTCGGAAATTGTAAAACAAATATATTAACTTTTATAAATTGCCAAATAAACTTATAACTTTTATAATTCACTAATTACCCACATTAACCTTTGTAATTATTAATTAACCATACTACCTTTTTAATTTACTAATTAGCCACTTAATATTTCGGTAATTCCAAAATGGATATTCTAATTTTTATAAATTACCAAATGACCTCATTAATTTTCGGTCTTGACATATACTTTCCTTATATTTACATTTTAATCCCAAAACTTTATATAAGTTACATATTAACTTATAAATTATAGTTTTAATATTTAATTCACTAAAATAACCAAAACAATCCACAACTTTCTTCAATTCTCATTTCCGCCCCATATTAAATTCTATTTTTATATATACTTCCATAAATTACATATTCACCCCAAAACTTTTATAAACTTAATATTTTATGTCATAAAACATTTTAACCCAAAGTTTTTGGTCAACACTTTGACCAAGACTTAATTTCATCATTAATATTTTAATAAACCCATAAAATCCTATGTAATTCTCGGTTATACTCAAAACTTCTCAATAATTACAAAATAGTCCCTAAACTTTATAAATTGTTATTTTAACACTTAAACACTTATTTAAATTCACCAAAATTCATAATATTAATTCCTACCTTATATTATAACATAAATTTACCAAATAACTTCTTATACTCTCGACAATTATAATTTGTACACCAAACTTTTCAAAATTTACATTTTAGCCACATAGCTTTATAAACTAGCCATTTAAAATACTTGTAGCTATTTTTAATATTCCCAAAATTTATAATATAATCTAATATACTTATATATTTTGAAAATCACCATTTAACTCATTTAATCCTCGGCCTTAATATATTTTACCATATAGTTTCCAAAACTTGATTTAAACCTTATGGTAAATACTTATAATTGTATATAAGCCATATAACACTTCTAAAAATTATGCTAATGACTTAGAATGTTTATAAACTCAAAATGGGACATTTAATCCTCAAATATTTCGGTTTGAATATATATGCATCTTAATTAATTTTTGTGACACATATTTATACCTTAAGGTAATAATCTTACCTTATATGTTATAAATTATTTTCTTGACATTATACCCCATATATTTTCGGCCTTAATTATTAGAGGTTATACATAATTTTTTTTGTACTAATGTTTGAAGCTTAATTCAAGCTTAAACTTAATAAACCTTAATTAAATAAACTTACCCTTAAATCAAGACATTTCTTGTACTTGATTTCTCCGTGAATTCCAAGCTCTCAAAATGCTATTTTGATGTAGAGATTTCGGCCTCCTTATACATATTTAGGAGATCCATTTGTTAGACTTCTAACAAAAATTTATAAATAAGATTTGGAGTAGTTTTACAAGAGTTTACCTTAGGAATTTAACAAGGTATTTTTGATACACCTTGTGATAAATCCAAGTTTCCTTCATGAAATAATGAAGAGAATATGGATTTAGGAGGTTTTAAATTTCAAAAATTGCTTAAGGAATTTTCTTAAGATTTTCAACATGAAAATATACCTTAACTTGATCTTGTTGTTCCTTGTGTTGTTGTTGAATTTAGGAACCTCCTTGGAACATCTATGCTTGGCGAAAATTGTAGAAATTCCTAGGATGATTTCTTGCTTCAAGACTTGATAGAACTAACTAGGAAATTACATTAAAATGGTGTTTGGAACTAGTATACCATTAATGGAGTTTATTAGCACTTAGGAATTAACTTAGGAAGAAAGGAGAAAAGATAGAGCAAGATGGAGAAGCTTACCATACGGTTATGTGGGCAAGGGAATGAAGGAACCTTACGTAAGTTAATAAGGCAAGAACAAGGCTGAATAACAATGGGAATTATTGGTGTAACATATGTGATTATTTTATGTCTTTGATTTGTTTAATTAGACTTAGAAAATCTGATTACAATTGCCTTCCAAAACTACTTGTTCTTACAGTAATGATGAGGACATTAGTTCTTTGTTCACTAAGCCTAGGTTGTAAGTAATTAATTAAAACCATTATCTAGCATTATTTAAGCTTAATTACTGAATCTAATCTTGTATTCTTCTTGTAGGTGGCCGGCTGCAATGGAGCAAATGAGCAGCTCCAAGTGGTGTAGGCTTACGGCTCCATGCCATCCTAGGAGACTACTTTATGTTGTTAATTGTAACAAGTTAATTATGTAAGTTAGGTTCTTGTCTACCTAGGTTAATTAATTAGCAATCATACAACACTCAACCCCCACTACCTAAATCTGATCGGCAAGCACATGCCAAGAATCAACTTGATTCATTTGTTTATTGCTTAGTTAAAGTGTGACCAGATCTTCACTTAATTCATTTTTCTATCTTTGAGCTGATCTTAAATGTTTTCTTGTTGATCTCCTGCAGGTATTACGGTGGAGAAGTCCTTATTTAACTGCCATTAGTTGCTCCATTATCATACACAACTTGCTAGGATGAGTCATCTTAGCATATGATATAATTTTGAAGCAAAACTAGCCAAAATAGGCCTTAAATCTCGCCCAACATGGAGGTAAATTGGGACTGATTTTTCATTTGATTTTTGTTACACTATATTGTAATAAGACCATACTAATATGTGTAATAGGTTCCAGCATTTAATTGGTACATTTAATATGGTTAAAGGTGAAAGTTTTAAGGTAAAAATGCTGATTTTAGGTACCTTTTTGTTCTAAAAATGCCCCTATTTGTACTATGAATTTAGTACTGGCATTAATTGATTTAGATGGTCAATTTATCCACTTTTAAGATTACCAAACTCGTGGCTCTCAAAACTTCAAGGCAATTGCGTAAAACGCATTTTTATGACACCCGAAGGTGCGTTTTGTGCTTTAAGGATTTTTCTGGGAATTAATTAGTCGCTATGAGTTCCAAGTGTTTATTGACATTTTCATAGTCAATAATAATATGTTAAGGTGTTACATTGAGTTATATGGGGTTATATAAACTTGTAACTCAATTTTCGGGCTAACGGGACACTCCTGGGGTAAAAAGAAGCGTTAAGAAATTCATCCGAGCACTTTGTTATTTTTGTGAAAGTTGCTCGAGAACCTCTTTGGAATAATGATATAGATGATAGGAATTCTTAGAATGATTTATATTGGAGTTCATGCCACTCCGGTACCTCTCCTGGGCACTCCCGAGGGTTATGGGGCCCTCATCGGGAACCTCCAAGTACTTGTCTTTAACTGTGAATTTATCTTGAGAACCTCATCTTAAATGTTTATTAATGTGTTATTGCACATTTAGAATGACATGTAATGCTTTACTTTTTATAAGGTATTTCCGGGACTTTCGGGCCTTGAGGGGCCTTTACGGGAACTCCTGAGCATATTGTATTTTTACTCAGTTCTAACTGAGGACTTGTGTTTTAAAGGTCATAAAATGACCCTTGGTTAACTTCATATGAGTTTTAGAGCTTATATAACTTGTTTATCTTAAGGTCGGGCTTTAACGCACGTTTTAACCTTAAGGAGTTTAGGTGCGTTTTAACGCCCAAGTGTTTATATGCTTCCTTAGGGTTTAATAAACCCTTAAATAATATTTATTTACTATATTTCATTATTTAAATGTTAGGGGTATTTCAGTCTACCCCCCTTAAAAGGACTTCGTCCCGAAGTCATAACCTATACCTACATATACTATGGAATCAAGTCCTCTTACTATTCCATGTATACCTATCATTCAGGGTGTCAATACTGTATTGACAACTCTACATTCCATCGGTAATCT
The DNA here is from genome assembly GCA_023374045.1 of Limonium bicolor. Classification (NCBI taxonomy): domain Eukaryota; kingdom Viridiplantae; phylum Streptophyta; class Magnoliopsida; order Caryophyllales; family Plumbaginaceae; genus Limonium; species Limonium bicolor. The sequence continues at coordinate 95,482,342 of CM041782.1, forward strand.
GAGTGTATATAATTATATAAAAACACATATCCTTGTTTGTTACAAACAATATAGTCACGACATAAGTAAATTAATAAATACGGTAAAGTAAATACGTGAACTTTATAAATCAACCAAGTGTTTATAGAACACACCAATACCATATGTATTCAAGTGTCACATAGGACACAACAATAACCAACCAGTGTCACATAGGACATATCTTCATAACCAACCATCCAACCAACTGCACACATGCGCAACAATCAAACACAAATAACCATACACAAAACCAATATAGACTGCAGATATGCAAGTCGCATGTGGTGCTCTACCCCCCTTAAAAGGGTTTCGCCCACGTACCCCCACAAGTATACACAAAAACTAAGAGAAAATTGTTGGATACTTGTCTTGCATGGAGTCTTCTAACTCCCATGTCGCCTCCTCAATGTCGTGGTTTGACCACAAAGCTTTGACCATTCTGATGGTCTTGTTCATGGTCTCCCTAGTTTGGAGTCTAAAATACGAACTGGGGTCTCCTCATCTCTAAGTGTAGGATCTAGCTCGAGTGTCTCGGGTTATAAGTTATGTGATGGGTGAGGCACATACTGCTTTAGCTGAGAAATGTGAAACACATTGTGCACTCTCCCAAGCTCAACAGGTAAATCTAATCTGTAGGCTAATGGGCCCACTCGCTCTGTAATAAGGTACGGTCCTACATATTTCGGTTAAGTTTGTTCTTCTACCCAAATCTGAAAACTCTCTTCATAGGTGGAACTCTAAGGAAGACTCGATCGCCTATTGCGAACCGAGGTCTCTCCTACGGACATTAGTATATGACTTTTGTCCTACGAGGTATAGTCCTCAAAAATCTATGTATTCCCTGACACATTTCATAGTGCATTAGTATGCTGTTTGTTTGAATCCCGTATGTATGGTGAAGGTGATCTATTTTCTTGTACATTGCCAATATTATTTCATGGCGTGTTTAAACTAATTGTGTATAACACACTTCCATTAATCGCCTCTTGTAGTTTTGATCATTGGCGCTCGGATCTTGTATTAATGTTGGGGCTTACCTAACATCTTTCTCCTTGATCCCCAGATCATCTTGTGATTCTGGTATTTGAGTTTACTGTCACCATATTCAGTTTCATTTTCAATGTAGAGTATGAGTTACGGTCAAGCCTTACATCTTATGTATATTATAGAAAGATTTCTTGATATTATTGATTCACCAATTGTCGGTAGTATATACACGATTATTGTCGTCTGTTCAGCAGGTATACCACAATAGGGTTCCTATTAAGGTTCCTAACAAGGTATAGTTTCTTCTCAATTAAACATGTTCCTGCGGTTCGAATCAACTCATGTGAGTATTAGTATAATGTTTCTACTCTTGATATTCTACCATGTCTATAGGTAGGTTCCTATTTAATGTATATTGATATGAATTAGAAAGAAAGACTTAAAGTCGGTTTTTCCCTTCAATGACAATATGGCCATAACTTAGAAGCTAGTTCGAGACTACTCTCATCATTGATAATTGTCTCTTGATTTCTTATTTAATCTGTAGCATGGTTCATGGGATAATAATGGTTAATTTCCCTCACACTAGCTATTTCTGACATACGCGGAGTTGTCTTAGCTATTCTATCTCCTCAGGGTAACCTGGTCAACTTAACTCTTAATTTACACCTTTTACCTCTCATATACTTATTCGTTAAATTTATATTAGCTTTAAGAATAAATACTTACGTATCACAGAAATATTTGTGACCACTTGTAAGGAGTCTCAGGAATCACCCAACCCTGACGGGGTCAGCGTCAGTGGTGAACTATCCATCCACTTCATTTGGTGTTTGGTTTCCCTTGATCTGACCAGGATCAAGTTCGACCTCCCACGTCAAATATCAAAAAATCGCTTAATTGTCATTTTTCAAATTTTATCTTATCGAAATTTGTGACGTGGTGATTACTACATGTACTTTTTCTCTTTACTGTTATACAACCATCCCAATAACTGTTATAACCTATACTTGAATCTAGTGTATTCCTTAATCCCTGGAACTAAGTTCCTTTGATCAAATCATCAAGCGGGGTAGCCAGTTTTTCCTCTTGGCATAAAAGGTAAATTCTTAAAGCATCTAGGCTCATACTGTCTAATAACTATATCCATCAATCATTTCAACTCTTAAATCCATCATACAAGTAATAAGTTCCGTCATGGACTTGCATATCTTAGAATACTCTCTTATCTTTAAAAGGTTCATCCAAAGTTAACTCGCCAGAGCTTGATTGTTGCCTAGACTTTAGTTATCATCACATGAAACAAAGACAGTCACAGTTAGACTCTAAGGAAAAGTTTCCATAACTCGATTAACCATTATAGTTCCATAAAGTATTGTTTCCTCCTCCTTGAAACTTGGACCCTTTTTTTTCTTAATCCATCTAAACTCCATGAATCCGGTGGACCATATGTTCAGCCTAGGTCAAATATCTCTTAATATTGGTACCTTCTCAAACTAAGGGTTTCCAGTTTAAATCCTACGGTTTGGTAACAGGACAATCCAAGCTTATTGTTTGTTTTGTCCTTTAGAAACGTGGTTAATACATAAGCTCAATGGCTCCCAAAATATGTCGATTATGTGCATCAAATAGAGGGTTTAGAATCATAGGGATTAATATACAACGTTAGGAACTTTACGTGTAAAACAATTGTTACAAGCCAAGGGGTATTTTTTCTTACTTTTAAATATAACTTTCATTCACCCTCAGTGTATGTATTAATTCAAGCTTTGGTATAATTGATACTATCTTCATTGTAAGTGTCCAGGAGAGTCATTCGTACCATGTTGATTTAAAATTTATATTACATAGGGTTTTACCTTATTTGATTTATTGCGATCTTTATTCATGTTTATAACTTGAGCTGTCATAAAAGACATATGCTCGTATAGAACCATGAGGATAGTGTAGGACGATAGCCTCAAAATAGGGTAGGTATATTTAACGATACTTTAGCCCTCTGAAATGTATCACTATTCTTCAACGTTTTAGGTTTACCACCTTCAAATTATATTTATATAAGTAGCATTTGGTATTTAAATAGGTAGTTCTCCTGACTTCAAAAATATAGATTCAAAGTTTGTTCTCCTCCTTTATTAATTAAGAGTCCAGCACTGTTGCCATATTGATACTAGCTGAGACTCTTAGTATTTGCTCGGGTATTTATAACCTGTGCTTATCCATGATGGATGTTTAGTTATATATATATATATTTTGGGATTCAGTTTTTTTTTCTACTGTCATATTTCAAGGTTTCTCACTATCTTCCCTCGTAGTTAATAAGGGATTGTAAGATTTCCTAGTATCGCACTGAGCGGTGAGCTCGGTGCCTGGGTATCCCATAAAATTTCAGTGTTTGATCTTATGTGTAGTTCTTCCTCAAACCCTTTTGACCATTCTTGTAGTCTTACGTATTTTATATTAATTAATGTATTCCTTTTTTTTCATGATATCTGCTCGTTATTTAGGCAGGTCATAATTTGTAGTTACTGTAAGTTTGGACAGTTGATAATGCCCTTCGGCAATCCAAGTAAACTAACTTGTTATTCCTCACTGTACTATCCACACCCTGTATCCCAAGATAAACTCGGTTTAATACCCTTAATCCTATGGTACATTAATCTGGATTCTACACCAAATATCAACGTGTCTCCTGATTTAAAAATAAAACAATCTTGTTCGCCTTATTTATCCTCTTCTAATCACTGTATAAATTCAGCATCATCTCCTATAGAGAATGATACAGCTGGTATCCCAATCTTTACCCATACTCATCATATATAATTTAAGTTTTGATCAACTCCCATATCCTGGAATATAAAATCCTCCAAGGCCTATCCCCAAGTTCTACATTCATTTTAGTAGTTATTTGCTCATTTATAGTTAATTATTTCTTGAGTAGGATCATGTCGGGTCAAATTACTTGGCATTATGCCTCTGGATATTCCCGACCTTCGCTCATAGGCTCAGGTGATCTCGGTCTCATAGGTAAGGAAAATAAATATCAAAGTATCCCATTAGGTGAGAGGTTACCTAAGTTAGGTCTCTCTGAATTTTGATACTTACTAATCACATATAAGTCTCATCGACTGGTAAATATAAACACACATTTATGCATCATGCATTAGGTTTAAGTTCTAGGCTTACCGGTTTCGTCCTGAGCGCTCGCCTCAGCGCCTGAAGTTCCCACTGTGTACAGGGTATTTCTTCATGGAACTATCTGTTCCCTTCTGACTCCCGGATGAGGATGGTTGTCCTGCCGGTCCTCTAGCATAGGTGTTGTTCTGCGGTGCCTAACCTACTCTTGGTCCGCCCGCCTCAATAACTAGTGTCCTCTGTGGGCCTCTAGCTCCCTTGTAAACTCGACTCCCTGGATTGGAAAAAAACATTCATACTCCTTGTGACCTTCCTTTTTGCAATAGCGGCACTCCACCTTCCTTCCTGTGCAATCTACGCCTGGGTGATCATTTCCACAGCGTTTACAGTAATAGTGACGTCGGGTTGGCTTATTGCCTATAGGTGGTGCTGTTCTTAGTGGCTGATATCAATAGCTGGGCTGGTCGACGAGGGACCTGCTCCTTCGTCTTCTGACCATGGAATTCCTTCCGCCCCTTCCTCTTTTCAAAGAATTTCTTCACCTTCTTGCAGAATCCGCCAGAGGTTGTTCCACCCTCATCTCCTTCAGTACTCTTCCTTTCTTTCTTTCTGCGTCGAAGTAGTCGACTCCTGGTATATAGTCCAACAAACTGGTGATCCGTGCGTAGTACTGGTCAACTGTTTGACTTCCTTGGATTAAGGTCTCGATCTCCTACCTTTTCTCTGCTTTAGGTGTTCGGGATAGAATTTCTCCCGCAACACTTCCACAAACGCTGTCCATCCAAAGTCCGGTGTAGCTCTACGGTGGCCCTCAATACTCCGGCACCAAATGTCAGCTGCGTTCGTCAGGTTATACGCGGCGATGTCGACCTGCTGGTCTTCTGGAACTCAGACAGCTTTGAACGCTTTTTGGTGCTCTACAATGAACTTCTCCAGTGTGGCGGGGTCCGGTTCCCCTGAATAAATTGGTACTCTCGCGTCTGCAACGCTCTTCAACCAGTTGGTTTCCCCGGGCTGCGGCGGGTGGGGTATGGCTCCCTTAAATTGAGCTCCTAGCTGCTGCGTGAAGTCTGCCATGGCTGCTGCTAGGTCTGGTACTGTTGGAACATCTGCCGGTGTCTCACCACTGTGTCCACTGCTGCCTTCACATGGTCTTCCGCTTGTCGACATCTAAGATAGTATACTATTATTTCTACTCGGATGCTACACCGTATCACATACACAATCACAGTCATGTAAGTAAGCTAACTACTAGCAATAAAATATCCCTAGGGTTTTTCTAAGTCACGAATCCTCACGGACGTTTCCCGTATCCCAATATTCCTATGCTCGTTGTCCTAGACTCAATATCTTTTCATCAGAGCGGAGTACCGCTCTGATACCACTTTTTGTAACACCCCTAATCCTAAACCTGTAATAACGTCGCAAGTCGTGGCATAATGAATAACAAATCGCAGCAAAAATAAAGCTATCTACCTTGGTGTTACACGCCGTCACTCACCCTTGTGAGCAACAAGACAACCTTACTCTTTTCAACAATACAACTCCCCACGCTGTGATGAACAGATACTGAGCACTCTAATTATTACAACCCAAATCCAACTAAATGAGCAATTAACTGAATACAACAACCTCTTTAATACAATACAAAATAAAACCAAGGTGTTTGCTGAAAAACACAACATACCCCCGAGTCCCGCACTCCGGCTTGAGTCTTCTTCAATAACCTGGAATGTTTGGCCCAATGAAGGGCTCAGCAATCGAAATGCTGGTATGCTAAATGTAGTCTTAAATCATTTGGATTCCTTAAGTCATTTTAGCCATCTTGATATTAGGTTCATTACATAAAATACCGGTTTATAATAATAGCAGTGACAACTGTAAACATTTAACAATCACTTAGCAATTCACCTGTAAACACCCGTGTACAATAGTACACGACACCAATAACCACACAACAATAACTCATAGAAATAATCAATAGTCACACATCAATAATCCATAACAATAACCAATAATCACATATTAATAACCCATAACGATCACCAAACAAGATACGCGTATTAAACTATACTTGTTAGTTAGCCACCTGACCCTTATCCTTTAAACCAATTATTTAACCTTTCCAATTAATTTCCACCTCAAGCGTCATGTTAAGTCAAACTTAATAACTTATTAATGGACGAATGTCCCCTGTGTTCCATTGGAACTGTTTACCAGCTGACCCTATGGCCCTGGTTAATTGACCGATCCGGTCGAACCTGTGCACCAACGGCAGTGCCATCCGCCATCCCCGAATGTGGCTGATGGATTTCCTTTGAGTGACTCTCCATTGAAGTCTCTCGTAGTGATCACAATGCGCAACCAGAAAGTCGAAACGATCTGGATTCCTCTCTTTATAAGTTAGCCCTTTTTGTCAGTGACATAATAACCAATCCTTGAGTTAAGACTATCATAGTTGACCATCAGTTAGGTTCAATAATACCTAAAGGTCAGTTAGTCTTGTTTTAGTTTAGATGTATAAACTTCCAGTGTTTGAGCAATACAGCACACAATACCATATACATAAAATCACAGATATCGCTCTTGGCAATTAAATATATAATGTCTGGACCTTAGGATAATCCTTAGGACATTCAGACCACACAATTAACATACCGTTCACAATTTAACTGCTAGCGTGACAAGTTCCTGTGCAGTAGTTCCTTCCCGTACGCTGTTATATAAACGTGCAATACCGGGTAATATTAATATAACTATTCATTAATATTACAGTACTGTCACTGTAGAGTTTATGTAACACCCCCGAATAAACATCCAGTAGTACAACAAGCTCCTAGCCTTAATACAAGACAACTATGCAGCGGATTCTCACATCATCCGGGTGTCACAGACGCCAACCACCCACGTGGTTGACATGACCACTCTACCAACACCAAGTTACGGTCTGCATGACTGGGAACAGCCCTCAATACAACTCATAAACAATACATAGTACAATTCCCAATTACCGAGTGTCTACAACAAAGTTACCAAATCTTAAACTAAGAATTACATCTCGGGTTTAGTATCAACCCATATATTACCCATACTACTACAACTTAAAAGTCATGCCCTGATGGACTACCCCCGTGGTAGCCATCCCGCCTACGCTCCGTTATCGTCCGGCACAATACCTGAAAAAAATTGGGTGTAAAGGACTCAGCAAACTACGCTGAGTATGAACGTGTGAAGCCCGCATGTTACCGGGCCACACGACTACTTGGTCGAATATTATTAAGTCATTTACATGCTATATTAAAGCAGTAAAGCACATCACAATACATCATAATATCAAACACACTTTAAGGTAGCATAGCAATATCAACAAACATCCAAGCATAACAGGCTGGCATCATAGCCCATCAAACACGCAACCAAGCACAACAAGCTGCTAATATAGCAACAGCAATCATGTAAGTCATCAGACGTGTGCATAGGTATGTGATACCCATGATCCTCACTATGGGATCGTACGAGCGTTGTGTGTTTTCATTTCTTTTCTGTTGTTCCCTTAAAGTGTATTTTCTTTCTCTTTCCTTGCACCAGGTCTGGGGATGTAATTTAGATCCCGTGACCATCTCATGTAGATGCTAATCTTTCCTTGTTTCTTTAAGGGTTATTTGTGAATTCTCTTATCACCACAATTTGGAGTACATCTTGTCCATAGCTAATCCTCCATTCCCGGATAGCTCTTTCTCTCTCTGTTGTTTTTAAATGTTACTGGCCATTGCCCCGGATACCTAGGGTCCGTCTCCCTATTCCTTTTTCCATGTTACTAGCCTCTGCTCCGGACTCAAAGGGTCTGTCTCCCTATGCCTTCCAATGTTCTGGTCTCTACCCCGGATACAAAGGGTCCGTCTCCCTATTCATTCTCAATGTTACTAGCCTCTGCTCCGGATTCAAAGGGTCCGTCTCCCTATGCCTTCCAATGTTCTGGTCTCTACCCTGGATACAAAGGGTCTGTCTCCCTATTCATTCTCAATGTTACTAGCCTCTGCCCCGGATTCAAAGGGTCCGTCTCCCTATTCCTTCTCAATGTTCTGGTCTCTACCCCGGATACAAAGGGTCCGTCTCCCTATTCATTCTCAATGTTACTAGCCTCTGCTCCAGATTCAAAGGGTCTGTCTCCCTATTCCTTCTCAATGTTATGGTCTTTACCCCAGATACAAAGGGTCCGTCTCCCTATTCATTCTCAATGTATTGGCTTATCATTATCTTTGATAACTCGACACCATAGTGGGTGTCTTTAGAGGTCCTCTATAGTTAAGGGGTTTTCCCTTTTTATAGTTCTTTTGGTTTGTTTACGAAGTTTGTTGTGTTTCATCTCAAGGATTCATCAACGAGATGGGACTACACTACTGTGTGCGTGCAAACAATATGCACAATAATAGCAAGCAGGTAAGCAAGAAAATAATTAATCCATTCACATGCCTTACACAAGCTCACAACAGACAAATAAGCACGGTAAAACAAACATTCGTTTTCATGCATTAGTCTTGTGGTCATAAACAAACAAGGCACACAGCACACAAGCCGTGTAACACAGCAACATACCAACCACACATGTCCATACCTGGATCAGAAGCAAGTGTCGTCTCACACACGGGTTCCCGGTTGGCGTTCGTTACGACCCTAACGTTGATTAAAAATAACGTGTCAGTTCATGATTTCATGTGACGACACTTTTCTAGTTCATCTCATTTATACCGGGTGTTATTCCCTAGGTGAACTTTTGATTGCTCAACTTACGTTAGCCCTTAGAAACTTTCCAAGTATTAAACTTAGGCTTTATCTTACTCCTAGGCCATTGACATAGTCATTTCAAACATTAACTAAGTCCTTACTCTAGCTATTGTTCTAGAGTATCTTTAAGTACCGACAAGTAACAAGTTCCCGAAGATTGATTTTAATCTTCCTACAAGGTATCCCTTCTTAACTAGGCATCCTAGCAGAGCTTTATACTCATATTCAACCTAATACCTCACTGCTAACCACCTTGAAACTCAGTTAGACAGACAGAAAAAACAATACCGAGCTGCAACACAAACAGCACATATCTCCATTCTACTCCATTGTTTAAGTTACCAAAACTGGTTCTTTAATTTCCCTAGGTGTATCCCTCATTACCCACGTATGTTAGCAAGGTTTTTAAGTCCATTTTCAACCCATTAAACCCTCTTAAACCATCTGTATTACAAACATACAGAAACAAGAATTCCAGAAACTGAAACATCCTTCCTGCACAAATCTCCATTCAACCTCTCCTCTTAATGTGTTAAGCTGCCTTCTAATTCCACCTAAATTGTTTACTCACTTAGGTAGATATATTAGCAAGGTTGGAAGTTCATTTCCAGACAAATAGGCACTCTTATTCCAACTGTATTCTCGTTATACAGAGATAGCATGGTTCTGAAACACTGAAGACCAAGAAAAAATCTGCACATCACCTCTTCATCTCACTTTGAGTTCATTAACCAATCTCCAAATCTTCCCAAAACTTTTCACAAAACTATCTAGGTGTTATGAACATTTTAAACTCAAGAACAACTCAAAACAATATTCTATCACTTCTGGAAGTCGCTAAACAGAAGCCACTCCAATACCGACAAAACTGAACTCAATCTGTGCGTGTCTTTCTTATACCTCTATTTAGTTAGTAGTTGCTGACCTTTCAAACTTCCAATTGAATACACCAACTTCCTTCACTTTGTTAATAATATCTTGGGTTCATTTCTAAACCACTACAATACTCTTAGCACTCCTGTAAAATAGTTAGACAGAAGCTACAATTCTTTTACCGAAATCTGAAACTGTTGCATTGTTCTCTTCAGTTGTTCTATTTCTGCTATTCAACCCATCTCCTAACTTCCCAAACTTGTTTAGTTACTCTTTTATGTGTTTTAATACAGTTTTAACTATAAAACAACCCATGGCACAGGGACTACTCTTCTGAAAGTCATTTACACAGAGTCCCGTGAAATTGAAAGCTACTGCACACGTCTTGGTATTTTATTTCTCATCTGTTTTGCTTCTCAGTCATTGATCTGGTTTCTTCAACATCCCAGGCTTATTTACACTTAGTCTATTATGTTCGCCAGGTTCTTAAGTTTATCACCTAACCATTACCACTCTCTTAACATCATTATACAGAAAACAATTTTCAGAAAACAAAACACAACAACTGATAACTTATTCTCACACTTCTTCTGTTTGTTTACTTATGTATCTTTTCTAGACTGACTTACAACTTCTCCCTGAAAGCTTAGCTGTTTAGTTAAAGTCTCCAGACAGTCTTAACTCTCAAGAAATTCGAGACACTAAGTTAAGGCTACTGAACTCAAGCTTACTGAAGATTTCTATACAGAATTTAAAAACTGAAACTGTTGTTATGTACTGATGTAAGTTATTTTATGTTGTTCTGTTTCTGTGGTCCAACTCATTTCTTCATTTTCCCCAAACGTGTTCATGACTTAGCTAGGTGTGCTAGCGATGTTTTAGGTGCATTAGAAATTCATTACCAGACACCCACGGCCTCTGTACCACTACACAGAAAACCAAAAAAAATCTGAAACTGACTCATGCCCTGCTGTAAACTCCCTATTGTTGTTTGGTCTTCTGTTATTAAAACTGTTTCTGAGTTTGGTGTCTTAATATGATTACATCCTCACAAGAAACCACAACACTTTGTTATCCTCACTCATGCATCACTATACTAGAACAGAAACTGTGAAACTGGAAAGAAACAGGAACCACGACTTCAGGAAAACAGAAAACGAAAATCTAAAATACAAATCTGTTATCATCACTTCTATCTCTTTTCTCAGTACACTCATATGACTTTCAATTCTTCCCCGAGTTTCCTACACAACTAGTTATGTGTTTATCAGGGTTTTAACTTCAAAACAGACCCAAGCCACATGGAAAACAACCCTGAAAGTTACTTCGCTGAAACTGAACAAACCTGAAAAAAACTGAAAACCGAAACACCAAGCTGAAATTATCTATTTTGTTTCTTCTTCTTTGTTCTTTAATCTGACTCCAGTTTCCCCTAGATTGTATAACCACCTAGTTAAGTGTATTACCAGTCTTTCATTTCGAGACAGACCCAACCACCCTGTAAGTTCCTTACACCGAAAACCGAAAACTGAAAAATCAGAATCAGAACTGGTAACTTCTTCTTGTTCAGTTGTTTTATTTATGATTGATAGCTTGACTTGGAGTTCATTCTTGAATCATGTAGCCCCTTAGTTAAGTGTTTTAGTAACGTCTTAACTTCAGTCCAAGGCAATGCAACAAGGAGCACGCCTCTCAGAACTTCTCATACGAAACGGTGGAACTGAAGGAAGCAAAACCTGAACTGATTCATGTTTCTGTTGTTTCGAGTTGCTAACTGTGGTTTTCCTAAGTTTTTACTCTTTTTCCTAGTCCCTCAGTTCACTTACATTCAGCCCCACTCTTTATTAAGTTTTTAGGTCAGTCATTAAGCAATCACATCCTTTTAGATTACTTCAGGACGATTGGTGAACAGGAACTTAAGAACAGTTTCAGAACCTGATAACTACCCTGAGACCCCATTTCTTACTTATGTTCTAGTATGCCAACTGAATCGTCCGCATACCAATTGAAAGAAGTAGAAATGTGGAACGGTAACCGGAATAGAACTGCTACATTTTCTCTATTTTTTTTCTTTCTGTTCATGAATTGGGTTTTGGTTTCTGTAATTTTTTTCCCAGTCTATTCACACTTAGTAGCTCAGTCACCTTAACGTGTTCAGATTTGCCTTTCCAGATTCAAAACAATTCTACAGCTTATGGCCGTGATATGATACCAGGTTTTTAAGTCCCAAACAGACCCAACATAACACAGACAGCCTCTCTAAAACTTCTCATACAGCAACTCACTACAATTTCCTTATACAGAAATCGACTATGCCACAGGAACTGGAATCTAGCTTCTGTACACTCAATATTTCATATCAGTAGTGTGTGGGCTCATTTTTTTTTAAGTTGCTATCGGTTGCTGTTTCTTCTTCTTCGACTTCCTCATGTTTAGACACTTAGTCAGGTGCATTTATAAGGTTGTAAATGTGCCCTTAACTCACTACCACTCCTAGACACTTAGCAGGCGGATAATACATGCTACAGGTTTTGAATGATTATTAGTCTCGACAGACACAACCTAGAGGAAGAGGAAGATTCAGCTTCAGTTTTACCTTACTGGTTTTTTTTTGTTGTCTGAAATGGTTTGCAGGTTTTCCTGAATTGGAACACACCAGACCGGCCTGCAGTGGAGAATTGGAGGGCTTGAGTTACTTGCTGTTTATGCTCCAGGTGTGGTGTCAAGCAGCTATCATCCAGAATGGCTTCCACTAGAGCCTAGAAGATTTGCATGGGTGAGCGATGTAGGACAGGAGACAAGAAACAATTGGATGCGTAAGTTGTGTGTGTCTTAGACAACAGAAGGATAGAAGGAGCTTCATACAGGGACTGCTATGGCTTACCGTGGCTGATATTATGCAGTAGTTCTCGAACAGAGACCAAGAAGTTGTTGCCCACAGTAATAATGCGGGTATAGATCTCGTTTTTCAGGACTGCTATGCTCTGTTGCTAGCTACCGTGAGGGTGCAGATGGAAGAGAGGTCCATCCTGCTATTGCTCTTGATGCAGTAGTTCTCGAACAGAGAAAGGGAAAGGAAAACAAATGCTTGCAGACCCATGTTTCTGTCGCCCATGGGAGATTACGATGAAGAAGTTTGTGCCTAGTATAGAAAGAAGAGAAAGGTGTTTGGGTTTGGTGCTGGTCGAACTTGGGCAGAGCCTTTGAGGAAGTTCGTGACAACTAACAAGAACAGACAATGAGTGTGCGCATGTACAGAAGAAATAAGAGTAAGTTGGTATTGTTTTATCTTTCTCTTTGGAATCCGGTCTTGGGCTGTGTACTGATAAGAGGAGGAACGATAGTGTATCAGTTTTTTTTTATAGTTGCTTCAGTCATCTTATTACTAATTCGAATAGGTTAGCATTTCCTACTGAATACGAGCATAGCTCATCCGGTTAGAGCATTCAGGGAGGTACGGGAGGTCTCGGGTTTGAACCTCAGCGGGAGCGCCTTTGCTCCTTTTCTTTCCTTCCTTTTTTTTGTATAAGTTGTACATGCTTATTTATATATGTAAGACCATAAAATATATCACGTTATTATTATTTTTTTTACGAAGTTACGCGACGTTATTATTACTTATTACAACGTTACACTATCGTAACGTTACGTACATGTATAAGTACGTGACTATATTATTATGTAACGTCACGCTTCCGGACACGTATACACTAAATTTAATTGTTCACACATTGTTTTATGTCCGACTTATATAACGTGTTATTTTCGGATAATCCCGTCACGTTTTAGTTGTATGATCATAAAGGTTACTCATAATTAATTTTAACCTTCACGAATTTGGACAGTTCATTATTCGTGGTATTTCAGCCTACCCCCCTTAAAGGAACTTCGTCCCGAAGTTGTTACTTCCTTAACTGATGTTTTCCATTCCTGTTAATCCTAGGGATCAAGTCCCGCATTCATTCACGATAACCAAAGGATTAAGTCTCCTATATTATAATTCTCAGTGCTTATACGCACTATGCCGCCCTAGTGGCTTCACACACAAATTCTCATAGCAATGTATATATAACACGATGAGGTGTAAATCACAGGTACACAACATTCATTCATATCAGGGTGTACATACAATGCAATACACACACAATTCTGCGCAATTCATACACATCGACCAACCAACCAACGTGTGGTTGTAGGAATACACATAGTGAAAGGATCAGGTCCCAAATTCGTTCTCTCTAACCAAAGGATCATGTCCCGCAAATTCCACAGTTCTATTTCAACATTTGTGCTTATAAGCACTACGCCACATTTGTGGCTTCACTCAATTATCAATAATATTTCGATGTACCAATAATATTTATGTACTACACTCATATCAACCAGATAAACAAGTCATTCATTTATGACTACCGTGCATTCAAATCAATCCACACACAGTTCACACACATTGCATCAAAACAACACCATCAACGAGTAACAACACGGTAAAAACGCAACGCGCCTACCCCCCTTAAAAATGGATTACGCCCACGTAATCCCTATTATATCATGGGGCATTTTAGTTTATATGTATTGTAGCTCACAATATAATCTCATCAAGGTCCTTGACCATGTTAACGGCTTGGTTTATGTCTCAAGGTTTCTTACCGGTTTCCATACCGACCTATAAACGGATTCAGGTTCAGCCTCTCTCGGTATAAGGTATTCGTCGATATGTCGCTTGTTATTCCACAGGCTAATGGGGGATACGGTCCACCAGCTTCTGTTGTGCTACTCTGATTACCTTCGGGTTTAGTTTCCCCTTTCTGTACTCAGGAGGCCTTCTAGTCTTATATTGACATATTCTCTGTAGTTACGATTTAGTTCTTATTATTTCTCAATGTTATAATCATGTCATTGTTATAACAACGTGTTTATTTTATATAGCCGATCATAATTGTACGTCGACGGTTAGTTTACTCTCCTGGCATTTTTACTTATTTTATAGCCTGATTTGTATCGCCCCCTTAGACTTTTCTTTATCTTTAGGTAACCTTTATTTCTCAGTCCAATTATGGCATTGACACTGCTGGTTATATATTGCACTTGATTTCGATAGTAGGTATTTATGTGGTAACTTTCAGGTTATTAGTAACCCCACATCATCTCAAGTCTTCACATAATTGTGTACCCATGTGTTTACCCTCAGAGTTTCGAATTATGTATCAATGGATTTTACAAGCTCGTATTATCCGCATCAACCTTCTTTTCTTGGTAATTTCTTAATCTTGACTTTTAATATTTCCACCGATCTGTAGTTCATGTGTCCACTTGTAGGAGGTTCTGAGGATCATCCAACACCGACGTGATCAGCGTAAATTGGGCTACCCCTTCCCCCCAATTTGTGCGTAGTGTCGCTTGACCTGGCCAGGGTCAAGTTCAACCTTGCACGTCCGATTTAAACAATCAGTTTATTAGTCAAACTTGAGTTCTTATCACATTTGTTTCTAGTCACCTGGCAACCAATTTATGGACTAATGCCCAAGTCTAAGTCTTTAGATTAACTGTTCAAGTTCTCCTTCTGTATACACCTCTAGGTGTGTGCATAAATACATACTCATGTGTCATAAGGTTCGAGGTCGTATTTATTTATAGTGATCCCTTGATTTATATACATCTTTATATGGGTGTTCCCTCCAATCTATATTTTCTTGAATTATAAGTTCTTCTCACTCCAATCCTCGTACCATTTGGGTATGTATATGTGTTCATTTGCTACATGGTCTCAATATTTATTTTCGATCGTTGAGTTGTATTGCTAACTCAAGTTAGGTATGGTTGATTTACTAATCATGACCTTTTTTTAATTGAACCCGTTTACTCCTTGGGTTTTATTGGTGACTTGTCTTTTCTGGTATGTATGTATGTACATTGGTATATATATATGATTTGATAAATCCTGTTTAGAGTCCCTGAATATGTAGTGTGTTTGGAGTGATTATTTCGCAATAGTGGCATTATTCATTGCCATTTCCTATCTGTTTGATTTGTGTTTAGGTGGGTAACTAGTGCCCCAAGGTAATGGCTATTTACAAGGTTCGAGAGTTCTTTTTATAATCCCTTACCAATGCGTTTTTCTCAGGGAACTGTAATTGGTGTCTTAGAAAATTTGTTACGTCAGAGAATGAAGAGAAATGTAAGAAGAAGCAGGGAATTTATTGAGTCCCGAAATATTAGATTTAGTGTGAAAAATTGTGTCATGCTTTATTCAGCGTTATAGATTGTACCAATTTTATGGTGTAACTACGTCTCGAATTATATTCTCTGATTTCATTGTTTTACGAGAGGTTTTCTTA
Source organism: Limonium bicolor (assembly GCA_023374045.1). Lineage (NCBI taxonomy): Eukaryota > Viridiplantae > Streptophyta > Magnoliopsida > Caryophyllales > Plumbaginaceae > Limonium > Limonium bicolor. The sequence continues at coordinate 95,498,481 of CM041782.1, forward strand.
AATTACCCTCTCAGGTGTTCGAATTGCAGTATTTATCTCAATACCATCCTTAGCTTAATTAATTGCTTATTTGAGCTTTATTTATTACATAAATTTTAGGGTATTTCGGTCCTCTCTCTTTTTTTTGAGGTAGGGTCCTATCGACTGCTAAGTATGTCGACCCAAGTTGTCGCTAAAATTGGTCCCTCTACGGGTATTATCCTTTTGGCAACGTCTACTGTATAATGTAGTCTTTTCTTTACGGGTTGATTGTATGACATTAAGTAGGTGCCAGATCGGGTTTTCCCGAGTATGAGGAGGCTTTCTTCCTCTCTGGCGTTCTTTCTCTGGGTTAAGGAAAATTAGGGACGTGAAGGTTGGGTGTAAATGTCTGTTAGGCATCCGGTAGTCATTCGGGAAGAATCCTAACTAACGCGCCTCACGTACTACCCCAACCCTTAACTCATTGTCAGAAATCCTAAACTCGGTATTTCCTGTTCCAGTCATCAGAGCGTAACTACGCTCTGATACCACTTTCTGTAACACCCCCGAATAAACATCCAGTAGTACAACAAGCTCCTAGCCTTAATACAAGACAACTATGCAGCGGATTCTCAACATCATCCGGGTGTCACAGACGCCAACCACCCATGTGGTTGACATGACCACTCTACCAACACCAAGTTACGGTCTGCATGACTGGGAACAACCCTCAATACAACTCATAAACAATACATAGTACAATTCCCAACTACCGAGTGTCTACAACAAAGTTACCAAATTAAACTAAGAATTACATCTCGGGTTTAGTATCAACCCATATATTACCCATACTACTACAACTTAAAAGTCATGCCCTGATGGACTACCCCCGTGGTAGCCATCCCGCCTACGCTCCGTTATCGTCTGGCATAATACCTGAAAAAAATTAGGTGTAAAGGACTCAGCAAACTACGCTGAGTATGAACGTGTGAAGCCCGCATGTTACCGGGCCACACGACTACTTGGTCGAATATTATTAAGTCAATTTACATGCTATATTAAAGCAGTAAAGCACATCACAATACATCATAATATCAAACACACTTTAAGGTAGCATAGCAATATCAACAAACATCCAAGCATAACAGGCTGGCATCATAGCCCATCAAACACGCAACCAAGCACAACAAGCTGCTAATATAGCAACAGCTATCATGTAAGTCATCAGACGTGTGCATAGGTATGTGATACCCATGATCCTCACTATGGGATCGTACGAGCGTTGTGTGTTTTCATTTCTTTTCTCTTGTTCCCTTAAAGTGTATTTTCTTTCTCTTTCTTGCACGAGGTCTGGGGATGTAATTTAGATCCCGTGACCATCTCATGTAGGTGCTAATCTTTCCTTATTCTTTAAGGGTTATTTGTGAATTCTCTTATCACCACATTTGGAGTACATCTTGTCCATAGCTAATCCTCCATTCCCGGATAGCTCTTTCTCTCTCTGTTGTTTTTAAATGTTACTGGCCATTGCCCCGGATACCTAGGGTCCGTCTCCCTATTCCTTTTTCCATGTTACTAGCCTCTGCTCCGGATTCAAAGGGTCCGTCTCCCTATGCCTTCCAATGTTCTGGTCTCTACCCCGGATACAAAGGGTCTGTCTCCCTATTCATTCTCAATGTTACTAGCCTCTGCTCCGGATTCAAAGGGTCCGTCTCCCTATGCCTTCCAATGTTCTGGTCTCTACCCCGGATACAAAGGGTCCGTCTCCCTATTCATTCTCAATGTTACTAGCCTCTGCTCCGGATTCAAAGGGTATGTCTCCCTATTCCTTCTCAATGTTCTGGTCTCTACCCCGGATACAAAGGGTCCGTCTCCCTATTCATTCTCAATGTTACTAGCCTCTGCTCCGGATTCAAAGGGTTCGTCTCCCTATTCCTTCTCAATGTTATGGTCTTTACCCCGGATACAAAGGGTCCATCTCCCTATTCATTCTCAATGTATTGGCTTATCATTATCTTTGATAACTCGACACCATAGTGGGTGTCTTTAGAGGTCCTCTATAGTTAAGAGGGTTTTCCCTTTTTATAGTTCTTTGGTTTGTTTACGAAGTTCGTTGTGTTTCATCTCAAGGATTCATCAACGAGATGGGACTACACTACTGTGTGCGTGCAAACAATATGCACAATAATAGCAAGCAGGTAAGCAAGGAAAATATTAATCCATTCACATGCCTTACACAAGCTCACAACAGACAAATAAGCACGGTAAAACAAACATTCGTTTTCATGCATTAGTCTTGTGGTCATAAACAAACAAGGCACACAGCACACAAGCCGTGTAACACGGCAACATACGAACCACACATGTCCATACCTGGATCAGAAGCAAGTGTGTCTCACACACGGGTTCCCGGTTGGCGTTCGTTACGACCCTAACGTTGATTAAAATAACGTGTCAGTTCATGATTTCATGTGACGCACTTTTCTAGTTCATCTCATTTATACCGGGTGTTATTCCCTAGGTGAACTTTTGATTGCTCAACTTATGTTAGCCCTTAGAAACTTTCCAAGTATTAAACTTAGGCTTTATCTTACTCCTAGGCCATTGACATAGTCATTTCAAACATTAACTAAGTCCTTACTCTAGCTATTGTTCTAGAGTATCTTTAAGTACCGACATGTAACAAGTTCCGAAGATTGATTTTAATCTTCCTACAAGGTATCCCTTCTTAACTAGGCATCCTAGCAGAGCTTTATACTCATATTCAACCTATACCTCACTGCTAACCACCATGAAACTCAGTTAGACAGACAGAAAAAACAATACCGAGCTGCAAACAAAACAGCACATATCTCCATTCTACTCCATTGTTTAAACAAAAACTACTGGTTCTTTAATTTCCCTAGGTGTATCCCTCATTACCCACGTATGTTAGCAAGGTTTTTAAGTCCATTTTCAACCCATTAAACCCTCTTAAACCATCTGTATTACAAACATACAAAAACAAGAATTCCAGAAACTGAAACATCCTTCCTGCACAAATCTCCATTCAACCTCTCCTCTTAATGTGTTAAGCTGTCTTCTAATTCCTCCTAAATTGTTTACTCACTTAGGTAGATATATTAGCAAGGTTGGAAGTTCATTTCCAGACTAATTAGGCACTCTTATTCCAACTGTATTCTCGTTATACAGAGATAGCATGGTTCTGAAACACTGAAGACCAAGAAAAAATCTACACATCACCTCTTCATCTCACTTTGAGTTCATTAACCAATCTCCAAATCTTCCCAAAAATTTTCACAAAACTATCTAGGTGTTATGAACATTTTAAACTCAAGAACAACTCAAAACAATACTTCTATCACTTCTGGAAGTCGCTAAACAGAAGCCACTCCAATACCGACAAAACTGAACTCAATCTGTGCGTCTCTTTCTTATACCTCTATTTAGTTAGTAGTTGCTGACCTTTCAAACTACCAATTGAATACACCAACTTCCTTCACTTTGTTAATAATATCTTGGGTTCATTTCTAAACCACTACAATACTCTTAGCACTCCTGTAAAATAGTTAGACAGAAGCTACAATTCTTTTACCGAAATCTGAAACTGTTGCATTGTTCTCTTCAGTTGTTCTATTTCGGCTATTCAACCCATCTCCTAACTTCCCAAACTTGTTTAGTTACTTTTATGTGTTTTAATACAGTTTTAACTTTAAACAACCCATGGCACAGGGACTACTCTTCTGAAAGTCATTTACACAGAGTCCCGTGAAATTGAAAGCTACTGCTCACGTCTTGGTATTTTATTTCTCATCTGTTTTGCTTCTCAGTCATTGATCTGGTTTCTTCAACATCCCAGGCTTATTTACACTTAGTCTATTATGTTCGCCAGGTTCTTAAGTTTATCACCTAACCATTACCACTCTCTTAACATCATTATACAGAAAACAATTTTCAGAAAACAAACACACAACTGATAACTTATTCTCACACTTCTTCTGTTTGTTTACTACTTATCTTTTTCTAGACTGACTTACAACTTTCTCCCTGAAAGCTTAGCTGTTTAGTTAAAGTCTCGAGACAGTCTTAACTCTCAAGAAATTCGAGACACTAAGTTAAGGCTACTGAACTCAAGCTTACTGAAGATTTCTATACAGAATTTAAAAACTGAAACTGTTGTTATGTACTGATGTAAGTTATTTTATGTTGTTCTGTTTCTGTGGTCCAACTCATTTCTTCATTTTCCCCAAACGTGTTCATGACTTAGCTAGGTGTGCTAGCGATGTTTTAGGTGCATTAGAAATTCATTACCAGACACCCACGGCCTCTGTACCACTACACAGAAAACCAAAAAAAATCTGAAACTGACTCATGCCCTGCTGTAAACTCCCTATTGTTTTGGTCTTCTGTTATTAAAACTGTTTCTGAGTTTGGTGTCTTAATATGATTACATCCTCACAAGAAACCACAACACTTTGTTATCCTCACTCATGCATCACTATACTAGAACAGAAACTGTGAAACTGGAAAGAAACAGGAACCACGACTTCAGGAAAACAGAAAACGAAAATCTAAAATACAAATCTGTTATCATCACTTCTATCTCTTTTCTCAGTACACTCATATGACTTTCAATTCTTCCCCGAGTTTCCTACACAACTAGTTATGTGTTTATCAGGGTTTTAACTTCAAAACAGACCCAAGCCACATGGAAAACAACCCTGAAAGTTACTTCGCTGAAACTGAACAAACCTGAAAAAAACTGAAAACCGAAACACCAAGCTGAAATTATCTATTTTGTTTCTTCTTCTTTGTTCTTTAATCTGACTCCAGTTTCCCCTAGATTGTATAACCACCTAGTTAAGTGTATTACCAGTCTTTCATTTCGAGACAGACCCAACCACCCTGCAAGTTCCTTACACCGAAAACTGAAAAATCAGAATCAGAACTGGTAACTTCTTCTTGTTCAGTTGTTTTATTTATGCTTGATAGCTTGACTTGGAGTTCATTCTTGAATCATGTAGCCCCTTAGTTAAGTGTTTTAGTAACGTCTTAACTTCAGTCCAGGCAATGCAACAAGGAGCACGCCTCTCAGAACTTCTCATACGAAACGGTGGAACTGAAGGAAGCAAAACCTGAACTGATTCATGTTTCTGTTGTTTCGAGTTGCTAACTGTGGTTTCCTTAGTTTTTACTCTTTTTCCTAGTCCCTCAGTTCACTTACATTCAGCCCCACTCTTTATTAAGTTTTTAGGTCAGTCATTAAGCAATCACATCCTTTTAGATTACTTCAGGACAATTGGTGAACAGGAACTTAAGAACAGTTTCAGAACCTGATAACTACCCTGAGACCCCATTTCTTACTTATGTTCTAGTATGCCAACTGAATCGTCCGCATACCAATTGAAAGAAGTAGAAATGTGGAACGGTAACCCGGAATAGAACTACTACATTTTTCTCTATTTTTTTTCTTTCTGTTCATGAATTGGGTTTCTGGTTTCTGTAATTTTTTTCCCAGTCTATTCACACTTAGTAGCTCAGTCACCTTAACGTGTTCAGATTTGCCTTTCCAGATTCAAAACAATTCTACAGCTTATGGCCGTGATATGATACCAGGTTTTTAAGTCCCAAACAGACCCAACATAACACAGGCAGCCTCTCTAAAACTTCTCATACAGCAACTCACTACAATTTCCTTATACAGAAATCGACTATGCCACAGGAACTGGAATCTAGCTTTTGTACACTCAATATTTCATATCAGTAGTGTGTGGGCTCATTTTTTTTTTAAGTTGCTATCGGTTGCTGTTTCTTCTTCTTCGACTTCCTCATGTTTAGACACTTAGTCAGGTGCATTTATAAGGTTGTAAATGTGCCCTTAACTCACTACCACTCCTGGACACTTAGCAGGTGGATAATACATGCTACAGGTTTTGAATGATTATTAGTCTCGACAGACACAACCCAGAGGAAGAGGAAGATTCAGCTTCAGTTTTACCTTACTGGTTTTTTTTTTGTTGTCTGAAATGGTTTGCAGGTTTCCTGAATTGGAACACACCAGACCGGCCTGTAGTGGAGAATTGGAGGGCTTGAGTTACTTGCTGTTTATGCTCCAGGTGTGGTGTCAAGCAGCTATCATCCAGAATGGCTTCCACTAGAGCCTATAAGATTTGCATGGGTGATCGATGTAGGACAGGAGACAAGAAACAATTGGATGCGTAAGTTGTGTGTGTCTTAGACAACAGAAGGATAGAAGGAGCTTCATACAGGGACTGCTATGGCTTACCGTGGCTGATATTATGCAGTAGTTCTCGAACAGAGACCAAGAAGTTGTTGCCCACAGTAATAATGCGGGTATAGATCTCGTTTTTCAGGACTGCTATGCTCTGTTGCTAGCTACCATGAGGGTGCAGATGGAAGAGAGGTCCATCCTGCTATTGCTCTTGATGCAGTAGTTCTCGAACAGAGAAAGGGATAGGAAAAAAAATGCTTGCAGACCCATGTTTCTGTCGCCCATGGGAGATGACGATGAAGAAGTTTGTGCCTAGTATAGAAAGAAGAGAAAGGTGTTTGGGTTTGGTGCTGGTCGAACTTGGGCGGAGCCTTTGAGGAAGTTCGTGACAACTAACAAGAACAGGCAATGAGTGTGCGCATGTACAGAAGAAATAAGAGTAAGTTGGTATTGTTTTATCTTTCTCTTTGGAATCCGGTCTTGGGTTGTGTACTGATAAGAGGAGGAACGACAGTGTATCAGTTTTTTTTTTATAGTTGCTTCAGTCATCTTATTACTAATTCGAATAGGTTAGCATTTCCTACTGAATACGAGCATAGCTCATCCGGTTAGAGCATTCAGGGAGGTACGGGAGGTCTCGGGTTTGAACCTCAGCGGGAGCGCCTTTGCTCCTTTTCTTTCCTTCCTTTTTTTTTGTATAAGTTGTACATGCTTATTTATATATGTAAGACCATAAAATATATCGCGTTATTATTTTTTTTTTGTTACGAAGTTACGCGACGTTATTATTACTTATTACAACGTTACACTATCGTAACGTTACGTACATGTATAAGTACGTGACTATATTATTATGTAACGTCACGCTTTCGGACACGTATACACTAAATTTAATTGTTCACACATTGTTTTATGTCCGACTTATATAACGTGTTATTTTCGGATAATCCCGTCGCGTTTTAGTTGTATGATCATAAAGGTTACTCATAATTAATTTTAACCTTCACGAATTTGGACTGTTCATTATTCGGGGTATTTCAGTTTATTTACGTAGTATACTAACTCCGTATGTTCTTTAGTTTCCCCCTGTTATTTATCAGTGGTTCTAGGTAGTTCACTAGTTCATTATTTTATGTGATCTCCACATGTGATAACGAATTTCCACCTTGTGGTAAATTTCTATTTCCTTATATAACCTCATAATTGTTTCCACTTATTCTTTATATTATATCCCCTGGTCATTTTTATTATCACCACAATTATTCTATAAACTTTATATTATACTCCATAATATACCATAATACATGATATTACCTAGTTTTACTTCCTTTCCTTATTAAATTACAAAACCAACCTTATTAATTCGGTATTTATATATTATACCCAACAACTTAATAAATTACTAATAACTACATATAGTTCCCGGTAATCATAATTTGAACCCATTAACTTTTACAACTTACCAAATAGCCATATACTTTTATAATTTATTAAATACCCATATTAGTTTTCAGAAATTGTAAAACAAATATATTAACCTTTATAAATTACCAAATAAACTTATAACTTTTATAATTCACTAATTACCCACATTAACCTTTGTAATTGTTAATTAACCATACTACCTTTTTAATTTACTAATTAGCCACTTAATATTTCGGTAATTCCAAAATGGATATTCTAATTTTTATAAATTACCAAATGACCTCATTAATTTGGTCTTGACATATACTTTCCTTATATTTACATTTTAATCCCAAAACTTTATATAAGTTACATATTAACTTATAAATTATAGTTTTAATATTTAATTCACTAAAATAACCAAAACAATCCACAACTTTCTTCAGTTCTCATTTCCGCCCCATTAAATTCTATTTTTCATATATACTTCCATAAATTACATATTCACCCCAAAACTTTTATAAACTTAATATTTTATGTCATAAAACATTTTAAACCAGTTTTTGGTCAACACTTTGACCAAAACTTAATTTCATCATTAATACTTTAATAAACCATAAAATCATATGTAATTCTCGGTTATACTCCAAACTTCTCAATAATTACAAAATAGTCCCTAAACATTATAAATTGTTATTTTAACACTTAAACACTTATTTAAATTCAACAAAATTCATAATATTAATTCCTACCTTATATTATAACATAAATTTACCAAATAACTCCTTATACTCTCGGCAATTATAATTTGTACACCAAACTTTTCAAAATTTACATTTTAGCCACATAGCTTTATAAACTAGCCATTCTAATACCTGTAGCTATTTTTAATATCCCAAAATTTATAATATAAGCTAATATACTTATATATTTCAAAAGTCACCATTTAACTCATTTAATCCTCAGCCTTAATATATTTTACCATATAGTTACCAAAACTTGATTTAACCTTATGATAAATACTTATACTTGTATATAAGCCATATAACACTTCTAAAAATTATGCTAATGACTTAGAATGTTTATAAACTCAAAATAGGACATTTAATCCTCAAATATTCCGGTTTGAATATATATGCATCTTAATTAATTTTTGTGACACATATTTATACCTTAAGGTAATAATCTTACCTTATATGTTATAAATTATTTTCTTGACATTATACCCCATATATTTTCGGCCTTAATATTTAGAGGTTATACATAATTTTTTTTATACTAAAGTTTGAAGCTTAATTCAAGCTTAAACTTAATAAACCTTAATTAAATAAACTTACCCTTAAATCAAGACAATTCTTGTACTTGATTTCTCCTTGAATTCCAAGCTCTCCAAATGCTATTTTGATGTAGAGATTTCGGCCTCCTTATACATATTTAGGAGATCCATTTGTTAGACTTCTAACAAAAATTTATAAATAAGATTTAGAGTAGTTTTACAAGAGTTTACCTTAGGAATTTAACAAGGTATTTTTGATACACCTTGTGATGATTGTAGATCCAAGTTTCCATCATGAAATAATGAAGAGAATATGGATTGAGGAGGTTTTAAATTTCAAAAATTGCTTAAGGAATTTTCTTAAGATTTTCAACATGAAAATATACCTTAACTTGATCTTGTAGTTCCTTGTGTTGTTGTTGAATTTAGGAACCTCCTTGGAACATCTATGCTTGGCGAAAATTGTAGAAATTCCTAGGATGATTTCTTGCTTCAAGACTTGATAGAACTAACTAGGAAATTACATTAAAATGGTGTTTGGAACTAGTTTACCATTAATGGAGTTTATTAGCACTTAGGAATTAACTTAGGAAGAAAGGAGAAAAGATAGAGCAAGATGGAGAAGCTTACCATACGGTTATGTGGGCAAGGGAATGAAGGAACCTTACGTAAGTTAATAAGGCAAGAACAAGGCTGAATAACAATGGGAATTATTGGTGTGACATATGTGATTTTATGTCTTTGATTTGTTTAATTAGACTTAGAAAATCTGATTACAATTGCCTTCCAAAACTACTTGTTATTACAGTAATGATGAGGACATTAGTTCTTTGTTCACTAAGCCTTGGTTGTAGGTAATTAATTAAAACCATTATCTAGCATTATTTAAGCTTAATTACTGAATCTAATCTTGTATTCTTCTTGTAGGTGGCCGGCTGAAATGGAGCAAATGAGCAGCTCCAAGTGGTGTAGGCTTACGGCTCCATGCCATCCTAGGAGACTACTTTATGTTGTTAATTGTAACAAGTTAATTATGTAAGTTAGGTTCTTGTCTACCTAGGTTAATTAATTAGCAATCATACAACACTCAACCCCCACAACCTAAATCTGATCGGCAAGCACATGCCAAGAATCAACTTGATTCATTTGTTTATTGCTTAGTTAAAGTGTGACTAGATCTTCACTTAATTCATTTTTCTATCTTTGAGCTGATCTTAAATTTTCTTGTTGATCTCCTGCAGGTATTACGGTGGAGAAGTCCTTATTTAACTGCCATTAGTTGCTCCATTATCATACACAACTTGCTAGGATGAGTCATCTTAGCATATGATATAATTTTGAAGCAAAACTAGCCAAAATAGGCCTTAAATCTCGCCCAACATGGAGGTAAATTGGGACTGATTTTCTATTTGATTTTTGTTACACTATATTGTACTACAATACTAATATGTGTAATAGGTTCCAGCATTTAATTGGTACATTTATATGATGGTTAAAGGTGAAAGTTTTAAGGTAAAAATGCTGATTTTAGGTACCTTTTTGTTCTAAAAATCTCCCCTATTTGTACTATGAATTTAGTACTGGCATTAATTTATTTAGATGGTCAATTTATCCACTTTTAAGATTACCAACTCGTGGCTCCTCAAAAGGCAATTGCGTAAAACACATTTTATGACACCCGAAGGTGCGTTTTTTTGTGCTTTAAGGATTATTCTGGGAATTAATTAGTCGCTATGAGTTCCAAGTGTTTATTGACATTGTTTATAGTCAATAATAATATGTTAAGGTGTTACATTGAGTTATATGGGGTTATATAAACTTGTAACTCAATTTTTGGGCTAACGGGACATTCCCGGGGTAAAAAGGAGCGTTAAGAAATTCATCCGAGCACTTTGTTAATTTTTGTGAAAGTAGCTCGAGAACCCTCTTTGTAATAATGAATATAGATGATAGGAACTCTTAGAATGATTTATATTGGAGTTCATGCCACTCAGGTACCTCTCCTGGGCACTCCCGAGGGTTTATGGGGCCTCATCGGGAACCTCCGAGTACTTTGTCTTTAACTGAGAATTTATCTTGAGAACCTCATCTTAAATGTTTATTAATGTGTTATTGCACATTTAGAATGACATGTAATGCTTTACTTTATTTTATAAGGTATTTCTGGGACTTTCGGGCCTTAAAGGGCCTTTACGAGAACTCCCGGGCATATTGTATTTTTACTTAGTTCTAACTGAGGACTTGTGTTTTAAAGGTCATAAAATGACCCTTGGTTAACTTCATATGAGTTTTAGAGCTTATATAACTTGTTTATCTTAAGGTCGGGCTTTAACGCACGTTTTTAATCTTAAGGAGTTTAGGTGCATTTAATGCCCAAGTGTTCATATGCTTCCTTAGGGTTTAATAAACCCTCAAATAATATTTAATTACTTATATTTAATTATTTAAATGTTAGGGGTATTTCAGGAACCACCCCTGAACCGGTCAGAACCGATAAGAACCGGAACTGGAACGGCCCTGAAATCGGTTGGAACCGGTTTTTTGAATGAATCCAAAGCGAAAACAATTTTCGGAACTGGAATCGCCCATGACCGGTTCCGAATCCGAATACACAATTCCGGGAAGCGAAACTGGCGGAACCGGAACCGTGGCCAGCATGAACTGGATTGTCACATAAGAATCTGCACCATTCAAAAGAATGGCCAGCGCGTAGGTATGAATCGACGCTCTCCTATATCGTCAATGAAATTCGTATGTACTGCAGTGCCGTGTACTATACTGTGCAAACCTTGTGATATGATAATCCCAGTCAGTGGCTGACTAGGCTGTTTTGCTGACTGGGTTGTCTTTTTTATTATATTAACTTTAAATAATTATAACATTTAATATATATATATAAGTCCAAAATAAAAAAAAAAATTATATCATTGTTCATCTAAATTCAAGCTCTTCAAAACAAGACCAATCATGGATATGTTTTGATAACTTTGAAAAAAACTTATTTATACATGTATATGATGATACACTAAAATCATATATGATTCATTAGTTTTGATATATGATTCATTAAAATTGATATTGATTCATTAACTAATAAGTAGTGAATTAGATTGTAAATTTTGAACCCCATAAAAATCATTATTTTTTGTAGTGTATTATTATTGTTGTATGATGTATTTAAAACCTTATATGATGAATCATGTATTTTTTATATATTAAATATTGTTTGTGTGTGTATTATTATTTAAAATTTTCTTTTATATGTGATTAATGATTCACTAAAATGATGTTATGATTCATTAAACTTGATATTATGATTAATTGAAATTGGTGTTATGATTCATTAGCTAATAAGTGGTGAATTAGATAACAAACTTCGGAACCGATAAAAAATCATTATTGTTTTTAGTGTATTATTTTGTATTGTGATATATTTTAAAACTTACATGGTGAATGGTGTATTTTTCTTACGCATTAATTATTGTTTTTTATTGTATTATGTTAAAAAAATTATTTGTATATGTTACTGATGATACGCTAAAATGATGTCATGATTTATGAAATTGAGTATTATGATTCATTGAAATTGGTATTATGATTTATTAACTAATAAGTGGTGAATTAGGTAACAAACTTTGGATCAAATACTGAACCGTTATTGTTTTGTAATGTATTATTAATGTTATATGGTGTATTTTAAACTGTACGTGGTGAATCATAAGTGTCACTGATATGTATATATAACTAGCATAAATTTTTAAACTTGTCAAAATATATCCATGATTGGTCTTGTTTTAAAGAGCTTGAATTTAGATGAACACTGATGCAAATTTTTTTTATTTTGGACTTATATTTTAAAAGTATGACTATTTAAATTAATACAAAAATTACACTATTTTATTATACCACATAAACAATCCAATCAGTAAGCTGACTGGACTGTCACATATCCGCCGCTCCATGATGGGAATGAAACGTCCGCCCCATCTATCATCTGTCGTTCGTGAAACTAGTATTCAGTATTACACCTAGGAAACCCAAATATATGTTAGTGTCAATGTACATTGCTAGCATAGCACTCGAAGAAAAATGGTGTTTCAAACCTCGTGGGAATGTCCATGTTCCCTCTGACCTTTAACTCAAGAAGCCAAGGATTTCCCATTTGACACTATTACAACACTTCCCCATGCTCTCGGTTTACCAAGTGTAATGGTGAGCAAACACTATGGTTATTTCAGTTAATTTGGCTTTAATCGAAAATCGATAATTTTAATCATTTTAAAATTTTAGGTTATTCGGTTAATCGAATAAACTGGTGGTTCAGTTTTCCCTTTTCAAAAATATGGCTTAGATAATAAACATTAAAAAGAAATTAACTCATTTTATTCCAAAAAAAAATAATCTATATGTTTTAACAAATTGACTTTTATAAATTTGAGTTATTCTGTTAACCAAAAATAAAATAATTAAATTTTAGTTTTTAGTTCAGTTTTTGGTTATAGTTCTTCAAAACGTTTTGATATTTAATTAGTTTAGTTATGAATTTTTTTTGGTTAATTTGGTTAGTAATCAAAAACTTGATTTTTTTTTCAAATTTTAGTGTGCAGTTAACTAATCAATCGATTGCTCACACTGACCAAGCCCTCCAAGTGGCTGGGATGCCACCTAGTCATTCCTTCAGTGATCAACATTACTTTGCATGAGTGTCCTCTCCACATCGTAATTGTACCTAAAACAACTTAAATTATCTAGAATGGGCGCATTTATTTAAGGAAGCGGTAAGTGTTTTGGTGTGGGAACTGTGTGGGATCCAACTACGAGGCACCCAAATCATTCTCCTCTATTTTATTTTCGGTATGGCGACCCTGGCGCAGCGCCATGTTACAATATGGCGATAGGATGGGATTAGAGAGAAAAAAAAAATAGAAAAATATGACGGAGATAGTGCAATCTTCTGTAGCACTCCGTTTCTCTTTGTTTTTTAAATTCTCCCTCTGTCTACGTGAGAAAAAATAGGAGATGAATTTTTTTTAAATCCTCCCTCTGACACGTATAAGAGAGAGAAAAATTGGGAGATGAATTTTTTTTTTCAAAATATTATAACTCTTAAAATATAAGTGCAAAAATAATAAAATTTATCCATTGTTCATCATTTTTCGTGCTCTTCAAAACAAGATGCATCATGGATATGTTTTTGGTAAACTTTAAATTTTATATTTTTAGAATGAGTATATTAGGTATTTTAAAGTGAATCTTATTCATTAGCAAAATGAATATTCTTTAACAATAAAATGAACCTTATTCATTAACAAAATGAATCTTACCCCAAACACTCTAAATACCACCATTGTAAAGTTAAAAACGTCGAAGGCATTTGTTAGACCCTAAACCCTACACTACAAACCCTAAAAAACTGTCGTGTAAGTGACAACAATATAAAGTGTAGAACTAATGTCAAAAGATTACCTTATCCCCAAACACCAAAAAACCACCCTAGGATAGCTAAAAACGTCGAAGGCATTTTTAGGGTTTGTAGTGCAGGAACCACAAAACCCTAAAAACTGTCGAGTCAGTGACGACAATATAAAGCGTAGAACTAATGCCAAAAGGATTACCCAACCCCCCCCCCCCCCCCCCAAACACCCTAAAACCACCCTCGCATAAGTTTGTGGTAGGATTAACTTTTACTAGTATTAAAAAAAATATTCACTTTTCTTAAACCTTTGATTCACCTTTAAAAAACCTTTGATTCACTTTTCTTAAACCTTTGATTCACTTTTCTTAAACCTCTTATTCACTTTAGTTAAAATAATTTCTATTTACGAGAATCAATTTTCTTAAACCTTTGATTCACTTTTCTTAAACGCATGATTCACTTTATTAAAACCTATGATTCACATTTCTTAAACCTCTTAATCACTTTAGTTAAACAATCTATGCTTACGAGATTCACTCTTATTACTCTGATTCACTTGTAACAACTTGTGATTCACTTTTTAACAACCTTTGATTCACTTTTCTAAACTCTCTGATTCACACCAGTCAAACAATTAGAATCACTTTAGTTAAACAATCTCTGTATGAGATTCGTTTTTTTAAACCTCTTATTCACTATTAAGCAACTCTCTGATTCACTTTTTAACAACCTTTGATTCACTTTGTAATAACCTTTGATTCACTTTTCTTAAACTTAAGATTCACAATGAATCTCAAAAAATATGTACATACAAAAAATAAATTTTTTAAAAATTATCAAAACATATTCATGTTTGGTCTTATTTTGAAGAGCACGAAAAATGATGAACACTGATATAATTATTTTATTTTTGCACTTATATTTTATAAGTTATGACATTTTGAAAAAACAAAAAAATTATCTCTCCTCTTCTCTCCCTTCTTGTGTGTACCCGTAGCATGTTAACTAATTTCCTTTTTTTTCTTTTTTTCTTTATTTCCCTCCAATAGAATGTTGATATGTGGTAGGATAAAATGTCAAAAATAACCACTCCCTATTACAAGGTGGCTTCAGCTCCATGTTCGAATTCGCGTTTATTTTTAGGGACTCACTTTTTTTAATTTTATTCAACAGATATATCCGGCAACTAACACAAACAACAGACTTGGATCACACTAAAGATATTGTCGTAAACGTGACATATTACACATACCACCTGGGTCTTGAATGAACACATCCACACTTCCTTAATATTATTTTTTTTAATGAGGGAACTCGCAGTCGCTATTATTCGATTGTGTTCGGGATTAAGGCAATAAATGCAGCATTTGACAGCAGGAATGTGCTGGTATAAATGCAGCATATTTTGCTGGCAGGAATGTGCTGGTATAAATGCAGCCGTTTTGAAAACTGCTGTTTGGCAGTGCAGCACATATGCAGCATGTTTGGTTAAGTTAGTTATATGTAGTGCGTTTACTGTTTTCGTATTACAATTATAATTTATTATATTAACTACGTAATTTTATTTTGTTAGTAAAAATAAATAAAAATCACAAACAATAAAATTTTTATTTTATTAGTAGTAAACTTGTAACTCCTAAACAATATATTTTTATTATCTAAATTTATAATTCTTACAACTATAAAAGCGGAAAAGGGATAAAAGCGTTTTCAAATTTTCTGATAATGTTATGTGAATTTATTTAGTGAAATTATAACTTTAATAATATATAATATTTTGTAATTGTATGTTAATAAATTTATATGCATTTATATTTCTATATATTATTTTAATATTTTAATTTATATATCAACAAGTGTGTATATTTATTCATTTTTTAATTTATTAATCTACGTGGTTTTACAAATAATATATTATAGATTTGTATTATAAATGTGATTTTTTTGTAAATTGGCTAAAGATGTGTAGTACTATTTTTTATAAATTATTAAAAGCAATGTTAATTGTAATAAATAAAGTAACTTGTAATTTTTTTTTTAAATATAATAGCATGGTATTATTATTATGGTGAGAGTAAAAGAACGGAAGTGAAAGCACGAAAACGAAAAAGTATCATTTGCCGCGGGCATTTATGCTGACATTATGCTGTTTTAGGCGAACAGCAAAAACAAATAAGGAGTCCAAAAAATATATGCTGTATATTAAAAAAATGCGCATATATGCTGCAGGCGAACGCATCCTAACTCCCGAGCATGCAATATAGTCTGCAACACGCACCAACCAGTAAGCATACAGAAAAGTCTTGTGTGAGAGGCTTAATCAAGAAAGGATGGTTTAGGGATTCAAACTCAGACCAATTGCTTCCCCTACCAACTCTTTACCAACTCGACTACCCACTCGGGCACTGTTCCTTAATTCATGAAACCACAAACACATTTTCCGTTGTGGTTTACTATTCCTTGGAATCACAATGAGTGTGAAGTTAGCAACTCTCCTGTAGTGGCGGAGCCACGACACACTTCATCATATATTTGTGTTAGTTTATTGTTTTTGGTATATAACTTATCATTTTAATAATTTATTTTCGCCTCCTAACATTTTTAAATATCACTAGGATATTATTAGAGTAATTTTTAATATTAATTTCAAACAATTAATGTGTATTCTTAAGATTTTATATGTTTTAAAATTGTTTATATTGGGTTAAAAGCTCTCAAATTCTTAATTTATACAGTTTAGTTTGTCCAAGGTTATTAGAAAGTTATTTACCATGTTGATAAGTGTATATTGTAACTTCATCTTCCTAATAATAACTTCTTTGTATATTAGTGTAGGAATTAAAGTTTATTTTTTATATCAAATATAATGCTTAAATCAATGTGTAGTGTCTAAATTTATATTATAACTACAACTTTTGCCAATTTATGTTGATTTTTAAAATTTAAATTTAATAAATTTTTTTGAATAAAAAGTAGTACTAATATTATTTTTAAAAATATACCCCTTTCACTATTAAAGCCTAGCTTAATGATCTATTACCTTCTTGTGGTATAAGGTCAATAGAAATATGTAACCATTCCACGAGCTAGTTACGCACAACTTTAGTGTCATTTTGATGAGCATTGAAAACACATGCTACTTTGGAACTCATTGCGCAACAACTCTAAAGACTTGTGACCATCACGTCCAAGAAAACTGATGAAAGATATTTGGAAAATTTTCATAAAAATACCAATTTAAAAAAAATTACATGCGGTGGTCTTTTTTGAAAAAATTACGTGGGTGTGTCAAAACCAGTGCAAAGAAGCATCCCCGGGGTCATGGCAGCTTGGCAGAAACCGCCCCGGGAAAGCGGCTGTTTCTAACATTTTTTTGCTTGAAACTGCCACAAGGTTGGGGTGGCTTCAGACAATTTTGCCGAAAGGAGCCACAAGTTTGGGTCGGCTTCTTTGCATTTGGTCCAGAGAGAAAAAAAAATTTCAACCTTTGCACCATCAGTGCAATACTTAAACGGATCTCGATCTTGATAAAATTTTGTGAGGTTGTAGTTGAACAATTATACATTGGACCCAAGCCATTTATATAGAGTTTCAGGACCATATGGGGCCCACACGAGTTCATTTAAAAGCACAGAGTTCAGAGTTAGATTTATTAGTTTGCAAATTTCTCGTAAAGGTAAATTTTGTGTTATTAACCATTTTTGCACTTATACTCATGTTCTACGATCATTATGGATCTTCTATACCTTCTTACAGAAGTAAGACAATGTAAACTAAGTTGATCACTGGTATAGATACTCTAATCCAAACATTGTATAGACTCTAAATACTTGTTAAATTACAAGTACATATTTATTATGTAATCAACGTAAAACACACTTCATTGGAAAGCATACATTTTTTTCCGTGCTTGCTAAAGGCACAACCTGTCTATGCAGGAGCATGGTTTAATCATTTGAAAAAAAATACGACAGTTAATGTATCCTCTATTAGGGCAATTCCTCCTGGTATGACCTGTTTGCAAACAATGACGGCAACGTCGACATTCTGTAGTCGGTTCATTGTTATCATCCATTTCATTTTGAATCCTTGAATATTCGGTCTTCCCCTAATAGTTCGAATAGCATCTGGTGTGTGGTACCACCTTCTGGCCTGCGTATGGTGGCCAATTGTTTTCATTACCCAGTGGTGTAAAAGGGTCATAACCATATGCTTCAATCATTGTTTCGAGCTTGTACAGGATGCCACATAATTTCCCGCATCATACCATTCTGCAACATACAACCATTACATGAGAGCATGGGTATTTAAATGCTTGCCACTCACCGCATTCGCATGTCATTTCATTGAAATCTACCTTGTATTTCCTTTGTTTCTTCTATAGCCACTGACCCAAAATTTACCTTGTATTTCCTTTGTTTCTTTATAGCCACTGACCCAAATTCTCAACCTCATACACTTGATCGACCTCATTATAGCGTGTTACGTTGTGACTGTTAGATAGTCTACGGTTTTCTTCTATCTTGAAAGTCGCATGGTCTATATATAAGGTTGAACCAACTATTAATTGGCCTTTGTACGTGTCAAGGTTCTCGTTGAAATAAGATACCAACTTGTATAGCGTGCTAGTGACAACGGCGGTGATCGATAGAGTTCGGACACTTTTTAACACCCCATGATGCACTCACCAAGTTTGTTGTCATGTGGCCCCATCTCTTCCCCTCATCATACGCCTTGGACCTTCTCAAACGGTAGATCGTTGAATAAATGTTAGATGTCATGATTCTGGATATAAGATGATTGTATCGTCTCTGCACATGATGCCTTCTGAATTCGTATGCTATATACGTGATAATAACAATGTTAACAATGAACAAACTTACATAATTAGTAAAGCATTTCAATTGATAAATTAGGGTACCTGTGTTTATCAAGTATTTCTTTAACTTTTTGTTGTGAAAACGTGAGTTGAAATTTGAGCAATATGTCGTATGCAGTAGAAATGGTGAGCCATTGAGGGTCTCCAGTAATCATCTGACTCCATGATGCTCATGATAGCAGGAGCACGATCTGTAATTACTGAGACGCCGGTCCTCTGACCTATGATATGTAACCTTACCTTGTCAAGGATGTACTTCCAAGATGATAAATCTTCGGACTCAACAATAGCAAATGCTACCGGTATGATTTTGTTGTTCCCATCTTGTGATGCTGCTATCAAAGTTTACCTTTGAATTTACCATACAGATGTGTCCCATCTATTTACAGCACAGGTTTGAAGTGTTTGAAAGTTGAGATGCATGGTCCAAACGCCTAGAAGCATCGTTGCAAGAATTTGACTTCAATCGTTTGGTTGTCATCCTCAAATCCTCTAACTGATTTTAGATTAAAAATTGAACCCGGTATATTATGCTTGATTGCCATTAATAATCTTGGAAGTTGGGCATACAATTCGATCCAATCTCCATATATCTTTCCTATTACTTCGCACCTTGCCAGCCAAGCTTTTCGGTATGAAACTGTCCTATTGTACATACCACGGATTTGCTCTATTACGTCTAGAACACTCATACCTGGGTTACGACTGAGATGGGGGAGGATGGCCTCTGCAATGACAAGATAAGTCATTTGTCTGTGGTCTTGTCCATCCGTCTGAGGGGTGCATGAGTGCGGCCTCTCTCTTGTTATCTTCCATTCCGTCTCGCCCGATAGTAGCACACCTCTTATGTAAACTATAGTTACGAATTTAAATGATGCTATTGAGCATTATAATGTTAAAAAAAGTGGTTTAACATTGTAACAACATTAACATAACTATTAAGGCATAAAACCACCAAAATTGGTGATTTTGTAACTCATTAAAAAAATGGACAATTTAATTACGAATTTAAATGGTGTTAGTGAGCATTATAAATGTAAAAAATGCATAACATTATAGTAACATTAAAATGATAATTAAGGCATAAACCACCAAAATTAGTGATTTTGTAACTCATAAAAAAATGGACCATTTAATTACGAATTTAAATGGTGTTAGTGAGCATTATAAATGTAAATAAAATTGCATAACATTATAATAACATTAACCTAATTAATTAAGGCATAAAACCACAAAATTGGTGATTTTGTAACTTTTAAATTAAATAAACAATATAGTTACGAATTTAAATGATGTTATTGAGCATTATAAATGTTAAAAAAGTTCTTAACATTGTAACAACATTAACATAATTAATTAAGACATAAAACCACCAAAATTGGTGATTTTGTAAATTTTAATTAAATAAAACAATTTAGTTACGAATTTAATGATGTTATTTAGCATTATAAATGTAAAAAAATTGCATAACATTACAATAACATTAACATAATTAATTAAGACATAAAACCACCAAATTGGTGATTTGTAACTCATAAATAATGAACAACTTAATTACAAATTTAAATAGTGTTAGTGAGCATTATAAATGTAAAAAAAATTCCATAACATTAACATATGTGGGAGGAATAATTACAAACTTGAAAAAAAAGTTAGAAGAACTAATTGAAGGTAGAAGAAGTAATTAGAAGTTAATGAAAAAATAAAAAAATAAGTACTACAATAAACATAATAATTAAGCACAAATAAACAATACAAAAAACTAAAAAAATTAAAAATGGGAACTTACTTCTTTGAAATTCGAAGAGAATGAGAAAGGAAGATTGGGGTGTGTTTTGTTGGAGAATTGTGGGCATAATGGGTGAATTTGGGGGGTTTATAGATTTTTTTGGCTGCTGGAAACCGCCCTAACTGCATGGCGGCTTCTTTGCAATTCGACCGATAACATTATCCGTGAGATCCGAAGAAAATCTCAGACCGACGACTGTTATTGGTTGGCGAGATTTTCGGATAAGGGGAGCAAAATGCAAAGAAGCCGCCCCAACTTGTGGCTCCTTTTGGCAAAAATTGCCTGAAGCCGCCCCGACATTGTGGCAGTTTCAAGCAAAAAATGCAGAAGCATCATCCGTTCTCCCAGAACGGTTTCTGGCAAGCTGCCATGACCTCGGGGCTGCATCTTTGCACTGGTTTGGCACATCTGTGTAATTTTTTCGAAAAAGACCACCACATGTAAATTTTTTTAAAATTGGTATTTTTATGAAAGTTTTCCAAATATATTATGTATCTAGATGCATTATACTATAAGTAAGACCTTGAAGTGAAAGTGGTGACCCTCAAGATACTTACAAATAGATATAAAAATATAATCCAACACTCTAGTGGAAGTGTGTATGGCCAGAATTTAAGGCTAAATGTGCACTATTTACCCTACACATATGCAATTAATTAAGTAAATCCAAAATTATAACATGTTGTATATGTAATTGCAAACTTTTTACTGAGTGGGCTATATATTGGTTGATGTGTTACCAAAATATATACATATTTCAGCCATGGTTTAGCAAATTTGTTTTGTTGCCATAACCATGTCAAATGAAGATATGACACTAATATTAATCCTTGTTCAAAGAACTTAACAAGTCAGTTGTATTTCTTCTTGTAATGATCAATAATGGAAGCATACATGAGCCTCTTCCAAATAACTTGTTGCAGCTTCAACACCCTTCCCATCATGTAACTTCAAAGCTTCTACAACCACATCTCTAATAATACGCCAATGACATAGAAGATGAGGTACACATGCCATCAAAATAGCAGGGGATTTTACTAAGACTACCTCTTTATCAGTGATAACAACTTCAGGATATGAGTCATTAACTTGTATGTTGTTTTCGTGTTGTGCCCCAGTTTTTTAATTTTGTTTCAGGTTTGCAAAGAAAGCGTTATGGCATTTTTATATCTTATGTTAGTGAGGATTATGTAATTCGTGGTTGGTTTTATTAACTTAGAAGGAGAAGAGGCAAGAGAGTATATTACGTTATCATTAATTAAGTTAGGAAAGGGGTTTCCTAAATCATGTTATTCATTTTCTCCTTCCTCCTTCCACATTCTAAATTCACGTTCTTCTTCTTCTTCCATTTCTCATTTTCTCCTTCTCCATTACATGCTCTCTTGTTCTTCCTTGTTTTCTGCATCCAGAGTACAATCGTCGGGTGGACTATGGGACGATTTCGGTCTACTGTCTATCATCACAGGTTTGGAGATTGTGGGCTTTATAAGTATTTGTTCTTCGTTTTGTTTTCTTTGTTTCTGATTTTAATCCAGAGTTTTGATTAACTCAGTTAGTTGTTGGTTGAGTTTTGAGTAGGGATTTGAGGAGTGTGCTATAGAGTCGGTAGATTTTTTTTGTTCTTCTATTCAAGGTAGGTGGTAGATGGATTCAGAGTGGGTGTGTTCAACCATGGTGATTTTAGGATTTTGTTTCGTTTCTGAATGTTTTGGAATGCTCTCATTTGGATGTGATTCTGAGTTGGTTTTGATTTGCTTTTTCACTCCGCTTAATCCCCCATGGTGTTGTGTTTTGATTGCCTACTTTGATATGAAGAACTAATGTTATCAATGGTGAATATTTTCATTTGTGTTCGTCATTTACTACTTCTGAGTTTGTAGTTTTCACCTTGTCCAGACATGTCTTCGGACGCCTTTGATGTTTGATGGTTTTTTGCTTTGTCCGGACTTCGTTTCGGACGAGTGTGAGGAAGATGTCTAGGTTTGCGCGTTTGACTTGTGTCCAAACTTGTAAGCCCGGACACATGTCCGGACACCTTGGAAGTTTCTTCTTTGAACTTTGTCCGGACTTATAAGTTCAGATAGATGTTCAAACATCTCGTTTTTGATTCACGGCATGCATCCAGACTTGTAAGTTCGGACACATGTCCGGACATCTCTATTTTGAGTCACGACATGCGTCCGGACTTGTAAGTTCAGACACATGTCCGGACACCCCTCTGGTTTTGGTTAAAATGTCATTTGACTTCTATTTAGCATTCCATTTGTGGGGTTATGATTCCTAAGTGTGTATAAGCTTTTTGACATGTTTTAGTATTTGTTTGCATGTATTTTCACTACGAAAGTACTTCGTACTGCACAATCTTTGAATTGCTTAGACAAGTGTGATTTCGGGCTCTATTTTCCGTTTTGTTCCCCGTGCTCTACCGTCCTGGCTTAAGACCTCTATTTAGCAAAGATTTCAGTTTCATTATGTGGGGATAATTAATAAACCATGTTGTCACCTCTTAACAACACCTTCTATTTTGAGAGTAAGCTTCTGTTTTGGGACCTACTCCCTCCTTTAATTTTTAAATGTCGTTTTAGTCCTTTTGATTTGTTAGATTTAGATGTCGTTTTAGATTTTCAAGACAAACTTTATTCTTTTCTTCCACTATTACCCTATTAATAACAACAAATTCCAGGAAAAGATAGTTTGTCACTCGACACACAACTTTATTGAAAGAAAAAGAAAGGTTATATTAGTCCTTTTATCTCATTTCTTAATTCTTGTGCTTAAAGCAAATGACATTTAAAAATTAACGGAGGGAATTTTTTTATCCTCTGACCATTGCAGACTATTTATCGTGAGTGGTTTACTGGTGAGATTAAGTAAAAGAGAGAAATTAAAACCCAAAATAATAGTCGGGCTGCAATTAATCCCGGTCGTAGTAGTATAGCTAATGTAAGCGACCGGATATCGAACCGTGGGACTAGGTGAATTAATTAATACCTAAGCTTGTCACAAAGGGGGGAAGTTAATTGACTTGTTTTTAGAGAATTAAAATAGCAGATTAAATTACTGAGTGCAGATGAATTAAATGGAACTCCGGGTTCAGGTTTTATATAATCTGATTAATTATGCTATCTCTACCGGTTTAATATATTAGTTTGGCAAAATTCCTGTTATTATCCTAAGGACTAAGTCATAGACCCTTAAGAACTCGTTTACCAGAAAATGCTCGGTCTAATCAAGGTTCGAGCAATACTATGTAAACGGACGTTAAATTCGAGGAATTATAATTGCATCTGTAAATACTAACTTATTAAATCATAATAAGTTTTCTCCAGATTTACGGCTTAAATAACCTGTCTATTTATCACCTGGTCTGATCAAAATAGACTTAGGAAAGCATTTTAATAAATTCATGTAATTTATTAAAATGGTGAGTGAAACCTTTAAGCGTAACAAACTGTATTTATTTTAACCGGTAGAAATATTGATTACATAATTAAACAAACCATAATTAAAAACCTTGCCCGAGCAAATCCTCCTTAGCCAGACATATTAACTGGTAATAAATCTGACAGAGGTTGGACGTAATAACAGCACGGAGACGTGATTAGTGAATGGAGAAATGGAGAGAATGAAGAGTGGAACATGTACGTAGGTTATTGTAAGTGAAGTGGGTGAATTAGAGAATTAGAGAACTGGGGTGTGAAGGGGTTTGAGATGTACGTGAGTTTTTACTGAAGAGAAAATGAGATGAGGTGAGTGTGAGTGATTTTCTGGTTTTCTCCGTGCACTGGTACAAGGTTGCAGTGGATGGTTATTTATAGAAGAGGAAGACTACGTAGAAGACTTGCAGTTGATTGCCTCTGTTGATTTCTTCACTGATTGAAGCATTGATTGCTTCATTTATTGCAGGGGACAGCCGAAACGCGTGAGCAATAAGGTAGGCGGCAGATACGAGTTGCAGAGTCGGCGCGAAGAAGAAAACTGTTTCGGGCGCGATTTTAGTCTTGTCCGCCTATGGAACCGCCTCAAACAGGCGGTTGTGTGTTGTCCGCCTGAGGAACCGCTTGGTGTCCTCTTGTGACCGCCTGGTAACCGCCTGAGGAACCGCCCTGGTTGAGGCGGTTTTGCAAATGTGATGTCCGCCTGTCTTTAGGCGGTTGTGTAGGCGGTCACACTTGTGACCGTGACCTATTTTCCTTCAAACTTCGACCGGCTCTAGATTCTTCGTTTGGACTCCGTTTTCTGAGCCGTTTGCGTCTACGCGTTCGTCTCTTCGTCTACTTCACTCCCGGCTTGGTTTTCCTCATGTTAAACCAATAATTTTGTGAGATAAACAATAAAACATAAACTAGAGGAAAATCAACCGAAGTGGAGAAATGAGCAAGAAAAGTGCTAATATTATATATGAAATACACCTATAAAACATGCTCATTTGGACACTCATCACACCCCCCACACTTATCTTTTTGCTTGTCCTCAAGTAAAACCATGTACCTAAGCAAGTAGGAATGCTCAATACTAACAAATATTATTATGAAGGGTAGGATAAAAAAGTCAATAGTTCATGATGATCTACTTATTGAGGAGTGTGAAAATTATCTGCTGGTGGCATAGGTGTGCTCAGGGTAAAAACAAAATATAGAGTTTCGGGGTATGATCTAAGGTACTTCAATGTTTTTTTATTTAGGTGACTCCGAGAACTTTTACCATGGCCAACTTCTCTCAAGAATGGGCATTGAGGAGAAAATAAAAGGAAGAAAAGATTTATGCATTGCTTCACTTTTGCATGAGGGATGAGAAAATGTAGGCATAATGCCTTTGTATTCAAGAACACTCAACTCTCTTTTGTTGGTTACCAATGGTGTCTCGAAAGTCCCTTATTTTTTGTATTCTTCTCTCTTTTTTTTTAGAGAAGTACCCCTTAGCAATCCCTAAGAGAGAAGACAGAAAGAAACCCTGAGCAATAAAATCCAACCAATTTGCAGATTATTTGGTCACACCGCATATAAAAATGCTCCTCAAAAGTAATCAAATGTAAAATTTTTTAAAATTTGTACCCTTTATCCTACAATTCATAATAGTATTAGTTTTTAAAGAGAACAACCTACATTAGCAGGGTACATAATTCAATTAGAACAAATGCGAGGTAAGCAGAAGATAAGCAGAGAGACTTAACAATTTTAAGCATTTAGATGACCTGAAAAGGCTCTTCCCCCACACTTAAGCTTAAGCAATGCCCTCATTGCGTAGATGAAATAAAATTAATAGGGCAAGCAATGTAAAGGAAAGAGTGTACTCCCCAGATTTCGTAGAGTGTGTAGAGCTCCCCCACACTTGAGTGTTGCTGTGGAATGTCATGAATTTAACCTGTAAAGAATATTCTACACAGCGAGAAGAACTCAAGTGAAGCCTGCATTTTATTATAGCAAATAAAAGGGAAATATAGTACAAAAAGAAAACATATTAAATTAAAGGAAAGATAAAGATAGATAGTGGGTTGCCTCCCACCGAGCTGCCCGGGTTTAACGTCTCTAGCTAGACGTATTTGACCAAGTTTTAGTTTGGAGAAGATTCTGAGGGCAAATTGTCCCGCTGTTCTTGGACAAAATAAGTAGCAGATAGGTCAGTTGAAATATTGGAATGAGAATTATACCTTTTAAGTCGTGCCCCGTTGACCTTGAAAGTTTCGCCTTGTTTGTTCTGGAGTTCAAAGGCACCGTACGGGGTCACACTAACAATTTGAAAAGGGCCGGCCCAATGTGACTTGAGCTTCCCTGGGAAAATCCTTAATCGCGAGTTATATAAGAGAACCCAATCACCAACTTCGAAGTCCTTCTTGAGGATCATCCTGTCGTGGAACTTTTTGGTGCGCTCTTTATAGATCTTAGCATTCTGATAAGCCTGATCTCGCAGCTCTTCTAATTCGGTAAGTTGGAATTTTCCTCTTCTCTCCTGCAGAAGTCATGTCAAAGTTTAGGGCTTTGATTGCCCAATATGCTTTATGCTCCATCTCTACAGGAAGGTGGCATGCTTTTCCATAGACCAGCTTAAAAGGAGACATCCCGATGGGAGTCTTGAATGCAGTGCGGTAAGCCCAAAGCGCATCATCCAGTTTAAGTGCCCAATCCTTCCGTGATGAATTAACCGTCTTCTGAAGGATCCATTTTAACTCTCGGTTGGAAACTTCCGCCTGGCCGTTTGTCTGGGGGTGATAAGGTAAAGCTACCTTGTGTCGTACCCCGTACTTAACCATGAGTGCTTCGAATAAACGGTTGCAGAAATGAGTTCCTCCATCACTAATAATAATCCTGGGCACGCCGAAACGGGTAAATGTGCTTTTTGAGGAATCTTGTTACTGTCTTTGCATCGGCATGATGACACGGTATAGCTTCCACCCACTTCGAAACATAATCAACTGCCACTAGAACATATTCGTGGCCCTGCGAGGAAGGGAATGGTCCCATGAAATCTATGCCCCAACAATCAAACAGCTCTACTTCTAGTATCCCTTGTTGCGGCATCTCATGTCTCCTGGATGTGTTACCCATTTTCTGACAATTATCACATTGTCTGCAGAATTGATACACATCTTTATGAAGGGTTGGCCAATAAAAACCTGAGGCCAGGATCTTAGCAGCGGTCCTCGTGGGTCCATGGTGACCTCCGGCTTCCCGAAATGACAAAGTGAATGACGCTTGAAACCTCATTTCCGGGAGACATCGCCGAATCAGCCCATCAGCACTAACTCGGAACAAGTAAGGGTCCTCCCAGAAATAATGCCTCGAGTCAGAGGAATTTCTTCTTCTGGGAGTAGGAAAAATCGTAGGGTACTGTTCCTGAGACTAAGAATTGGCCAGGTCTGCGTACCATGGCTCCTGTACTTTGGTGATGGAGAAGACAGTCTCGTCGGGGAAGAATTCGTTGATGGGCACACTATCCGTAGGAGTCACCAACCTAGAGAGATGGTCAGCGACGACGTTCAGTTTCCCGCTCTTATCTTTGACTTCGATGTCAAACTCTTGAAGTAGAAGAATCCAGCGCAATAAGCGAGGCTTGGCTTCTTGTTTTGTGAATAAGTATTTGAGAGCGGAGTGGTCTGTATGCACGATGACCTTGCTTCCCCATAAGTAAGATCTGAACTTATCGAGGGAGAAAACTATAGCCAGAAGTTCTTTTTCGGTGGTCGTATAGTTTTTCTGCGCGTCGTTCAGTGTTCTGCTAGCATAGGCGATTACTCTCAAGATTTTCTCTTTCTTCTGGCAAAGAGCTGCTCCCACGGCGTAGTCACTTGCGTCACACATGATCTCAAAAGGAAGAGACCAATCAGGTGGTATGACCACAGGTGCTGACACCAATTTCCGTGTTATAGTTTGGAAAGCAGCTGAACATTTTTCATCAAAAATGAAACGGGGCATCTTTCTGTAGCAGGTCGGTCAATGGTTTGCTGATTTTGGAGAAGTCCTGAATAAACCGCCGATAAAATCCTGCATGCCCTAGAAACGCTCGTATATCTCGAACTGTAGTTGGTGCTGGTAACTTTTCGATAACCTCTACTTTGGCTTTATCCACCTCTATCCCCTTTGCAGATATTTTATGACCAAGGACGATCCCGTCCTTAACCATAAAATGACACTTCTCCCAGTTTAAAACGAGATTCGTATCCTCACACCGACTCAGGATCAAATCTAGTTGTGCCAAGCATTTGTCGAAACTAGAGCCATAGACTGAGAAGTCGTCCATAAAGACTTCTATGCTCTGCTCGATGAAGTCAGCAAAGATTGCTTGCATACATCTCTGGAAGGTAGCAGGGGCGTTGCATAAACCGAAAGGCATTCGTCGGTATGCAAAGGTACCGTAAGGACAAGTGAAGGTTGTCTTGTCCTGGTCCTCAGGTGCGATTGGTATTTGAAAATAACCCAGAATCCATCTAGAAAACAGTAGTACTCTTGCCCTGCAAGTCTTTCTAACATCTGGTCGATGAAGGGGAGAGGAAATGATCCTTCCTGGTTGCCAAGTTCAAACGCCGATAATCAATACACATGCGCCATCCTGTGATCTTTCTTTGAGGGATAGTCTCTCCCTTTTCATTAATAACAGCTTCGATGCCCCCCTTCTTAGGGACAACTTGAACAGGACTGACCCATGGACTGTCAGAAATTGGATAGATGATGTCTGCGTCAAGGAGTTTCAGAACCTCCTTTCGAACTACCTCCTTGAGGTTAGGGTTTAGCCGGCGTTGAGGTTGTCGGATAGGTTTGAAGTTTTCCTCCATGTAAATATGGTGCGTGCAATAGGAGGGATTAATTCCTTTGATATCAGCGATAGTCCACCCTATTGCTGTCTTGTGTTTTTCAATACCTCAAGTAGCTTGGTTTCCTCTCCGGAATTCAGAGAAGAGGAAATAATGACAGGCAAATGGTCATTTTCAGCTAGGAAAGCATACTTGAGGTTAGAGGGTATTTCTTTAAGCTCGAGCTCTGGTGGTTGTTCCACTGATGGAATTGATTTTTGGGGTTTCTGTCGAGTTCTTCGATTGGTGGCCGGAACGATTGATAACCAGCCCTTCCTTTTTCTACGTATGCCAACATGGCGTTAACTTCTGGATCCTCCATCGTTTTCTTCTAGAGGAGTAAATAATACTCGCTCTAGCGGTTCAGTTTCAGCTTCCTGGATGGAAGATGGAAAATATGTGTCCTCGTCTGTAGCAAAATCGCTGTCCTCCTCCTCGTCATCTGTGAATCCTACTGTCTTAGCATGCGGAGAAAAGTTTGAGCTTTTCTTCATCATTTTCTGCATGTCGAATTCAATCGTCTCATCCTCGTACCGTAGAGTGATTTTTCCATCATGGACGTCAATGATGGCTTTGGCGGTACTCAGAAACGGTCGACCTAGGATCAGGGGAACCTCAACATCGTCATCCATTTCTAGAATGACGAAATCAGCTGGAAAGATGAAGCGAGACACTCCAACTACCAGATCCCGGACTATGCCCATGGGCTTGATCTCTGATCTGTCTGCTAGCTGGAGTTTGAAAGGAACCGGTTGCATGTCTCCTCCTTTAACTTTCAAGAAGGTGGCGTATGGCATGATATTAATGCTGGCTCCTAGGTCGCATAGACCACTTCCACAGTCCACCCCGCCTATAAAGCACGGGATCACGGGATTTCCCGGATCTGTTTGTTTGGGGGGAAGTGCTCGAAGAAGGGCCGCAGAGCACTCCTCTGTCAGGTGCACTGTCTCTTTTCCAGGTTTCTTTTTCTTTTTCGTCAAGAGATCCTTTAGGAATTTTGCGTAGTTAGGCATCTCTTGTAAGGCATCGATCAAGGTATGTCGAGGGTCAGCTTCTTGAAATACTCAAGAACTTAGAGAACTGTTCATCAAGATGTTTCTTTTTCATTCTGTTCGGAAATGGGAGTTCATTGTTTTTATGAGTGGAGTTTGGGATGTCGATGGTAATTCGAGATGGAGGTGGAGTAACAGGAGTAGGAATTGGGATTTCTGAGGGAGGTGAAGTTGGTTTGGTGGTTTCGTCAACATTGATATAGGAATCTTCAAGATTTTTTTTTCTTTTCCCTTGCTGGTGGCAAGTTCCCTTCCACTCCTTAAAGAGACTGCACATAAATTTGTCGATTGTAATGTGCCATCGCCTATAAGGACTGAATTTGCTTGTTCCTTCGGTTAGGATTGTTTGTGAAGGGAATTGACCAGGTGGTCTTTGTTGAGTAAGTAGCTGTTGGATCTGAGATTGCAAGGCTTTTTGGTCTTTGCGCAGAGCCGCGACCTCTTCTTGCGTATCTCGTGATTTACCCATCATCGCCTTAAACATCTCCTGCATCTGAGACATATCAGACTCAGGATTCGAAGGAGGTTGAGTTGGTCGACTCGATGAAGCTTCATTGCCATAAGGCTGCTGTTGATATTGCCTTTGGCCTCCTTGGAAATTGGATTGGGGTCTGTAGTTTTGGGATGTTTGTAAGGTATGTGGGTTCTGGATATTTCCGGTGTTTGAGTAGCTAAGGTGGATGCATGTTACGTTGCCATGGTTGTCTGTATCCTGAGTTGTTGGTGATGTAATTTGCCTCCTCCGCTGCTTTCATTTCTTGTAGTTGGGGGCATTGATCGTAATCATGAGGCCCGCAACATTGCGTACAAGAATTTGTTGGAGTTGGTTGAGATTGAGGAGCGTAGCCTGGAGGGGTAGTAGTGGTCGGGAAATCATTGACTTAGCTTGCTGAGGGAAGGAATTCATAGCCATCTGTTCGACCACTTTCTGTAGAGTGCTCACTTTTGTTGCTTGCTGAGCATTGCTTTCCATGAGTTGCTCATGGCTTTTCATTAATTGATCGAATTGTTATCACTTTCCCCAACATGATATAATCCTGGAGTACCGCTCCTTGATCCACCGGAGGCCCAGTCTCTAATTTCCTCACAGAGAGACTCCATGCTGTTTAGAAATTGTGCTCCCGGCTTTTCAGAACGTCAGCCCTAACGAAGATAACACCATTGTTCTGCACGGACCGATTAAGCCCTGTAGAACAATTGTGATACTTGTTCCTTCGTCAGACCGTGGTGAGGACAAGTGAGTAGTAGACCTTTGAAACGGTCCCAAGTTTCACAATATTCTCCGACCCTGGTTGCTTGAAATTTAAATTTCAGCAATCATCTCCAAAGTTCGGCTCGGAGGTAGGAATTTGTCGTAGAACTTGGTGGCCATGTCGTCCCAGGTACCAATGGTACTCGGTGTTAAGCTATGACCACTTGCTCGCGTTTCCCGTCAGGCTGTGTGGGAATAAAGACAATCTTGCATATTGAAGTACTGCGTCGGTTGCAGTAAGGCTGTTGGCATGTTGTAAGAATTTTGTAACATGTAACAGGGCTTCGTCTGGACTGGTGCCATCAAACATACCCAGCTCTTTCACACATCTGATTGATGATATGGCTTCAGTTTCTGCCACTCATCGTATTCGGATGGGCTGAGGTGAGGAAGGATGATAGCAGGCTGCTGTCCTTGGTTAGACGGCCTGTTGATATTTCGAACCGTTGCTGGTGTAGCTGCCATGTTAGTTTCGAGGTCAGAATCTATCACTGTGTTGGTAATGTTCTGTTGAGTTCGTCTCTGCCTGGTACGCAGAAAGGTTCTCTCGATTTCTGGATTATAACCGACCGTGTGATTATTGATATTCTCTGGGAGACTGGTTGACCTGGTAAAGGCATATACCACTCAAAAACAGAGAAAAGAACTGGTTATGCGTTAGAATAATAAAAGTGTTAGAATTAGTGGACAGAAATTTAAGTTAGTAGTTAGGGACATGGAACGAAATGACAGAAATTTAAATGACATGGAACGAAATGAGAAATTTTAAGTTAGTAGTTAGAGACAATGGAATATTAAGGACAATGGAACGAATGACATGGAACGAATGACAATGAACGAATGACATATAAAAGATGTTAGAAGTTAGAGTCCAAAGTCCGAAGTCCGATGTCCAAGTCAAATGTCCGAGGTTATATGTCCGAAATTGGATTCAGTTGTTTTTTTTATTAAATTATTTTTAGTAGATTAACAGATTATTGTAATTAACAGGTGAATTAACCGGGCTTAGGGACTAGATTAAATCAAGTCCCCGGCAACGGCGCCATTTTGCAGACTGATTATCGTGAGTGGTTATACTGGTGAGATTAAGTAAAAGAAAGAAATTAAAACCAAAATAATAGTCGGGCTGCAAATTAATCCCGGTCGTAGTAGTATAGCTAAGTGAAGCGACCGGATATCGAACCGTGGGACTAGTGAATTAATTAATACCTAAGCTTGTCACAAAAGGGGGGAGTTAATTGACTTGTTTTTAGAGAATTAAAATAGCAGATTAAATTACTGAGTGCAGATGAATTAAATGGAACTCCGGGTTCAGGTTTTATATAATCGATTAATTATGCTATCTCTACCGGTTAATAATTAGTTTGGCAAAATTCCTGTTATTCCTAAGGACTAAGTCATAGACCCTTAAGAACTCATTTACCAGAAAATGCCCGGTCTAATCAAGGTTCGAGCAATACTATGTAAACGGACGTTAAATTCGAGGAATTATAATTGCATCTGTAAATACTAACTTTTCATAATAAGTTTTTCTCCAGATTTACGGCTTAAATAACCTGTCTATTTATCACCTGGTCTGATCAAAATAGACTTAGGAAAGCATTTTAATAAATTCATGTAATTTATTAAATGCTGAGTGAAAACCTTTAAGCGTAACAAACTGTATTTATTTTAACCGGTAGAAATATTATTACATAATTAAACAACCATAATTAAAACCTTGCCCGGAGCAAATCCTCCTTAGCCAGACATATTAACTGGTAATAAATCTGACAGAGGTTGGACGTAATAACAGCACGGAGACGTGATTAGTGAATGGAGAATGGAGAGGTCGAAGAGTGGAACATGTACGTAGGTTATTGTAAGTGAAGTGGGTGAATTAGAGATTAGAGACTGGGGTGTGAATGGGGTGTTGAGATGTACGTGAGTGTTTTACTGGAAGAGAATGAATGCGGTGAGTGTGAGTTTTTCTGGTTTTTCTCCGTGACTGGTATAAGGTTGGGCAGTGGGGTTTTTCTATAGAAGAAAGGAAGACTACGTCGAAGACTTGCAGTTGATTGCCTCTGTTTGATTTCTTCATGATTGAAGCATGATTGCTTCATTGTTAATGCAGGGGACAGAGCCGAAACGCGTGAGCAAATTAAGGTAGGCGGAGCAGATACGAGTTGCAGAGTCGGCGCGAAGAAGAAAACTGTTTCGGGCGCGATTTTAGTCTTGTCCGCGAATGGAACCGCCTCATAACAAGGCGGTTGTGTGTTGTCCGCCTCTACAACCATCTCTTGTCCGCCTCTGGTCCGCCTGGGAGTCCGCCTCTGTGTGGGGCGGTTGTGCAGGCGGTTGCAATGTTTGGGGCGGTTGTGCAGGCGGTTGCAATGCTGTTGTGTGCTGACCGTGACTTATTTCCTTCTACGAACTTCGACCGGCTCTAGATTTTTCGTTTGGACTCCGTTTTCTGAGCCGTTTGCGTCTATGCGTTCGTCTCTTCGTCTACTTCACTCCCGGCTTGGTTTTCCTCATGTCAAACCAATAATTTTTTGAGATAAACAATAAAACTTAAACTAGAGGAAAACTAACCGAAGTGGAGAAATGAGCAAGAAAAGTGCTAATATTATATATGAAATACACCTATAAAACATGCTCATTTGGACACTCATCATGCATGCAGCGGCGGCGATGGTAGCGGACGGTGGTATTCTGGGCTCAGTCGATTCGATTGAGAAGAGAGCTTAGAGCAGAGAGGGTTTATAGAGAGTGGGTAGCGGAACAGTCGCGATTTGATTGATGAGAAGACTGCGCGGGAGAGTGAAAAGAGTTTTATAATTTAGGTAACATAAAGAACGCTTCACTTAAGAAGCGTTCTTTATGTTGAGCGAAATGTAACATAAAGAACGCTTCTTAATTGAAGCGTTCTTTATGTTATCGCGCCCAAAGACATAAAAAACGCTTCCTCGGTGAACCGTTCTTTATACGTTACATATAAAGAACGCTTATTTACAAAGCGTTGTTTTGTCTTTGGGCACGATAAAATAAAGAACGCTTCTTCAGCAAAGCGTTTTTAAGATGTCCGGCCTATGATAAAAAAATGATTTACAATATAACCATTTTTAAAGGGGCGTTGTTTATTCTCTTTTTTTCAGCAGTGACTTTTAATATATAAGGTCAAAATGAAAAAATTATATCATTGTTCACTTAAATTCAAGTTCTTCAAAACAAGACCAGACATGGATATGTTTTGACAACTTTAAAATTATTTTCTTTTACATCTATAGTGTATATTTTCACATTAAATATGTACATACATCCTCACATTAAAATATCATCATATACATGTAAAAATATTTTTTTTAAGTTGTCAAAACACTTTTATTTCACGCCTTTAATCCCAAACAAACAAAGCATGTATGTTCCTGATTAACAAGTTTGGTTTGCAAAATTACCTCATCAGCAGAAGAATAGAGGCGATAGATCTAGCGCGCATGTATGTTTCTTTTCGCTAGTTGGGGTTGTAAAATTATTGCAGATCTAGCTAGACTGAAGGCTAGAGGCGCGCGTGACAGGGCATGTATGTTCCTGTTCGTGCGATTTTGCAAAAATTAATTACCGATCGAAAGAGTATATGAAAAATAAGGATAGGCATATATATGTATACCTGTTTCGCAGATTGCGGGCAAAATTACCGAAAGAGAGGCGATCAATATCGATGCATGCGTGTAACCTTCATCACCGGCCGGGTTGCAGATTTAGAAGATAGAATATTATTGAAGATTGCGTGCAGTATCGGGAGAAAGGAAGAAGAGGCGCCGTGCATGCAGCGGTGGCGATGGTAGCGGACGGTGGTAATTTCTGGGCTTAGTCGATTCGATTGAGAAGAGAGCTTAGAGCAGAGTGGGTTTATAGAGA
This sequence comes from Limonium bicolor, assembly GCA_023374045.1. Lineage (NCBI taxonomy): Eukaryota > Viridiplantae > Streptophyta > Magnoliopsida > Caryophyllales > Plumbaginaceae > Limonium > Limonium bicolor. Next base: position 95,533,929 of record CM041782.1, read on the forward strand.
GTGGGTAGCGAAACAGTCACGATTTGATACATGAGAAGACTGCGCGGGAGGGTGAAAAGAGTTTTATAATTTAGGTAACATAAAGAACGCTTCACTTAAGAAGCGTTCTTTATGCTGAGCGAAATGTAACATAAAGAACGCTTCTTAATTGAAGCGTTCTTTATGTATCGCGCCCTAAGACATAAAAAACGCTTCCTAGGTGAACCGTTCTTTATACGTTACATATAAAGAACGCTTATTTACAAAGCGTTGTTTTTGTCTTTGGGCGCGATAAAATAAAGAACGCTTCTTTAGCAAAGCATTTTTTAACATGTCCGGCCTATGATAAAAAAAACGATTTACAATATAACCGTTTTTAAAGGGGCGTTGTTTATTCTTTTTTTCTTCAGCAGTGACTTTTAATATATAAGGTCAAAATAAAAAATTATATCATTGTTCACTTAAATTCAAGTTCTTCAAAACAAGACCAGACATGGATATGTTTTGACAACTTTAAATTATTTTATTTTACATGTATAGTGTACATTTTCACATTAAAATATCATCATTTACATGTAAAAATATTTTTTTAAGTTGTCAAAACATATCTATGACTGGTCTTGTTTTAAAGAGCTTGAATTTAGGTGAACAATGATATATATTTTTTCATTTTGGACTTATATATATTAAAAGTTACAACTATTTAAATTATTATTGTTGTGATAAAGATAAAGAAAAAATACAAAGTAGAAGCGTGCGTGAATGCTTCACGATCTCTCCGATTCCCAGTTTTCTAATTATAAAACCACTCATTCCCCTGTTTTCTAAATTATAAAACCAGCCCTAGATGTAGTCATCCTAACTACAAGCACCTGTAGCCAAGAAATTACGTTCGGTTATCGGTTTTGGTTTGGCAAATTTGGTTAACTGATTTTATCGATATTCTTTATGCTTAATTAAAATTTAACCGGTCTTTTGGTAAGAGGCTATAAAATTTAAATTTAGAACTGAGCTAATTACTTTATTTGGTTAAAGGAATTTGAATTCCGAGAATTTTGGTACTTTCATATTGTGTTCTTTATCTTGGGAACCGTATTTCCTGATATTTAGCTAGGAATTTGTAACACCCCCGAATAAACATCCGATAGTACAAGCCAAGCTCCTAGTCATATTACATGATAACTACGCAGCAGATTCTCAATATCATCCGGGTGCAACAGATGCCAACCACCCACGTGGTTGACAGACCACATCACTAATACAAAGTTACGGTCTGAATGACTGGGAACAACCCTCAACAAAACTCATATACAATACAAGATACAATTTCCAAATACCGAGTGTCTACAATTCAAATACCAAATCATAGTCTGAGAATTACATCCCGGGTTTAGTAACAACCCATACACTAAGCATACTACACATTTCAAGGATTATGCCCTGATGGACTACCCCCATGGTATCCAACCCGCCTACGCTCCGTTATCGTCCGGCTCAATACCTGTAAAAATTGGGTTGTAAAGGACTCAGCAAACTACGCTGAGTATGAACGTGTGTAGCCCGTATGTTGCCGGGCCACACGACTACTTGGTCGAATATTATTAAGTCAATTTACATGCTATAATAAAGCAGTAAACACACCACAATATATCATGATATCATACACACTTTAAGGCAGCATAACAATATCAACAAACATCCAAGCATAACATGCTGGCATCACAGCACATCAATCACGCAACCAAGCACAACGAGCTGCTAGTATAGCAACAACAATCATGTAAGTAATAAACGTGTGCATAGGTATGTTATACCCATGATCCTCACTATGGGATTATTCGAGCGTTGTGTGTTTTCCTTTCTTTTCTCTTGTCCCTTAAATTGTATTTTCTTTCTCTTTCCTTGCACCAGGTCTCGGGATATAGTTTAGATCCCGTGACCATATCATGTAGGTGCTAATCTTTCCTTGTTTCTTTAAGGGTTACTTGTGAGTTCTCTTATCACCCCCATTTGGGGAACGTCTTCTCCATAGCTAATCCTCCATTCCCGGATAGCTCTCTCTCTCTCTCTCTCTATTGTTTTTAGATGTTACTAGCCACTGCCCCGGATACCAAGGGTCCGTCTCCCTATTCCTTCTCAATGTTACTAGCCTCTGCCCTGGATACAAAGGGTCCGTCTCCCTATGCCTTTTAATGTTACTGGTCTCTACCCCGGATACAAAGGGTCCATCTCCCTATTCCTTTTCAACGTTACTAGCCTCTGCTCCGGATACAAAGGGTCCGTCTCCCTATTCCTTCTCAATGTTACTAGCCTCTGCTCCGGATACTAAGCGTCCGTCTCCCTATGCCTTCCAATGTTCTGGTCTCTACCCCGGATACAAAGGGTCTGTCTCCCTATTCCTTCTCAATGTTACTAGCCTCTGCGCCGGATACAAAGGGTCCGTCTCCCTACTCATTTCTAAAGGTATTGGCTTATCATTATCTTTGATAGTTCGACACCATAGTGGGTGTCTTTAGAGGTCCTCTAAGGTTAAGAGGAGTTTTTCCTTTATGTAGTTCCTTTTGTTTCTTTACGAAGTTCGTTGTGTTTCATCTCAAGGATTCATCAACGAGAAGGAACTACACTACTGTGTGCGCGCAAGCCATATGCACTATAATAGCAAGCAGGTAAGCAAGGACAATAATCAATCCATTCACATGCCTTACACAAGCTCACAACAGACAAATAAGCACGGCAAAACAAACATCCGTTTTCATGCATTAGTCTTGTGGTCATGAACAAACAAGGCACACAGCACACAAGCCGTGTAACACGGCAACATACGAACCACACATGTCCATACCTGGTTCAGAAGAAAAGTTGTCCCACACACGGTGTCCCGGTTGGTGTTCGTTACGGCCCCTGGTTTGGAGCTCCCTCATCACTGTCTCGTGCTCATCAACAGAGGTGTTACTTCACAAGTTGTTGGTGCTTGAGTGAGCTTGAGTACAATAGACTTCGTGTCTCCTTTCTTGTGAAATCTGGTGCGGGAACTATGCTCAAGGGAAAGCTGGAGAATGGCTGGGTGTAGCTCATGAGCTGCGGCTGGGCTTGACAGCCTCCAACGGTGGGTTCCTCCAGCCTTGACCGCAAGGGAAGATGGTGAGTACGGGGTACGCTCATAGTTGTCCGTTTTGGACTGCATAGTACTGTGAGGATAAGGGAATGAAACAGAGCATATGTTGCAGTTTTGGTTATACACTACTGTGGAGAAGAGAACACTGGTGAGTGGGGCTGGGACGCGAGAAGGAAAGAAAACAGAGGGGAGACGCAGTATGTTACCGTTGTATGGATACGCTGCGCAGGGCTCCAACCGCAACGGCCTCTAGTCTCCATGCATGGGGTGTTCTTGGTGCATTCATGGCTTGGAAAAAGAGCTGAGAACCAGCGATTTCGTTGGGTTACTTCTCCTGCTGTGGTTGTGTCGGGAGCTAGGAAGGAAAGTGCAGCAGCTACTGGTGAATGTTTCCTTACGAGCAAAGAAGGAGTAATCACGTTTTCCCTTGCTGCGTAGCTCTGTTAATGCGTACTGCGGTGAGTCGATCTGGAGCTTGTTGTGGTCTGCTTCAGCAGGGAAAGAGGTAGTGGTGTTGTGATCATTTTTTTGGTTACAGCTTGCGAATGGAGAGAAAGGAGTTTGAGCAGTGGTTTAGGCGTTGTTTCGAAACGAGCCACAGAAGGATGGGGAAGAGGTTTGGGGCGGTACAGTCTGAAAGGCGTGAAGGGAAATGAACGAGAGAGGAGCTGATGCTGCTGTGCGATATCGCGTGGCTGCTCCAGTAGTTCCTGGGGAGTGAGATTGAATTGTAAAAAGAAGTGAAACTGCTATTGTCGGTCGGTATGTTTTTCTTTTGTTTCAAATTGTGTGCATGGAACAGAGGGAAGGAGGAGGGGAAATGTCCAGGTGTTTGGGTTGTCGCTGCTCGAGAACTTAAGCAGGCGTGCCTCGATTTTTTATTTCTTTTGTTCTTACCTAGAGCGCGCGATACGGAACGGAGGGGAAGAGATGGATAATTGTCGCTGGAACTCTGAAATCGATGGGAATTGGTGGGTTGTTCGAAGCTTGCACAGAGGAGGAGCAAGTGAAGGTGGGGTTGGAATTTGCACAGGTGAATGAGTTGAACACATTTGTGCTCCGTACTGAGAAAAGAAAGAAAGCACCATGAATTGTGTTTGGGCGTGCCAGATCATAAATGAGAGAAAGCATACTCTACTGTAATGTTCTTTTTTTTCACTTTAGAAGCTTATATCTATAGAGGTGCAGTATTAGTACTGAATACGAGCATAGCTCAACCGGTTAAAGCATTCAGGGAAGTACGGGAGGTCTCGGGTTTGAACCTCAGCGGGAGCGCCTCTGCTCCTTTTTTTTTTGTATAAACTATATACATGCTTACTTATATATATGTAAGACTATATATTATATCGTGTTATTTTTGTTACGATGTTATACGACGTTATAAGTAACAATGAGACACATTTATATGGTCATATATATATATATATATATACATATACGCGCAACCAACATTACAATATTTTGTTTTGTCGCGTTTTAGTTGTATGATCATAATGGTTACTCATAATTTAATTTAACCTTCACGAATTTGGACTGTTAATTATTCGGGGTATTTCAGCCTACCCCCTTAAACGAACTTCGTCCCGAAGTTGTTACTTCCTTAACTAATGGTTTGCATTCTTGTTAATCCTAGGGATCAAGTCCCACATTTCATAATTCTCACTACCCGAGTGTGTTCATAAGCACTATGCCACATTAATGGCTTCTCCCAAGTTTTCATAGTAGACCAAGATGCTAGCAATGTATATGACATGCTACAGTGCAAACAACATTCATTCATACAGAGCATATAACATGCTAAAGTGCAAACTACGGCACACAACATTCATTCATACAGAGCGTACATACCACACACAATAACATCTATACACAATCTCATACACACAACCTATGTGTGTGGTGTAGGACACAACGTGCAAAGTAAGTCATGAATACGTTCTCTCTAACCAAGGGATCATGTCCCGCAGTTCCACCTATATTTGTGGCTTATAAGCACCACACCACATCTGTGGCTCAATAATACTGTAATGTACCATGCCACATTTGTGGCTCAATAATACTGTAATGTACTAATAATAATTATGTACTGCACTCATAGCAACCAGATGAACAAGTCATTCATTCATGACTACCATGTATTCAAACCAATCCACTCACACAGTGCACACACATAGCATCCAAACGACACTTCAACGAGCAATATCACTGTAAAATGCAACGCGCCTACCCCCCTTAAAAATGGATTACGCCCACGTAATCCCTATTATCTCATTCTTGAACCTTGGTTCAAGATGTTTAAGTCTTATGGGGAATTCTAGTTCCCATGCAATTTAGTTCACCTTATGATCCTATCAAATGCCTTGACCATGTTAAAGGGTAGCTTCTGTCTCAACGATTCTTATCGGTTTCCATACTGATCTATAACGGATTCAGGTTTAGCCTCACTGGGTCTAAGGTATTGACAGCTAATTCATTTGTTAATCATCCGGTAGATGTGATAAACGGTCCACCAGATTCTACTGTGCGACTCTGATTACCTTAGTGTTTAGTTTTCCCTCTCTATCATTTACCGTGTATTATCTAGCTCCTTTGAATCCTTATAATTTATGCCTCTTGATTGACACTTGGTATTTTAATCTATTTACGGTCTCGTTGGGTTGGAACTTGTCTATCCTTTTTATCTCGAGGTCGGAAGTCCATGCTTTTGGGATTGTAATACCATTTAACATAGAGTGTTTAGTTTCCTTACCGTCACCATTATCTTATGATAGTATCAAGCAGCAGCTTGTCGATTAGCACTGCTTAGTCGCAAGGTCTAGTGTCTTGCATTTGGTTCCTGTAGTACATGTTTTCATGTATTATCTATTTGGTCACTAGTAACATCACACCATTCTCCCTACAATTTCAAGTTCTCACATCTTTGTATGTGTTTACTTTCTAGGTTTTGAACCATGTATCCATGTATTTTACACGCTCGTATCATATAACATCAACCTCGCTTCCTTGGGAATTTCTAACCCAGCTTGTAAAAAAATTTCCCACTTATTTGTAGTTTATGTGACCACTTGAAGGGGGTTTCGAGACCCATCCAACACTGACGTGATCAGCATAGGTGTTGGACTTCCGCTGCACCCCAATTTGTGCTCAGTGCCACTTGACCTGGCCAGGGTCAAGTTCAACCTTGCACGTTCGATTTAAAACGAATAGTTAGTTTAACCCAATTTTAATTCCTATCCCACTCATTTCTAGTCATCCGGTTCATGGACTAGTAACAAGATTTAAGTCTTGAGATTATTTGTTTAGATACTCCAACTGTATATACCTCTAGGTGTGTACGTATGTATATATTCGTTCACTTACTATGCATGTAGTCTCCTAACTTCTAGTATTAGCCAAATTTGGACATACAGTTATATACCTTCAAATTCTCACATTATTGCTCGCTTCCTCCACACTTACAAATTAATACTGAATCTACCAAGTGATTCATTACTCATCTTAGCCCATCAGTTAATCTCCCCATTACGACCTTTAACTTTGTTCAAAACTTTCAAATTTTGATACCCAGTTATTCATAAATATTTGGTTTCCTCTCGATATTTCCCTCCTCATAAATATTCGTCTGATTTTTCTTGTTGGCCCATTTAGGCTCACTTCTATCTGACTTACACTTTATTCCGTTTTCCATATTAATTATTGGAAATAGAGTTTTAATTTCATGTTCTCGTTGTATTCGTTAGTGAGACTCCATATCTTTTCCTCCATATTACTAGTTAATGATGAACACATTTGGTTCATAATTTCTTATCGTAAGGCTTGCTGCCTATTTTATTGGTGTTATGTTATGTTGTTGTAGAGTAGAAGTATTGTAAGCAGCATTTGTCCCTTGTGGGACGATTGTGAGGTCCCACGGGAGTAAGACATCTCGAATGAGAAGAGAATGAAGGGGGCATTAGTATGTATGTTCCTTGTTTGCCGGTGGTAGAAGCAGAAGAGGATGACCAGTTGTGGTCACCAGTTTCAGCTGTCTGAGATTGAGAGACTTCAAAGAATAATTGGACGAAAGGAGAAGAAAGGAGGTGATATTGTTTTCCTCAGGTAATACAGAGAATGAAGAGAAACATGAGACGACGCAGGGAATTTATTGAATCCCGAAATATTATGTTTTAGTGTATAAAATGGTGTCATGCTTCATTAAGCATTAAAGATTGTACCAGTTTTATGGTGTAATTTTCGTCCCAACTATATTCTCTTATTTTTATTGTTTTATGAGAGGTTTTCTAAAGTTAACCTCTCAAGTGTATGAACTGAATAATTTATCTCATCCCATCCTTGGCTTGATAATTGTTTAATTAAGTTTTATTTATTTCACAGATTTTAGGGTATTGCAGTCCTCTTTGTTTGTGAGGTAGGGTCCTATCGACTGCTAAGCATGTCGACCCAAGTTGCCGCTAAAATTGGTCCCTCTACGGGTATTATACTTTTGGCAATGTCTATTGTATAGTATAGTCTTTTCTCCATGGGTTGATTGTATGACATTAAGTAATTGCTAGATCGGGTTTTCCCGAGTATGAGAAGACTTTCTACCTCTCTGGCGTTCTTTCTCTGGATTTTAAAGAAAATTAGGGATGTAGGGGTTGGGTGTAGGTGTCTGTTAGGTATCCAGTACTTACTGGGAAGAATCCTAACTAACGTGCCTCACGTACTACCCCAACCCTTAACTCATTGTCAGAATTCCTAAACTCGGTATTTCATGTTCCAGTCATCAGAGCGTAACTACGCTCTGATACCACTTTCTGTAACACCCCCGAATAAACATCCGATAGTACAAGCCAAGCTCCTAGTCATATTACATGATAACTACGCAGCGGATTCTCGATATCATCCGGGTGCTACAGATGCCAACCACCCACGTGGTTGATAGACCACATCACTAATGCAAAGTTACGGTCTGAATGACTGGGAACAACCCTCAACAAAACTCATATACAATACAAGATACAATTTCCAAATACCGAGTGTCTACAATACAAATACCAAATCATAGTCTGAGAATTACATCTCGGGTTTAGTAACAACCCATACACTAAGCATACTACACATTTCAAGGATTATGCCCTGATGGACTACCCCCATGGTAGCCAACCCGCCTACGGTCCGTTATCGTCCAGCTCAATACCTGTAAAAATTGGGTTGTAAAGGACTCAGCAAACTACGCTGAGTATGAACGTGTGTAGCCCGTATGTTGCCGGGCCACACGACTACTTGGTCGAATATTATTAAGTCAATTTACATGCTATAATAAAGCAGTAAAACACACCACAATATATCATGATATCATACACACTTTAAGGCAGCATATCAATATCAACAAACATCCAAGCATAACATGCTGGCATCACAGCACATCAATCACGCAACCAAGCACAACGAGCTGCTAGTATAGCAACAACAATCATTTAAGTAATAAACGTGTGCATAGGTATGTTATTCCCATGATCCTCACTATGGGATTATTCGAGTGTTGTGTGTTTGTAACACCCCTAATCCTAAACCTGTAATGACGTCATAATTCGTAGCATAATAAATAGCGAATCGCAGCGGAAAATAAAACTATCTAACCTTGGTGTTACACGCCGTCACTCACCCTTGTGAGTAACAAGGCAACCTTACACTTTCCAACATTACAACTTCTCACGCTGTGATGAACAGATACTGAGCACTCTACTTATTACAAACCAAATCCAACTAAATGAGCAACTAACTGAAATACAACAAACTCCAAAATATAATACATAACGCTTCCACAAGTGTTTATAAAAACACAGCGGCTACCCTGTTCCCCGCACTCTGGCTTGTGTATTCTTCATAGACCTGAAATGTTTGGCCCAATGAAGGGCTCAGCAAACTATGCTGGTATGCTAAATGTAGTCCTAAGTCTTCTAGATTCCTTAAGTCGTTTAAGCCATCTTGATATTAGATTCTTTACATGAAATACCGGTTTACAATAATAACAGTAACAACTGTAAACACTTAACAAACACATAACAATCCACCTGTAAACGCTAGTGTATAATAGTACACGACAACAATAATCACACAACAATAACCACACAACAATAAACAATAATCACACATTAGTAAACCATAACAATAATCAAACGAGATACACGTATTAAACTGTACTTGTTAGTTAGTCACTTGGCTCTTATCCTTTATACCAATCATTTAACCTTTCCCAATTAATTTTACCTCAAGTGTCATGTTAAGACAAACCTTAATAACCTGTGGACGAATGTCCCCTGTGTTCAATTGGAACTGTTTACCAGCTGACCCTGTGGCCCTGGTTATTTGACCGATCCGGTCGAACCTGTGCACCTACGGCAGTGCCCTCCGCCATCCCCGAATGTGGCTGATGGATTTTGAGTGACTCCCTTTTTGAGTCCCTCATAGTGATCACAATGCGCAACCAGAAGGTCGAAACGATCTGGATTCCTCTCTTTATAAGTTAGCCCTTTTTGTCAGAGACATAATAACCAATATTTAAATTAAGACTACATCAGTGACCATTGGTTAGGCTAAGTAATACCTAAAGGTCGGTTAGTCTTTTTCCAATCCAAATGTATAAATTTCCAGTCACAAAACGTTCGCGTATAAAATACAACGCAACAGTTTAGACAATACAGTGCACCATATCAACCACATAAAATCATAGATATCGCTCTTGTCAAATAAACATATAATGTCTGGACCTTAGGATAATCCTTAGGACATTCAGACCACACAATTAACATACCGTTCACCAAGAAACTGTTGGCTTGTCAAACTCCTGTTCAGTAGTCCTTTCCCGTACGCTGTTATTTAAACATGCAATACCGGTAGTATTAATATAACTATTCACTAAATATTACAGTACTGTCACTGTAGTGTTTATACTCGTCGTATGATAACTCCGTATGTTATTTATTTTCCCCTGTTATTTTAACAGTGGTTCCAGATAACCTAGCAGTTCATTATTTTATGTGAACTCACATGTGATAATGAATTATCATTTATACGATACATATTTACCTCATTACTTATATACTTATAATTACTTCCACTTATCATTTATATTATATCCCTTGGTCATTTTTATTATAACCAAAATTATTTTATAAACTTTATATTATATTCCTTAATATACCATAATACATTATATTACCTAGTTTCACTTCCTTGCCTTATTAAATTACAAAACCAACCTTATTAATCCGGTATTTATATATTATACCCAACAATTTAATAAATTACTAAATAACCACATATTTTTTCCGGTAGTCATAATTGATCCCGATAACTTTTACAAATTGTCAATTAACCTTATAACTTTTATAATCCACTAATTACCCTTATTAACCTTTGTAAATATTAACTATTCACCTTATTTTTACAAATCACCAAATACTCTTATTATTTCGGTAATTACAAATTAATACCACCAACTTTTATAAATTACCAATTAAGCTCAAACTTTTCGGTTTATTCATATAGTTTCTTTATTAACACTTTTAACCCAAAACTTTATAAGTTACATATTAACTTATAATCTATAGTTTAAATATTTTATTTCTTAAAATAACCGAAACAGCCCATATCTTTTCTTTAATTACATTTCCGCCCACATTAATTTCTATCTTCCATATATACTTCCATAATTACATATTCACCCCAAAACTTTTATAAACTTAATATTTTATGTCATAAACCATTTTAACCCAAAGTTTTTGGTCAACACTTTGACCAAGACTTAATTTCTTAATTAATACTTCATTATACCCATAAAATCATTTATATTTTCGGTAATATACCAAACTTCCCAATAATCACAAAAATCCCCAAAACCTTATTAAATGTTACTTAACACTTAAACACTTATTTAAATTCATCAAAATTCAAATATTAATTCCTATATTATATCAAAATATATCAAACAGCTCCTTATGTTTTCGGTAATATATTTGTACACTAAACTTTTCAAATATTACATTTTAACCACATAACTTTATAAATTAGTCATTTAAATACTTGTAGCTATTTTTAATACTCCCAAAATTTATAATATAAGTTAATATACTTATATATTCGAAAATTCATCAAATATCATATAAAGCTCTCGGCTTTAATTAAAACTTATCATATGGTTTTTAAAACTTGTTTTAAACTTTATATTATGTATATATAAATGTATAAACCCATATAACACTTCTAAAATTATGTTAATGACTTAGAATGATTATAAACTAAAAATAGAATATAAAATTCCTAGACCTTTCGGTTTGAATAAATATGTAACATAATTATTTTTTTTATGACCTAAATGTATACCTTAAGGTAATAATCTTACCTTATATGTTATAAATTATTTTCTTGACAATATAACCTATAGTTTTCGGTTCTAATTTATTTAAAGGTTATACAAGCTTTTATACTAAAGTTTGAAGCTTAAATCAAACTTAAACTTATTAAACCTTATTTATACAAACTTACCCTTAAATCAAGACAACACTTGTGCTTGATTTTTCCTTGAATTTCCAAGCTCCTCAAATGCTTATTTGAAGTAGATAATTCGAACTCCTTGTACATACATAGGAGATTTATTTGTTAGACTTCTAACAAGAGTTTATAAATAATATTTGTAGTAATTTACAAGAGTTTACCTTAGGAATTTATCAAGGTATTTTTGACACACCTTGGGATGATTGTAGATCCAATTTTCCTTCATGAAATAATGAAGAGAATATAGATTTTAGAAGCTCCAAGTTTTCGAAAATTGTTTAGGTACTTACTTAGGATTTTTCAACATGAAAATATACCTTAACTTGATCTTGTTGTTCCTTGTTTTGTTATTGAATTTAGGAACCACCTTGGAGCATATATGCTTGGCGATTTCCTTGTAGATTTGCTAGGATGAATCTTGCTTCAAGACTTGGTAGAATTAACTAGGAAATTACATAAAATGATGTTGGGAACTAATACACCTTTAATGGAGTTGTTAGAATTAGGACTTGATTTAGGAAATGGAGAAAAAGAGAGAGTTGGAGATGAGACCTACCATACGATGAGCATGGCAAGTGAATGAAACTCACGTATTGATTTTGTAGTGATGAATGGAAGCAATCAGATATTTGCTATCGTTGCATGTCTTGATTAGTTTAGTTTGATTACATCTATTTAATTATCAAATTGTTACATAATTAATTCACCATTCTTTCCTAACTTTAGTAGCCATACGACTGTAGTGGAAGAATCATTGAGTTAGGCATCCTAATCATGCATTTTAACGGTTAAAAAGGATGGCTCACAATTAATCTTGTTTGTTAATATAGTATAATGGTTTAGGCTTTAATCAAGCTATGTATAAGATTGTCTAATTAATTCATTTGTTTGTGTTTTGCAGATGTGTACAACCGGCAAGCATGGAGCACATGCGATCAGCACCACCAATTTTATTTACGTACTCAATTGCTAGTTAGTTCACGCTTTTCTTTCATTACATTAGTATGCTTAATTTTGTTATTTTAATGTTGTACTTATCTTGTTTTTTTTTGCAGGTACAATCGGTCATTATGGAGTGCTCACTCAGCATCCATTGTTGTAGGCTACGTACTAGCTTGTTCAATTACTTTGTTTGTATTAGTTAATAGGGTAGCTTTTGTTTCAGATATAATAATTGATTATTGTTGCTAATGGTTTGCTCCTGCAGGTGTGTTCGATCGTACAGCAATGGAGCACAAGGAAGCTCCACCTCATGCAGTTTTCGGTAATGTATTGTTAGGTAGATAGACTTTTGTTTGTTAATTTACAACATGTCAATTATAGAAGTTAGGTCATGATCTTACTTGCTTAATTAATTGTCAATCTAGCTCCCCACTACAAATTCTAATCGGCCAGCACATGACAAGATTCCACACGCTTCAATCAATATTTGCTTAGCAATTTATGTCATTACTTTGCTTTCTTTATCTTAATGTTTTATTGATCCCTTGCTTTTCTTTTGCAGGTACACGGTAGATGGAGCAGGCTTTATCAAGTAGCATGTGCCTAGTACATTATCATTCAGTGGTGACATGATGATTCAACATCAACTAACCAAGAACTTTACGTTAAATTAGCTAAGATAGACCTTAGATGTCGCATGGTATGGAGGCCATTAGGGATTAGTTTTTCATTATATTTTTGTCACATTATATTGTACTAAGACCATACTAATATGTGTAATATGTTCCAGCATTTAATTGGTACATTTTTATTATGATAAAAGATGAAAGTTTTAAGGTAAAAATGCTAATTTTAGGTACCTTTTTGACCTAAAAATCGCCCCTATTTATACTATGAGTTTAGTATTGCCATCAATTGTTTTAGATGGTCATTTTATCCACTTTTAAAATTACCAACTCGTGGCTACTCAAAAACTTCAAGACAATTGCGTAAAACACATTTTTATGACACCCGAAGGTGCGTTTTTGTGCTTTAAGGATTTTTCTGGGAATTAATTAGTCACTATGACTTCCAAGTGTTTATTGACATTATTTATAATTAATAATAATATATTAAGGTGTTACATTAAATTATATGGGGTTATATAAACTTGTAACTCAATTTTCGGGCTAAAGGGGCACTCCCGAGATAAAAGGAGCGTTAAGAAACTTCCCCCGAGCTCTTTGTTTAATTTTGAAGAAGTAGCTTGGTAATTATCTTTAGAATAATTAATAATGATTTTAGGGACTCTAAGAATAATTTTTATAGGGCTTCGTACCACCTTGGCACTCCTCCTAGGTATTCCCGGGCCTTTATGGGACCCACATCGGGAACTTCCGAGAACTTTATATATTTTACTTAGTTCTAACTGAGAACTTGTATTTTAAAGATCATAAAATGATCCTTGGTTAAATTCATATAATATCCATAGCTTATATAATTATTTATCTTAAGGTCGGGCTTTTAACGCTCGTTTCTGACCTTAAGGAGTTTAGGTGCGTTTTTAACGCCCAAGTGTTTATATGCTTTCTTAGGGTTTAATAAACCCCCAAATAATATTTATAATTCTTCAAATAATATTTATTTACTTATATTTAATTATTTAAATGTTAGGGGTATTTCAGTGTTTTCCTTTCTTTTCTCTTGTCCCCTTAAATTGTATTTTCTTTCTCTTTCCTTGCACCAGGTCTGGGGATATAGTTTAGATCCCGTGACCATCTCATGTAGGTGCTAATCTTTCCTTGTTTCTTTAAGGGTTACTTATGAGTTCTCTTATCACCCTCATTTGGGGAACGTCTTCTCCATAGCTAATCCTCCATTCCCGGATAGCTCTCTCTCTCTATTATTTTTAGATGTTACTAGCCACTGCCCCGGATACCAAGGGTCCGTCTCCCTATTCCTTCTCAATGTTACTAGCCTCTGCCCCGGATACAAAGGGTCCGTCTCCCTATGCCTTTTAATGTTACTGGTCTCTACCCCGGATACAAAGGGTCCGTCTCCCTATTCCTTTTCAACATTACTAGCCTCTGCTCCGAATACAAAGAGTCTGTCTCCCTATTCCTTCTCAATGTTACTAGCCTCTACTCCAGATACTAAGGGTCTGTCTCCCTATGCCTTCCAATGTTCTGGTATCTACCCCGGATACAAAGGGTCTGTCTCCCTATTCCTTCTCAATGTTACTAGCCTCTGCTCCGGATACAAAGGGTCCGTCTCCCTATGCCTTCTAATGCTCTAGTCATTACCCCGGATACAAAGGGTCCGTCTCCCTACTCATTTCTAAAGGTATTGGCTTATCATTATCTTTGATAGTTCGACACCATAGTGGGTGTCTTTAGAGGTCCTCTAAGGTTAAGAGGAGTTTTCCCTTTATGTAGTTCCTTTTGTTTGTTTACGGAGTTCGTTGTGTTTCATCTCAAGGATTCATCAACGAGAAGGGACTACACTACTGTGTGCGCGCAAGCCATATGCACTATAATAGCAAGCATGTAAGCAAGGACAATAATCAATCCATTCACATGCCTTACACAAGCTCACAACAGACAAATAAGCACGGTAAAACAAACATTCGTTTTCATGCATTAGTCTTGTGGTCATGAACAAACAAGGCACACAGCACACAAGCCGTGTAACACGGCAACATACGAACCACACATGTCCATACCTGGTTCAGAAGAAAAGTTGTCCCACACACGGTGTCCCGGTTGGTGTTCGTTACGGCCCCTAGTTTGGAGCTCCCTCATCACTGTCTCGTGCTCATCAACAGAGGTGTTACTCCACAAGTTGTTGGTGCTTGAGTGAGCTTGAGTACAATAGACTTCGTGTCTCCTTTCTTGTGAAATCTGGTGCGGGAACTATGCTCAAGGGAAAGCTGGAGAATGGCTCGGTGTAGCTCATGAGCTGCGGCTGGGCTTGACAGCCTCCAACGGTGGGTTCCTCCAGCCTTGACCGCAAGGGAAGATGGTGAGTACGGGGTACGCTCATAGTTATCCGTTTTGGACTGCATAGTACCGTGAGGATAAGGGAGTGAAACAGAGCATATGTTGCAGTTTTGGTTATACACTACTGTGGAGAAGAGAACACTGATGAGTGGGGCTGGGACGCGAGAAGGAAAGAAAACATAGGGAGACGCAGTATGTTACCGTTGTATGGATGCGCTGCGCAGGGCTCCAACCCCAACGGCCTGTAGTCTCCATGCATGGGGTGTTCTTGGTGCATTCATGGCTTGGAGAAAGAGCTGAGAACCAGCGATTTCGTTGGGTTACTTCTCCTGCTGTGGTTGTGTCGGGAGCTAGGAAGGAAAGTGCAGCAGCTACTGGTGAATGTTTCCTTACGAGCAAAGAAGGAGTAATCACGTTTTCCCTTGCTGCGTAGCTCTGTTAATGCGTACTGCGGTGAGTCGATCTGGAGCTTGTTGTGGTCTGCTTCAGCAGGGAAAGAGGTAGTGGTGTTGTGATCATTTTTTTTGTTACAGCTTGCGAATGGAGAGAAAGGAGTTTGAGCAGTGGTTTAGGCGTTGTTTCGAAACGAGCCATAGAAGGATGGGGAAGAGGTTTGGGTCGGTACAATCTCAAAGGCGTGAAGGGAAATGAACGAGAGAGGAGCTGATGCTGCTGTGCGATATCGCGTGGCTGCTCCAGTAGTTCCTGGGGAGCGAGATTGAATTGTAAAAAGAAGGGAAACTGCTGTTGTCGGTCGGTATGTTTTTCTTTTGTTTCAAATTGTGCGCATGGAACAGAGGGAAGGAGGAGGGGAAATGTCCAGGTGTTTGGGTTGTCGCTGCTCGAGAACTTGAGCAGGCGTGCCTCGATTTTTTATTTCTTTTGTTCTTACCCAGAGCGCGCGATACGGAACGGAGGGGAAGAGATGGAGAATTGTCGTTGGAACTCTGAAACCGATGGGAATTGGTGGGTTGTTCGAAGCTTGCACAGAGGAGGAGCAAGTGAAGGTGGGGTTGGAATTTGCACAGGTGAATGAGTTGAACACATTTGTGCTTCGTACTGAGAAAAGAAAGACAGCACCATGAATTGTGTTTGGGCGTGCCAGATCAGAAACGAGAGAAAGTATACTCTGCTGTAATGTTCTTTTTTTTGTCACTTTAGAAGCTTATATCTATAGCGGTGCAATATTAGTACTGAATACGAGCATAGCTCAACTGGTTAAAGCATTCAGGGAAGTACGGGAGATCTCGGGTTCGAACCTCAGCGGGAGCATCTCTGCTCCTTTTCTTTTTTTTTGTATAAACTATATACATGCTTATTTATATATATGTAAGACTATATATTATATCGTGTTATTTTTGTTACGATGTTATGCGACGTTATAAGTAACAATGAGACACATTTATATGGTCATATATATATACATATACGCACAACCAACGTTACAATATTTTGTTTTGTCGCGTTTTAGTTGTATGATCATAATGGTTACTCATAATTTAATTTAACCTTCACGAATTTGGACTGTTAATTATTCGGGGTATTTCAGAATTGGAATTCCAAATAAGTTGTCAGTTTCTTCCCCGACTCCAGACGTGGCTATAAATACATATATTTTCAAAATTTCAACCAATATAAATGCAACTAATTATTTATCTTCTATTTTTATCCTACACTTATTTCTCGTTAACTTCTTCTTCTTCTTCAAATTCATTACTATGTTTTAAATTTCATTTCTAGGTGAATAATTACACTTTATCTTTTTGTTTTGAATAAATTTGCTCTTTATTTATTTATTTAGATTGATCTAGGGTACTAGGTTTTATAAGGTATGGAATTTTACATTGTATTTTTTTTGTAGATTTTTTTTTACTTAATTTGAATAATTAGTAATATTTTTAAAATACTTTTTATCAGTTTTTGAGATCCACCATTTCGCAAATGGACTAGTTTATATTAATCACACACATATTACATGCTAATATATAATATGTTTAAGTTTCATTTTACATTATACATGCTCAATAATTACAAGTTTATATTTATAGTATCAATTTAATGGTACCCATAAAATTTATATAAAAACATAATAATCAGACTCCTCCAACTTATCTAGGGGTTTTATTGAGTTGGTCATCAGAGATCTGATATTATAGACTTTCCTTTTCTTTGTTTTAAAGGATTCAGTGTGTCTAGGGTTGAGGCTAACTTCTAGGAACATCTCTGCTTTTCCTTTAACGTCATTCAGGTTAAGGAGGGGTACCTGGGCTTTTGTGGGCTTTTGTTTTGTATCTTTGGGAGACAGCAGAATGGAGGGGTTTTGATCAGATGGTTGGAGGTTAGGGTTTTTTGTTCTGTTGTTGTTGAAGTCATTTGTGAATGTGGAAACTGCTGCTTCTCAATCAAATAGGTTGACATCTCTAGTGGATTCTTGGATATTTGTAGTAGGGGTGATTCCAGCAAGATTGTGGGCTGTTTGGCTAGAGACTATCTATGGAGATGAATTCTGGTGATCATATACTGGGTTGAAACCTGGTGGGGGATCAGGAGGGGGTAGGTTCAGATTATCAGAGACATGGGTAGTATCCAAACTTTGGTTTTCAGGGGATTGGAGGATTTGTGGCGTAGCATTTGTGGGGGTTATTTCAGCAGGAAGGGTGGCTAGGGATAAGTCAACATTTACCTCAGGGGTGTTGCTGCTTGGGAGGAGTTCAGCTTGGGAGACCATAACCGTGAGGCTGTCTAAAACACCTTCTTCTTTCCATTGGTTCAACAGACTACAATCATTTGCTATGTCCATAGCTCTAGCATATTTTGTTCTTATCCACGGACCAAACCTTTCTTGGGATCCAGAAGGTTCTTTCTGGTATATGCATTCTGGCATGATATGATTAATTCGACCACACCTATAGCAGATACTAGGAAGATTTTCATAAGAGACCCTACAGACTTTATTGCCCTGAGACATTTTAACCACTATCATTCGACATAATGGGTCTGAGATCTTGATCTTTATCTTCATCCTTAGGATCTTTGTCGACATAGGGTTTATTCTCTCAGGGCAATCCACAAATTTCCCTAATCAGTTTGCAATTTGGATAGCAGATAGTCTATTATAGAAGGCTATAGGAATTTTGTGGATACCTACCCATATGTTGACAGTAGTGGTTTCGTGCTCCTCAATGTTGAGATTTGGGTTTACTTCCGCAACTGCTAGAAGGCGGTTCTGAAAGTGCCATGGCCCATTGCTCAAGATGTTCCTCTTTTCCACCTCACTAGCGAATTGAAACATGAATTTATTTACTCCTACCTCAGTAACTTTGAACCCTCGGTTTTGGTTTCCAGATTTGGGTTAACACATTTTGAAGAATCTTTGGGACGACTCGATTAGGGCTCCAAACCTTACCAAACAGGGCTTTTTGGAATTTCGGTAAAAACTGGGTATTCGAAAGGCTTCCTTCGTCAATGAATTTCATTTCCGCGGAATGTAGTTGCATTTTGGAACAATTTGCGATGATAGAGTCCATCGGGGGGGGGGGGGGGTATATAGAGACGGAGGGATTTTGGATGAAGACGTTAATTAATTTTTTTACTGCTTTGTACTACTATCGGACTTAGGAAATTTTGAGACTAAGCTAAGCTTCTTTAGAGACTCTATTATCGTATCCGGAGGGACAAGTAAGATTTTGTAATTCTCAATGAAGTTACAGATGCTTACCTTTTCAGGCAAAATCAGGTGCCTTGAGTTATTGCTTCTGCCAGTTTCATCACTCGGCGTGAGAGGAGGAGAGGGAGGATCCCCCCGAGATCGGATTTTGGGACTAGGCGGCATTGAAGGAGGAGGTGACGTTCTGACTGAGTTGCTTTGTGTGTGTGAGAGGGAGGAGCTATTCCAACGCTCCCCAGGATTGCAGGGGGCAATCATGCCGGTAGAGCTCGTTGCTGAGCTAAAATGTAGTGGTGTAGGTGGGAGCTGCACTATCGCAAAAGATAGGTGGGAAAGAGAGTGGGGAGGAGCGCGTGCCCATGCGCGTTCTCTTCTCTCTACATTTTACCATATTGAAACTCTTTTGCCGGTTGAATTAATAATGTGAGTGAGCTGCCGGGAACTAAACAAAAGGAAACGAAGCACCGATTTAGATGTCGCCTTCGAGATGTATAGATAGAGACAGGAATCGGAAGAGGGAATGATAGCTCTGATGTTTTCCTGCTGTGAACGGAGTTTGGACGGATGTTGTAGCAACAGAGAATTGATGTAGGGTTGAGAGGAGAGGCGCAGACTAGTAGAGAGGATGAAGACGGTCATGAATCAAGAAGGAAGAAGAAGATAAGTAAAGAAGATAGAATAAATTAAGTTAGGTTTTCTTCTTTTTAATTTCCCTCTTTACTAATATATCTCCTATAATAAGATAAAATCTATATTTATCACTATTCTCAATGTCTACCAGTAAAACGTAAAAACTAGAATAGTATTAACAATGTATTATTTTTCAACTAGAGTCCACTAAAATAATGTTGACACACCAATGTAAGTAGTAACTAAATAATTATCATATATTGCTAAATATACTAGATTATAAGGGATTTTTTGTTTATAGAATTATAGAGGATAAATATTTGAAAGTAAATACATATTTACTAAAAATTAAAAATATATATATCTAGAATTGCATAAGACCTCGGTATAAAACGGGTACTACATTAAGACCACTAGAAAAATATAATCGGTATTATGATACATTCATAAGAGTAATGATTATTAAGTTAAGATAAGATAAATATACATAATATATCTTTAAAAAAAATTATATACAAAACAAAAACGAAACCAGAATAGAGTATTAACAATGTATTTTGTTAAACAATGAGAGTCCACGATAATAATATTACTATACCAATTTAAGTACTAATTAAATAATCATATATTTCCAAATAATGGTATATTAAATTATAAGGGTTTTTTACTTGGTAATACTAAAGTTTCTACCCAAAATATAACATATACAGGTTTAAAGAAATAATACCGTAAACGGAAAGTAAAACAGAAGTCAAACGAGCCTTGAAATCAATTTCTAAGAGACGTCCGAACATATAAGTTCGGACCACTGCCGAACCCTTTACTCAGACCTGTCTTCGCATGCTGTCCGGACATGCAAGTTCAGACAGATGTTTGGACACAACGAACAGAAGAAAACAATATATGTTCGGGACCTGTCCGAACTTACACCTCCGGACGGATGTTCGGACAGGGAAAAATCATCAAAATCAATATTAAAATTCCTCTTTTATCATACTTAGATTTGATAATGACAATATTGATTCAAAAACGAAGAACTCTGAGCAATTATTCAATATCTAAACCAAGTCATCAAACGACTACAACTGAATATAAAAATCAAATCTAAGACATTAAGAAAACAAGTCAATTGACTACAAATTCAATATTTTTAAATACACATTTTCTTTTCCAAAACATAAATATACTCATCCGAGTTTTGTCGAATATATATACGAATCTCTCAAAAGTCTACATAATGATAAAATAGCTATTATGACAAAATATGTTTGATTAGTATCATATTAAAATTATCAAACCTTAACGAACAAAATAATAATTATAATCAATAACCCCGCAAGGCGTTAAATATTTTTTATTGAGTGAACAACTAAAGAGAAAGACACTTAATGATTTACAACGTATACAAATAGTGTGTATATATATATATATTATATTTTTACGGGTATTTCTTTATCTCCCCCTTAAAATAAAGCTTCGTCCCCGAAGCTGAATGTAATATAAGAACCCTCCACTAACTGTAACGATGAATATTTAACTCAAAGCTCTAATTCAAGTCCTTGCTCAAACAAATTTCTTTAAGACCAATTTATAACTCATCTCTTAACTACTTATAATGTCACCAAATGATCTACCTAATTCCAAGCACTTCTATCAACCTTCTCTAAATGAAATAATAATTTCAAGACTAAACTCCAAACTAACTTGCCTATCTTTCAATTTTTAGGTTGTTGCAGTCTACCCCCCTTAAAAGAATAAGTTACGATCTCGTAACTTAATTTCATCCCACCGTTCGTTAACACTGAGTTCTAGTTTCTATAGCCAATGTATAGCCTCAAAATTTCTCATAATGTTTTAAATCATACTCCAAAACTATATTCTCCATTCCAAAAGATCTATTCACAAGGTTTAAATGTGAGCTTTTATACGTATCTCAGACTCGTAACCAATCATCTGATTTGGGTATTTCACGCACCTTATTAAAACCCCAATAAAAAACCTCAGCACACCATCCCTAGAGAACAACCGAAACAACTCTTCATACACCACTCTTCTATGATCATCATATTTGTTATTTAACACAACACAATCGAAGCCCCATTTCGATAAAAGACGCTGACACTGCAATACCGACACCGGTTCCTACCATTGGAAATGGAAACAACACTCAAATCCCAACTAGTAATCAAACCACATGCACACCCAACTAGCTGAGCCTCAACACAATAAAATTCACGATGACGACCCCAAATTTGAACAACTTCGGCCTCCATATCCTTGTACTACGTTTCTTAGTTATAGTAGACTCTTCTTTAAAATATACCTATCCCTTGTTGGGAAGGCATTAACCCGACCTCTAGCTACAAGTTTCCCACATTCAGAGCCTGCTTGAAAACCCCAAATAATGAAGTGAAATGTCCAGCCTATTCTGCTATATCTTTTGTGAAATAAAAACTCTCCTTCCGCGGCGTGAAATTGACCACAATTCTCAAATCTTTCGGGTAAATATATCGTACAACTGGCTGTACGATGCTCACTGTACAACCGTTCATTTTAAGTTCAAAAGTTGTTCAAGTTTTTGTATTGATTGTTCATTTTGATACAAAAATTACATGTGTTATTATGAAAGTTGTTCAAATTTATATTTTTTAACAAAGGGATCTTTTATATTAAGTTTCACATTGTTTCATTACATACTCCGGAATTTCATCCGGTCCCCATGAGCATTGTTGTTGAGCACAACGAGCATGGTTAGCTAAGAAATGCGCTGGTAAATTTGATGTTCTAGGTATGTAGAAATATTGAACATCGTCAAACTCTTTCAAGAATGTAAGTGTGCGTGGTAGGATGTTAATAGTGGGGCGTTGAAGTGAGGATGCGGAACCAGTGGATAAATAGTTTGCAATCGATTTGCAGTCCGTCAATATGCGTACTGTTGTATGATGAGTTAACGCCGCAACCCGTACCCCTGCCTCCACCGCCATGGCCTCCACTTTAGTAGGTGTAAGCGCTCCTCTAAAACCACTAAAACCAGCCCTGATCAACCTATTGTCAATTGTAGCAGTATAACCATAACCCAACTGTAAATACTGATCCACACTCGCATCCACTGAGATTTCTACCACTGTGGATGAAGTTGCCGATGTCTTTGAAGGTTGGTATAGGATGAGACAGCAAAAGAAGTTGAGCGATAGATGAAAGCATCTGCTTGGCACCATGCATGAGCAAGCGTAGTTGCTTGACCCAAACTGGATTGGCAACGAGAAAACCATACACGCCACAGAAGCAGCATATTAAGGTGTAGTTGTTGAATGTTGTGATGTAAACAAAGATGGAAAAGCCAATCTTGAAATGCATTATCTATTGGAACCAAAATCGGGAAGGGAACATGCATCATGTCCCAGTCAGGCTTGCCCTGAGGACAAGTGAGAAGAGTATGCACAATCGTCTTTGGTTGACCACAAAATTTGCATGACACATCCAAATGGAGCTTAAGACGTTGAGTGATAAGCGTTTTAGTTGGCAGAAGACCATGCAAAATCTTTCAGCCCAGTAACTTGACCAGAGAAGGCAAATCAGTGAAGCAAAGATGTTTCCAGGCTTTCCCAAGCAAAGAAGAAGCAGAGGAGCTGTGGTCCCGTGTGTGGCGTGCATGAAAATCACAACGATAGGCTGTTTTAACAGTGAACTTCCCAAACGAGGAGAATCCCCAATACCACTCATCAGGTAGAGGAGTTGGAGGGTGGTGATGCTCGACAGTCTGATTGAAGGAGTTATGCGCTGGGGAAGTTAGTGTATTTAAAATAAGAGCCGCATCTTCAGGATCAAACCACCTGTTGACAAGTTCCACATTCCAGGTATGATCACCAGTTAAAAGAGTTGCTATAGAGGCATATTTTGTAACTGCAAGTGGCAATTGCCAAGTATAGGGTTTGCCGCCTGGTTTGCCTTTGATCCATCTGTCTGTAATTTTTGTTATGGTGTCAGATACTATCTCCTTGCATCCCCCTTGCTTAATTATGTCCTGGGTTGTTAGCAATGCCTTCCATATTGGGCTTGCACAAGCTGCTGGTTTGGCTTGCATGAGAGAAGTATGGGAGAGATATTTGTCATGATAAAACCTTGATAGTAAAGTAGTTCTGTCCGTGAGTATCCTCCATAATTGCTTAGCCAGTAATGCACGATTAAAACTTTTCAAATCGCGAAATCCCATACCTCATGAGTCTGTGGATTTGCACATATCCTGCCACCTCTTCCAGTGAACTGCTTGCTTTGTAACTGCTCCTCCCCACCAGAACCTAGCTATTAGTTGCTGGATTTGTTTTAACAGAAATCGTGGAAGAAGGAAGAGCAATGACTCTATCCCTAATAGCTGAAAATGGAGGCTCTATTCTTCCCTATTGTTCTTGGGAAACCAAGATACAAACCCAAATCATTGACCTGTTTAGTACCCAATATGCGCGCCAGATCTGTTTTGTGAGCAGGGTGTAGGTGGCGGGAAAACATGACTCCTGATTTGTCCATATTGATGCATTGACTTGATGCTTCCTTAAAATCATCCAAGGTTTGGCATAGGACAATAGCATTACGTGGTGTTGCTGCCCCAAAGAGGATACAATCATTTACAAACAACAAACTATTTATGGTAGGAGCAGACTGACGCAATTGAAAGCCCTTGTAGATTCCCACTTCATTAACCAGTTTGAGACTTGAAGAGAGAACTTCCATGCAACAGATGAACAGGAAGGGAGAGAGTGGGTCGCCCTGTCTTATACCTCTTTCTTGACTGAAGCTTGACCCAAGATGACCATTAATTTTAACTGAAGATGTAACTGTTGTGATGCATTTACACAGTAAAGTGATCCATGAAGGATGAAAACCCATTGCAATTAGGACTTGCAAAATGAAGGACCACTCCACCCTGTCAAAAGCTTTTGACATATCCACCTTAAAAGCAAAATGCCCCCGCTGTTGTGCCTTAGAGTTCCGCATTATATGCAGGATTTCATGGGTCATCATAATTTGGTCCGAAATAAGTTTATCTTGCTCAAAAGCTGCTTGGTTATCATATATGACATGAGGCATACTTTCAGTAATGCGATTAACAAGGGTTTTGGAGATAACCCTGTAGGTAGTATTGCATAACGATATTGGCCTATAATCAAAAATCGAATGGGCTGAAGGTTTCTTTGGGATTAAGGCAATATGGGTGTGGTTGGTACCATCTGGTAAAGCTGGTGTGTTCAAGAATGTTAGTGTAGTATCAACGAAATCACTCCCTACCGTTGGCCAGAAAGTGCGTAAGAAAACCCCATTAATTCCATCAGGCCCCGAAGCTTTTGTAGGATTAAGCTGATTGTAGGCAGCCATAACTTCCTCGTGAGTATGAGGTTGACCCATAAGATGATACATTTCTGAAGGAACTCTTTGTTCAATTGATGCAAGAAAATGTGGATTTATATGTGGACACGAAGAAGTGAATAGATTGGTAAAGAAGCTGCGCGCTACTGCTTCAATGCCTGCCTATGAAGATTGTGGAGTAGATGAGTCAGAGGATAAATAAAGTATTGCATTTTGCCTTGATCTCATCTTATGTCTAGCAAAGAAGTAGGCTGTATTTTTATCTCCTGCTTGGAGCCAAGATTGACATGCACGCTGATGCAGCCGCTGCTCCTCCTTCAGTAATAAAGTGTCCAGGGATCGAGTGAGAACCTGCCATTGTTGGGCATGAACATAATTATGATCTGCATTGGTTATTGAGTCCAGCTCCTTCTTTGAATCTTTAATTAGTTTCCTTTCCACCCAAACTTGTTTACTCCCCCATTTGCGGTAGCTTGTCACCACATAATTTGATGTTAGCCATATAGTCATGATGGCGTGAGCTCCAAATCTGCTGTATTGTCTACTTGCAAAAGGGGTGACCAGCCCAACAATTCTCAAATTTGAATGGTTTAGGTCCTCTTCGAAAGGCAGGATATAACACCAACTTGATTGGCTTATGGTCCGATCTTCCCCAAGGCAAATGGATATTTTGAGTGGATGGAAATTGTTACAGCCATAGATCATTTGACAGATATCTGTCTAACCTACTCTTTGCATTAAACTGTGATCGTGCTTTGTTGGTATAAGTAAATTGGTTTCCTTTATATCCCAAGTCCTGAAGATTGTAATCAGCAATGCATTGATGGAAAGCCAGCATAGCTTGTCGCAGTCTCGGAGCCCTACCTCTATGTTCCGATGCATATAAAACTTCATTGAAATCACCCCTAGCAACCAAGGACCCGACCATTGAAGAGTTAAATAATGCAAAAGTTCCAAAGTTTTCCATTTAACAGTTTGGTCTGACCAACCATACACCCCTGTGAACCTCCATTATATCCTTCCAGGAGACTTAATAAGGCAATCAACATGCCTACTAGAAAAGTTAAGTAAAGAAACATCAAAGGTGTTATCCAAAAAAAAAAAGCAACACCTAGCTACCCAGTTAAAATTACGAAATTTTGAAGCAACAACTTTCATTTCTACACCCAACAACTTCGTTTCAATCAAAAACAAAAAGGTTGGACACTCAGTCCTAACCAACTCCCTAAGATGACGAACTGCCGCAGCAGAACCAAGCCCACGACAGTTCGCCACTATGACCGACATTATGCTGGGAGACTTTGGGGATCACCCATAGCCGCCTGTGAGTGTTCAACCTGGTTTTCGCCTTTCCCCTTCTTAGAAACCTCGCCCTGATCTAGCTGTTCACCTTGATCAACTTCAGTAGATGAGTGTTGCACCGCAGCTAGTTTCCTTTTACGGCCATTGGAAGACTGATGAAGCAGGGAGTTCCCCAATGTCATGAGCAAGAATGTAAATACCAGTATCCATAGCAGTGTCATTGGAAGGTGGCATGTGAACATGGAAGGTTGGTGAGGGAGGAATTTCTCCATCTTCAAGCTCAGCTTCAACAGATTGGACATAACCTCCTTCTTCGTCTCCCACATTCATAGCAGAGAGATGGTTGTCTTGCGGCTGGTCCATAGCACTCAGAGTTGGAGCATGTGGAACACCAGTTGCCGAGACTGCCTCCAGAGCCTGATGTTTTGGTTGGCTAGTAGAAGAAAACCCTGCCTTGAGCCATAAACCGTAGTTAAGTTCATCCGCAGTTGCTTCTGTTCTGTAAGGACAATTCCACACGACATGAGAGAAACAGCCGCAGAGAAAACACAGTTTCGGGAGCCTTTCATAGGTGAGACACAGTATTGTAGGGCGACCTCCAATAGAAACTTTGACAAAGCGCATAATAGGTTTGGTTTCATCAATGTTAACCTGTATCCTCATGAAGGAGCCTGTCTGGTGTCGATCCACCTCGACGTACTGGAGAAAGTGGCCAATACGGTTTCCAATCTTCTTAGCAAATATTGGTGTCATGAACCACAGAGGGACATCGTGAAGACGAATCCAGAAATCAACCCAGATGAACTCGTGTTCTCGTGAAGCCTTGGAGTGGTCGACTTTGGTGAGAACCAGCAGATTACCATCGTAAGTCCACGGGCCACGGGACAAAGCGTCATGCAAATGTTCCTCATCAGGTAAATCAAACAGAAAGAGACCAGCCCCTAGATGACGCACGCCTAATTCATACTCACACTTCCAGGCCTTGGAGAGGGTGCGTTGATGAGATGCTGTGTCAACAGAGCGTGGGATGAGCATCTTTCCGAGGATAGAGCATTGGAAGTTTGATGATGGAGAGGAGATGGCCAGGTCATCGACTTCTAGGGTTGAGTCTTTAGCAATGGTAAGAGCAAGACCAGCGTATCTGTTAGTCAAAGCATCCACCTTTGAGGAGGAAGCAAGCGGAAGAGATTGGAGTAAGTTTGCCAAAGTGAAGAAGCAGACGAGTGAGAGGTGGAAGAAGAAGGCAGCACAAGCGTGGGAAGTGACGCAAGTGGAAAGTTGAAAGGTTGAAGCTTTAATAAACCATGATTGCTACGAGGAAGAGGAAAAGCCATGCAAAAGGGGGATTATAGGCTATAATGATTTGCATGGTATAGAGTGAAAATGGACATTGCTGGAGTTGGAAACGTGTTCGAGTAGGCAATAGATTGGATTAATGTGGCACTGGGCTGTTGATTTGGGCTGGATTTGCTGAAGAACCACTGCATGTTGAGGAAGAAGAAGGGGCAAGATATGACGGTTGGAAAGAGAGAAAACCTCTTGGGCCGTTGTTCAAATTTATATGATGGTTGTTCAAATTAATTGTAAAGATTGTTCGAGGATGTACATAAACATCTAGAACCGGTTGTATGATAGGCGGATTGGATCTTCCGTACTAACCAACCGATCTATCTACGCCATCACAAAAATAACCGGTCGTTTTCATTGAGATCCCACAAATTCCTATTTCGTACTGCACTCCCTCAAAGCTAGATGAGGTACGATATTGCCCAAACTCCATCTTAGCTGGAGTAAATTAACTATGATATCCTTGAATATCTACCACCATTCCCCTGCTCCCTCTCAAACCCTAAACTCCTCCGCTCTCCTTTTTGATTCAACACTTTCAATTCGGACTTGTAGATAAGCAATGAGCGACAAGTACGTAGAAAGTCGGTGAAAATTCTTGGAGATCGAATGTCCAGATTCATAGCAGTGTAGCCCCAATAGGGACAGATCCAGAGATTGAAAATTATGGGGTCACTGACAAAAAAAAAATTTCTATAATTAATTTTTTATGACATTTGCGGGGTGACTAAAACATAAAATATCTACTATTTTATAAAAAATTACGTTAAAACTTACTTAATTAATTTACTCCCTCCTATTTTAATTATAAATCATTTTAGACTTTTTCACATTTTTTAAGAAAGAGTTTAAAAAGACTAGTATACCCTTACTTTTTGTATCGGGAGAATAAAAAAGTAAATATATAAGATAAAAAGTAGAGTGCAATAATAATAATTTAAAAAGTTTAAAGAGTAAAAGTAGAAAGATAGATATAAAAAATCTAAAACGACTTATAATTTGAACATATTTCTAAAACCTAAAACGACTTATATTTATAATAGGAGGGAATATTTTATAAAATTCATGGACGTGATCCCTCTTCTGCCCCTCCACTCGCGCCTCTTCTAAACCTTCCTCTTTAGCTTATTCTAATTTCTTTTGACAAATCTGTAGTGCACTTTGGTTGCTCTTGATGGCAGGTCAAGATTGTTATGCACACATTGAAGTAACTAGGATCAAAAGGATGATCGTTTGAATCCAAGCCCCTAATTCGTGAGACTTTTTGCATTTCAAGTCGTCACCGTCACTCCTTCCTTCCCCCAATTGAAGCCTGCAGTATTGAGCATTTTCTACAACAATTTTCATTTCCCTCGATGCTTCTTACAACTCCTCTTCGGATTTCGCCCAGAAGAACCATTTGACGTGAGGCTTGTTTGCCTTCTTCCACATCACTTTATCTCTCTGCTCGCTTTGAGTGAGTGGGAGGGATAGAGGGATAGAGGGAGAGAGAGAGTGGAGTAGAGATTAAAGAAGCGGTCTACTATGGCGTCGATATTCGAGTACTTCATAGTCTGCGGGATTGGGCCGGAGATTCGGACGCTGGAAGATTATAAAGGGTTCCACGGGACCAGTTACAGATACTTGCCTTCGCTGCTTGATCAATTTCCTTCTCCCAGTGACTCCCGCTGCCCTCCCCCTCCTCCCCAGCTTCCTATGGTAAGTCAATCTTCCCAATTCTTGTATTTTTTTTCCTTCGAAAATGGTCCGCTTCTGCGATCCTGCGCCTCTTCTTGTTTAGCTTTATAATTTTTGCTCGTCATCTGTATGAATATTTGGAATTATTACATTATGCAATATAACAGCTCTCGGTGGTGCTGGAACTCCCTTTACACTAGTGTGCTACTCGTTTTTAGTCTTTCTGTAATGTGTTACGCTAGTGGTACTATAAATGATAATTTCTCATGTACGATCATACTGAGAATGGTGCCAGTGGATAACTGATTCTCTGAAACAATTACTTTGCAACTTTGCTAGCATTTCTTTTTGAATGAAACCTGGTCCATGATTGACTAAATGAAGCCTCGAAGTATCTGGAGGTAGAGGGTTGAGTAAAGTACTGTAATATAGGCAATCGAATTGGATTATTTTTTCCTCTTCAGTTCAGCTGGCTATTATTGACCCCAGTATTTGGGGTTTCATTGCATTATTGGAAACTGCAGGTCCTCTTATGGTGAAGAGCTAGTTAGTGAAGTTCAGTTACTTATGTTGGTTCCTTGTGAGGCACTCGGGATTATGTGTAAAGCAACAGTTAGATTTTCGATTAAGTTTATGTATTATGTAGACCCCAAAATACTTTATTCGAGGTCAACTTGGAATACGTCTATTGTTTACGTAATGAAAGAGGCCGTTAGGAAAGATAAATTCTAAAGAGGGGAATATATGGGAAAAGGGAAGTTTGACTCAAGAGGAAAAAAAAGGGGAATAATAAAGGACAGGGAAGAGGAATAATTCAAGGATTAACTAGGGAGTTAATGCAGTTTCCTTTTTAAGTTTGAATAGTTTTTTTTTTCTGTTTGAATAATTAACCTTTCTATTTGAGTAGTCTTCTAGACAAAGGAGGGGGAGTGGGCAATAGACCTATAAATAGAGTAGTCAGGAAGGCTAGAAGGGGACATGGAATCACTTGTGAATGTTCTTGTGTAAGTGTTCTTGTGAGTGTTCTTGTGTAAGTGTTTGAAAATTTTGGTTGGTTAATGAAAGTAGTATCATTGTTCCGGTGTGAATTATCCCTCTCTAGTTTATCTTTATCTTCCCTAGACTTTTTTCTTCAATCCTATCCTTCTTAATTCAATTGTTCCTACCTTGCTTCCTTCTCCGATTTTACTCTCTAACAAGTGGTACGGTGAGCGTGGAAAGAAAGAGGAAATTAGATTGTAGTTAGGTAGAGAGAAATCTGAGAAGGTAGGAAGACAATGTCTTACCTTGAGAAAGATGACTTTCAGCATGGCTTACTTGAGTTGCTTAGAGAGGTGAGACAATTTCGTAATGAAATGAAGAATAGTTATGACGAATTATTAAGGATGTGGCCTAGTTTAGATAAATCCCAGGGATCAAGAACATCCCCATCAGTTAGCTCAAAGGCCTTAGTAACTTCTGGGGTTGAGAAGAACCTTGGGCTGTGGTAGCCACATCAGCGGATCTAGAGCAAGCAATGCCAATAATTCAGCGGGAGAAGAATCCCATCCAGACTGCTGAGAAGAAAAACAAGAGTTTCCCAACTCTAGAGGAGAAGAATGATGAGGTCGCCCCGTTTCCGGTCATGTTCCCAAACCAGGTTCAGAAGGTGGAGCATACCCAGATTTTGATCTTGGAGAAGAAGGGCGATGGCGTTAGTCAAAATCTATAAAATGCTGCCGTGAGGATGCAACCCTCACTGTGCTAACTGCATGCCAGTATAGAAACCAAAGAAAACAGAAGCTGATAGTACAGGAGCGGGGTTCGCGTGGCTTCAGGAAGGAAGAACCATTAAAAGCCTCAGATTTGGAAAGAATTTCAATTGAATCCCAAAAGAAAAGTAAACAAATAAAGATGCTAAGGAAGAAAAGAAAGAAGAAGAAGCTTTTGAAAAAAACAGAAAAAGAAAAAGATGAATAAATTTGTTGTGAGAAGGATGTAGGAGAAGAAGCAATCACCATTAACGGACCCAAGGGAATTGAGAGGTTTAGTACGGCCACTCCTCAGTAGGAAGCTTGTATCAAAAGCAACATTCTGTCGACGAAGGAAAGATTTGGTACCGATAAGGACGGAGAAGCTCAATTACAAAAAGAAGGTCAAACAAAAAGTTGTCAAGAGTAGTGTCTGGCAGAAGTTTACGAGCACCGATTACAAAGGAGACCAAGGAGGAGCCGAAAGGTAATCAAGACAGGGACGACCAAAACTCTAAGTTTGGGTTCGTAGAAAGGAAGTTGTCCTTGCAGTTTGGGTCAGATCAAATTGGTTTAAAAAAGGCTGATTTCAAAGGGGGATGGTATGTTAGGAAAGATAAATTCTAAAGAGGTGAATATATGGGAAAAGGGAAATGTTTGACTCAAGAAGAAAAAATGGAATTAAGAAAGGATAAAGAGGTTTGTTCCTCTTGAGTCAAACTTCCCTTTTCCCACATATTCCCCTCTTTATCCTTTCTTAATTCCTTCTTTTCTTCTTGAGTCAAACTTCCCTTTTCCCATATATTCCCCTCTTTAGAATTTATCTTTCCTAACAGAGGCTGGGTATAAGTCCTTTTAGTTGCAAAATTACCAAGTATGTCTTTAGGTATTTGATGGACCTTGATGATGTGTCTCTTTCTAGATTTGGTTTTGCTAGTAGAGTCAATTAGAAGAGGGGCAGCAAGTTTGTAGGCCAAGATTTATTTTGCTTTCCCCTTTCCTCCGTCTTTGAAGAGTTGTCAGATTGATTTTTAATTTTAGTGTTGAAGGTGACATTGATTTGGTGATGAAGGAACTTTGTAATCAAGATTATTGATGCAAATCTATGTGTTTTTGTCCAGTTGTGCCTTCTACTAGGCAAGGCATGCTTATTGGTGTATAATTTCGTACTCTGAAAAAGAATGTCAAAATTGGGTTGACTAGAACAAAGATTTCTACCTAGTAAATTCATTTGCAATATGCCTAATTATTAATTGTTTTATGTAAGATGTAAGTGCAGCTCTGAGTGGGATTTTCCACTATTGATTAACTTAATGTAAACAAAGTACTTATTTGGCAATATTACCTGGAAAAGTGTCTTGAACTTCATTGCGGTGCAGAGATCAAACTAGGATAATCATAATGGAAAAAGTTGAACTTTCTATATGTCTGTTTTGTGACTAGTTTTGCTGGGTTGCCCTTTTCACTACTCTATGAACTACAAGGTGTGCCAATAGAAACTATACATTTTTGTGGTCTTTAACCCAATTATGGCGCAAAGGATCAAACTTGGATAATCATAAAGGGAAAATATTGGATTTCTATGTGTTTATTGTGATTCTGGTTTTGTTTGATTGTTCTGGGACGTTGTTTTGCTCACATGCACAAACACTCATGTGTGCATGCACATATACACTCATAATTCTAACCATATGTATGTGCTGAGAAAATTTATTATGACTAGGATTTGACTATATAGCAGAAGGAAAAAGGATGAAGCGTGACGCTTATGTGGAAGGAAATTGTAGTTTAACTAGGATCTACCTATGCAAATTCTCCATTGACTTAATGTTAAAAGAACTAGCCAGGAAAAATTTGTTTGAAAGACTCTACGTGTTAACCCAAAGATTTGGGGGTTAACCCTTTAGACTATGCTTGTGGGACCTCCAAGGAGCTCTGGAAGAAAAAGCGGATAAAAGTTGGATAACATCCTGCCTTATTTTTTGTAATCTAACGAGGTAGCAATTATTGCAGTCTTGAAGATTAGTGAAGCTCTTCTAGTACTGATAGATGATGAAGTTTATTGAAGTATTATTTTATATCTTTATTCTGTCATTAAGAGAGTTACAACCCTATATATAGGAACTATTAGGGAGATGGGAGACATCTGAACAGACGCAGATTAATTTATCAGCTAAACAGACAAATAAATATAAGCTAAACAGGCACCTAACAACTATTAATTACAAAGAGAATAGTCCCTAAAATATTTCCTAGATTAATTATGCCTGTATGGTATAGGTGCAATAACACTCCCCCTCAAGCTGGACTTTGGATGTTCTGCATTCCTTGCTTGGTATGAGGTCGTGAAATCTTTGATTGTTAAGGGGCTTAGGGAAGACATTTGCTTTTTGGTTTTTTTGAAGCAATATAATCAAGCTTGATCAACTTCCCTATCTTGTCCTTGATGAAGTGTCGATCAACTTGAATGTGTTTAGTCAATCATGTTGGATTGGGCTGTGTGCTATACTTATAGCTCACTTGTTCTCACATCTTAGCTCCATAGGACCTTCCCACGTAATCTGCAATTCTAATAGGATGATTCGAACCCACAATAGCTCACATAGTTCATGAGCAAGAGCTCTGATTTCATATTTTGCAGATGATTGAGCTACTAGATATGGTTTTGGAGTGTTGACTCAAGAGGATTCATGGATAATACCCCTAGATTGGAAGAAGAAAGTGACTGTGTGGTTGAAGTACTCAGTCCCATTATCTATCTGCATCCTTTACATTGGGTGAAGAATTGTGTACCAATCAAGTTGCAAAAAATGGGAACAATGGAGCTTACTTCGGTTTTGTGTTTCAGTAAAAATACTCAAGTAAATATGGTACATTCATCGACAACGTCAAGAAACCAACGAGCCCCCGAGATATGAGGAGCGAGATAAGGACCCGGTATGTCACTATGGATAAGAGCAAAAGGGCTAGGT
This sequence comes from Limonium bicolor, assembly GCA_023374045.1. Taxonomy (NCBI): domain Eukaryota; kingdom Viridiplantae; phylum Streptophyta; class Magnoliopsida; order Caryophyllales; family Plumbaginaceae; genus Limonium; species Limonium bicolor. The sequence goes on from CM041782.1 coordinate 95,568,167, forward strand.
ATTTCTGGCATTACTTAAAGGAAAGGAGTTATGTGAGTGCTTGGATTGTTCACACACATCACCTTGGAAAATAGAAACATTAAGATTGAGGAATAAATCAGGAAACAGAGTTTTCAAAACTGATAAGGAAGGATGACCAAAACATCAGTGGTAGAGCCATATGGTGGTGGTCTTATCAGCAGAAGCTAGGGATATCGGCACACCAGGTACATCTAGGTAATGCAGTCCATTTTGCTGGCTACCAGTTCCAATCCTTCTCCCTGAGTATTGTTCCTGCAAAACACACCATAAAAGGGAAAACCAGCAAGACAGGAATTGGTTAGTGATAATAGATGTTCCTTGATCTGTAATAGATGCTAAGGTACCATTGACAGTGGTTATATGCAGTTTAGTTGGACAATGGTGGTAATTGGCAAGTGAGGAAGAAGTTGAAGTCATATGTATGAAGCACCTGAATCAAGGATGCTATTCTGGAATATATTTTGTTCATAAGCACTAAGATAGAAAGATCCAGGAGAGTTAACTTGCAGTGCAAGAGAGCATTTGTTGGAGCTTGAGTTGGTCTGAAGGGATTTCATTTTCAGTATAGTTTGAATTTGGTTCAGCTCCTCTTGAGAGATATGTGCGAATTCCCCTTTTTTTAGTAGTGGTACGTAGTGGAAGCTACAAGGGCTGCAAAATGAGCCCTTACTGTTGTCGGTACCGTTTATCTTTGCCTTTGCACTCCTTTGAAAGAGAAGGATATAGTTGCCAGCATTGATCAATATTATGATTTGTACGCTTGCAGTGATCACACCTTCTGCCTCCTCTGCCTCCTTTTGAATCTCCTTTTGCAGCTAGAGCTGTGCTTTCAAGAGGCTTTCAAGCATCACAAAACAACGATTTTCTTTTGATTCAATGGTAACAATTGTCTCCTCTATAGACGGTAATTCCTTTTGCTCTAGTATTTGAACCTGGGTCATTTTCTGAGATTAAACTGGTTAACAAGCTGTAGACTCGTTGATTGATTAGCTTCTTATATTGGAGAGCATCCTCTGTGGTTTCCAACAATAACTTTGGTATTGGTCTAATTCAGACCATCAACGCTGGAGAGGAGTCGTATACTCGGAGACAAATTTGTTCTTCTGCTTGGTTGATATTGATTTCAGCCACACATCACAAGTAAGAGCAGCATCGTTTGCTGTAGAGTTGCACAATTGAGTGAATTCCCATATTTCCTTTGCTGTCTTGAGGAACATACAGGTGATACTAATGTCTGGATCCATTAAATTTCAGAGCCTAGCCCGAATATTAGCATCAACCTTCTTCCATTCAAAAGCTTTAGCATCGGTACCGTTTGGTTTTGCCTCAGCAAGATGATAATTGATTTCTTTAGCTTCAAGGTAAGTCAGAACCAATTGTGATCAGACAAGGTAGTTTTTTCCATTCAGTTTGTAGGGTGCCTGAATAGGAGTAAGCTCTACTTTATTTCTAGCAACAACAGTGATGGCGGAAGCAACAACATCAGTTGGAGCCGTTATTTTAAATGAAGAGATGTAGACTCCCTTTAAAATAGAAGATTAGGGCGAAGGTTTCCTTTGGGATGGGATATTTAGGGCGGAGACACCATGTTAGGGGTAAAGAAAGTCGCAGCTGAGAGTGAAGTGCTATGATACAATGAAGTTTGTTGAAGGATTATTTTATATTTCATTTTGTCTTCAAGAGATATACTGAGGAACTTTTAAGGGGATGGGAGATTTCTAGGAAACTCTAGAGAGTGACTGTCTAGGTAATATACAACATTTGAACATACACATATTAACATATCACTCAAACGTAGACAAATAAACATCAGCTGACCTAACTACTATTAATTACAAAGAGAATAATAAACAATTTCCTAGATTAATTATGGCTGTTTAGTATAGGCGCAATAACAGATGAGGATACTATAAATTTGGATTAGAGCATTTCCCTATCTCGGGTGTTTATGTTTTTGTCTATATGTGTTTATAGGTTTTCTTGAAGTAGGGCACTGATAAGAGTGTCAATAGTAAGCCTGATCCCTTGCAACATCCTAATCTGAAGCCATGCGCGTACAAGAAGACATCATAATTCAAATTGTGATCATTATCAATGCCAATAAAGTGATCAAGTTCGAAGGGGCGCAAGCAAATCAACGTCTTAATGACTAACCCCTTTATGTTTATCCAACCAAATGAAAAGCATGTTCACCGGTTTTAATAACAAAGAAAGCCTAACGTCGTTAATTTGTATGTAGATATTTAATAATGAACTGCCCTCTTGGTTTCTGCTGATGTAGTGTGTTTTGCCTGCGGGGGCTGAATTCTACACATCTGGCTATGATTCAAATGATGCTTGCACTTATCCGCGTAGCTACCCTATTGTTTTAACAGGTATGTTTCCCTAGTCTTTTTTTAATTATATTAAAATATGGCCATGTAGTGGCGCATGAGTCATCTACCCTAGGATCCTGTACGTTTGGTAAATGACTGGAAAAACTATGCCTGTCACATAGTTACCAAAGTGAATCCTTAATTTTTTTTATTATTATTGCTTTTTAGAAAAATAATCCTGAAATATATATGAGGCTGCTAGCATGAGGCGAGTAATATATGTTGTGAGAGGGTTGTCACTTTAAGCTGTGCTGGAGCTTTTGGTAAACATAAAAGATGAGAAAATATTAAGTTTGAACTGGGATTGCATGAGTCAGACATATTAGTCCATACAGCTGTGTTTGTGGATCTGTCAATTATTGAAACCCCAAATTTCCTGCCAAATCTACCTTCCATGTCAATTGATATCTGTTATACCAGGTATATATATGGAAGAAACACTTTAAATTTACTCGGTTGTCTTTACCTATGAAGTTCATGTCCTGTCCTGTCCTGCCTATCTAGCACTTTAAAATATAGGCTGGGACCTTCTTGCATTGGCAACTTGCTGGTTGAAGAGCTAGCGGGTGTTGCTTGTCCATCTACCTAGCTGATTCCTCTGTTTTTTGTTTCCTTTGGTTGCAGAGGGAGATGGTTCCAAAATTTATGTTAGTTGCATTTCTTTTCGTGATCCAATTGATGAGGACATTGCTGAAGCTCATGGAATTCCCCCAAGTTCTTATGCTGACAAGTGTATCTGTATTGTCTCTCGATTGCCAAGTTTCCGTGTACTACGCAATACGCTGGAGGAAATATTTTCCCTGTGTTTTTCTCAACAAGGAAGTTGGTGAGCTGAGTTCCTAAATTATGATTCTAAGTCGTATTTTGTTTTTCAACCCAAGACTTGATGCCAACAAATAGGCTACATTCCTTTTCTCTTAGAGCGGTGTATTTAATTTGTCAACCATTATGCATTTTGAGTGTGTGTTCTGTTTTTCTGTCACTCGTGCCCAAAACTGCTTAACTTATCCTACCTCTCTCTGGCATTGGGTGTATGCTGTCAGATGATGCATGCAATGTATGGTTTGAATTCGTGACTTGGAGAATGTATGTCTTTTGTTAACCGGAATGCCTTCATACCATAATTTCTTTTTATTGATGTATAGCGTCTTTCTTTTGAAATAATTCTGCTTATACAGTTATACTGTATCATGGTTCGCTAGGACCTGTTGAGTTGCAGTACCAATAGATGCTTTGCATTTTATGCCTTGAACTTGACTTTCAGATGTTTTCTTCTGTTGCAGCAAGGCTCTTTGGGATGTCATAGAATCCCTGGTTTCTAATGTTCCTTTGCCAACCCCTGGAAAGGATAGAGTGCTCTTTGCTGTTGAAAACTGCCTCCTTTCGGCTGAGGCTCCACCAAAAGAGGGGCTTCCTCATGCAGATGTATGAATCTATTCATCCAGTGTTTATTAGTTTGATGGTGCTTCTTATTTGTGGTTTTGTCACCCTTTTTCTTCCAAACAAGCGTGAAACGGTTAACCATCATCTATATCATGTGTCCCAGATATCTTTTCTGCCTCTGGTACAGTGCTTGGATGTGGAGAACTTCATTAAACTATTTACTGCTGTGCTGCTTGAAAGAAGGATTCTGCTTAGATCAAACAAGTATGTGTTTAAAACATATGTATTGAAGACTTTGCTTTTAAGTTTTTGATTTATGACATTGATTCGAGGGATTGAATTTGTTCATTTAACTATGCTGACAATAAACGTTTCGCTTGTCTGATTGAGCTTTTTATTTATTGTCATTTATCCTATGGCTGGAGGAAGGATTTCCTAATAGAACAGAGATAGTGCAATCTCACGGGACGTGCTCAGATTGTTTTCGTATTATTGTTCTACTTTTTTTTGTTGGGGAGAGGGGGGTGGGTAGGGGGCTGAAGTTTCTTCATTTGTTTTTGAAAATTTATGTTTAAAATATTTTTATCGTGTCTTTAGATAATTTATAGCTTTTTCTAAAAAAAAAAGTTTAATCATATACCCTTGAGGTCATTATCCGAAAGGGGTAGAATTGGAATATGAAATATGTACTATGTCAAAATTCGGATGAAGGGTTGTTTCGTAATGCAAAATAAAACTTAATGGTATTTTGTAGTAAGTTGCCAAATGTAAAGGTATTCGAAGAAATTCGCTCAAACCTTAGGTATATGGTAAACTTCCCAAAGAGATGAATTGTTGTCACTTTTATGATGGGTAATTGTTATGGTGTAAATAATGATCCCTAATGTCACCCTTCTACATGTATTCGCAAAAGTAGTCACCTACAGAGAATAATATGTTTGAATTTGTGGGTAATAATTTACTCGAAGATCGAAGTGAGACAATGCAAATATTTTTTGGGACAACACAGGTAATGCATGAAAACTCAGGTCCTCTGGTATGTTCACTTCAGGTTTTGATTTATGTTTATGAGTATACATATTCATACTTGTTAAGGTTGTGATGTCCATATAAAGTTGTGCAAATGGAGGATACTACCTCTAGCTGGATTATGCTTTTTTTTGTGCTCTGCAATTTATTTTATTACCACAGGATCTTGCTTCTGTGTTCATATGTTTATTTGTGAACTAATCGAATATTTTTTCTTATCATGAAAGGTATTCCCTCTTGACGCTTGCGTCTGAGGCCATATGCCACCTAATTTATCCTTTTCGGTGGCAGGTAACTATTCCTAGTTGTAAAGTTCTTGTTTTGCCATATTATTTGTGAGAAGTCCTTAATTGAGCTGCTGGCTATTAGGTCATGATGCCTAGTAAGCCTGCCTGCATCTGAATCAGATATTCTAGTAACGAGCAATTATCTATAATATTGATTAGGAGAGTATGGAGTTTTTCTTCTATTTATTGGTTTGTAAGAATGCTTTTATGTTTCTCTAATACAGTGGTACTTTTGTCTCTTATCTTACTTTTATTCATCTCTTCGTTTTTTGGTGCGGAAGCATGTCTACATTCCATTGCTGTTTTTCAGTGGAGTGGACTATATTGATGCACCTACTCCATATATGATGGGACTTCATTCTGATGTCGATACTAATGGTTTGACAATGGATGGTGTAAGTTCAGTGCCTATCCCTTTTCCTTCTCCTGTATGTCTCTTTATTGTATTCACTTTGAAGATATTGTTGCTGTGTTAGGTATTTATGTTAGGGTTTATGTCTATCTTACAGAACAAATCCTCTCGTTTGGTAGACGTATACCATGGTAGTTGACTGGGCTACTTACTTAATCTTGATTTTCGAGTCCTTTGTGTTCAGCAGATACTTTTAGAGTCTTTCTGAATCCAAATTATTTGCTACCTCAGTTTATGAATAGTAATATGTTACTTCTTTACTCTATATTCCTTTTGAGTCTCTTCACCTTTTATGTGATTTATACATCTGTCTGTCTGAAATATGTGTTTTTTGGAATGAAATTTTTATCTTACCAGTTTTGTTTACCTTGTCAGTATGTTGAAAAAGCTTTTCTTGGCCATTCATTTGGTGCTTATTTGTTCTGTTGTTCTTGTAGGTAGTTGTTGTGGATCTTGAGTATAACTGCATCACCACATCTGAGGAAATCCCTCTTATACCAGAGCCAGAATTGAGTTTTCTTCGTGGCGAGATAATGAAATTATTGTGCCCCAATGTAGTGGCCATTGATAATATAAGTGTTGGGCTAGGAAAGTCTTCAGAACAATACACCCGAGCCAGAGGGAAATTATGGGGAGAGGAACATGATCTTCAACTTAGGTGATAACATCTATTTACATTCGCTATGGAGATGTTTACTCAAATCAAACCAGTTGTTCTAGATATACTTAAAACATTTAAATACTGAGGTAAGCATTTTTGGGTACCACAACTTTGCATGTTTCTTAGAAGTGATTAATTTTGTTTAGAGTCCGAGGAGAATGAAGAGCAGATAATTGGCAGAATCATGGAAACTAGACCTGTGGATGTTGATGTTATAATGTGGCGTAATTTAGTCTTAAAATGAATATCATCATACTTATGTGCAATGTTTTTCTGTCACATGACTTGATTAATGATATAGGAAAGTCATTTCTAATTTGTCTGAGCTTTTTGTTTTCTCCATGCAGGCTGATATTCCTGAGGTTTTTTGCATCAATTCTTTCAGGATACCGCAACTTTATTGTTAGTTCTCAGAAATGATATGTTCTATATCAAGTATTCACAATTCAAAAATGTAAAATTACCAAATTCAGTGAATTTTTAACTATGCTTTAGGAAAATACCGCAACCCATGTTTTTAACATCCAAGCATTTTTGAAGAAGCGTTCTCGCACAACCAACCAACCACCAGACCCAATGGTGAGTTTGTTATTGAGATTTATAATTACTTGTCTATCATGTAGTTCTCTCTTCATCAGGACATACATGCATCTATCAATATTCATTTGATTTTGCCTCTTTTTGGCTTTTGGGTAAGATCTAGGCTGGTTTTTCTTTACTCACTCTCCTTTCTTACTGGTAAGTTTTTTCCCTTTTGTTGTCTTATTTTATGAGATTGACTAGTGGGGATGTTGAATGTTTCTAGAAGTGCTCCTGATCATGATATCATTTAGTGGCTTGGTTCATCATCTTTTTGAAGAGGTTATGACTACTCTATATATTTATTTTTGATATCCACTATTTTTCTACCTTACTAGAGTATATGGTAAAACGGGATTTTGTGAGGAGGATTAAGAAGAAAGAACTAAAAAAGGCCTTGAGAAAGATGGGGTCTGAAGAAAGCAGTGGGACTAAATGACATACTAGTTGAGGTTTAAAGAGCTTGGGGAGAGAGGGACCGATTAGCTAACGGCTTTCCTCCACAAGGTTTAGAGTAGCTTGGTGAAAGAGCACTCAATTTCCTTATTGCTTATAAGGGTGATGATAAGAGTGTGCCAACTACCGAGGGATTAAGCATATGAGTCATACTATGAAACTTTGGGAGCGAGTGATTGAGCAGTTGAGAAGAAGTGTGAAGATTGTGTAGAACCAAGTTCGGTTTTATGACAGGTAAGTGAAGTACTGAGGCAATTCACCTTCTTAGACAACTTATGAAGAAGTATAGGGATAGGAAGAAAGATTTGTGCATATTGTTTATTGACTTGAAAACTCTAGTGTAGGGAGAACTGGAGAGTTCCCTATATTGTTGGAGTACCCCAGGGGTCAGCTCATAAGCTCTTCCTATTTTCCACGGTCATGTACGAAATCACAAAGCTGATTCCAGAGGAGACACCTTGGTGCATGATGTTCGCGGATAATATTGTATTGATTGGTTAAACAAAATCAGGTGTTAACGCAAAGTTGGAATATAGAGACAAAACATAGAGGGTAAGGGTTTCAGGTTGAGTCGAAGCAAGACTGTGTATATGAAGTGCAAGTTCAGTGGAGAGGAATACGTACAACAAATACCTTAGAAGGTAGGGAAATCCTAGACAGTTGTGCATTCCGATACTTGGGATTCTTAATCTAGAAGGATAAAGAATTTAAGGGAGATGTAGCATATAGGATCGAAGAGGGTTAGCAAAGTTGGAGGAGCGTGTTAGAATTCTATGTGATCATGGTATGTCCACTAGACCAAAGGGTAAGTTCTATCCCATAATAATTAGCCCTGCACTATTGTATGACAGTGACACTGCGTATTAGGCAGTAAGACAATGTCACATTCAAAAGTTGAGTGTGGGAGTAACATCTATTGAAGATAAGATGCTTGAACTTGATTGCGGTGGTTTGGCAATGTGAATAGGAGACCGAGGTAGGCATCAATTAGACGGACTGAGACGTGGGGAGAGGAGGGAGGGTGGAAAGGGAGAGGAAGCCTTGAAAGACATGGACTAGAGTCAAGAAGAACATGTGACTACTCAGGATAGATGAGAGAATGTCTTTAGAGAGGGTGAAATGGAGGTAAAGGTTCAAGTGGTGGACTGTGTGTGACATCCCTATCATATTTCCATTTTTTTGCTCCTTTGTATTTTTCTTTCTTTTAGCCGACCCCCTTTTTTTTGGAATAAGGCTTTGATGTTGCTGTTTATTGGAGTTTTCTCGTCAAGTAAGGCTTCCCATATGATCTTAAAATATGTTTAAAAGTCCCATTGATTATACATAACTCTAACATAAATTTCTTCTCTGATGCTGTCTGACCTGAACTTGTGCATGTGTGTAAAATGTTTTGATGTGGCTTTGCAAATACTTTTAGCTTTGATAATGCATATTATATTTTGTGTGATTGGATTCTTTCCCTTGGAAGCTTCACCTGGTGAACAGCTTTTATTATGAAAACTAGTGAATAGTTTTTTCATAGTAAGGAATATATGAGAGATGGTTATATGATCAGTGCGTATCATCTTTGATTGCCTGAAGGTTCTATGAAACAGGGGTCTATTGAATTAAAGATTGAATCGTCATTTTCTTCTTTGGTCCTAGTAGTGTACTTTTGTGCACATGAAGAGTTGGCAAGATTATTACCTAGGAGGAACGAGCAACTGGAGTTAGCAAAAGTCATCAATATGATGAAGTCATTCACGAAAATCCTACTTGGGCGCTTGTGTGATTCTTGACCATAGTGAATTAAACAGTGTCAATCATTCTCTGAGTCCTTGAACTTCTCTAAATGGTTCATCACTTGATATTATCAGCTATTGGCCTATTCCTCTAGTAGCTCTTCATGATAATAAACATCATTTGGAGTTAAAATACTGAGCAATGATCAGGAAGGTGGATTATATCTATTGCTATGCCTTCAGAAAACATAGTTTTGGTGTTTTATTATTTGTTACTTCATATGTTATCACTTTTGTACATGTATTGCTATAGTTTTAACCATCCACCTTTATTCTTGTAGCTGAAATTACCCTTTTCATGCAGATAATGCAATTTCTAGAATCCCAAGGTTTTATGGACTATCTTGAAAGAGGTCTAGGCTCTGATGAGAGCAACAACAATCTTCTTGACAAGTTACAAGATGCTATTGGCAGAGGTCAAGATCCTGTGTCTATTTTACCTCCAAAAGATTCTGCGCCTGAAATCATAACTGTTTCAGATTCGGCAGATGGAATGTCAGGTATCTCGAAACAATGACCAGACTGTAATCGTGTCTGTAATCGTATCAGACAAAGGTTTATTGGTGTCTAAGTACTTTGTTTCTCACTAGGTTCCGGTGCCAGATATAGATATGACCGATTCCCTTCAAGTGTTAGAACTGAGGAGCAAGAAGAGAAGAGGAAACAGATTCTTGCTGCTGTGAGTGGGGCTCTTGTTGATAGCTCCACAAAAGTCAATGTTGATCCAGGAGAAAGTCTCAGTCCAAGGGAGAGGGCTGTAAGTTACTCAGTAATTACTCATAAAAACAATCTACATTAATTCAAATGTAATCTATTGTACAAATGCCTTGTTTACAGGCGGAACGGGAGCGTATGGTCTTGGACATTAAAGTGAAGCTGCAGGTATTGAATAAGGAATTCCTTTTAAGAATTGTGTTTCTCGGAAGAGACTTTGAACTACTTCACTTATGGCTTGTTCAGAACAAACGTGTCTAAATATGAATTGAATTGTAGCAAATTCTGGTTGGTAGCAAGTATGAAGATAGATTAAAAGGATTGATGTGGGGATGAAACATGGAAAATGGAAATGTCATGAATACCACCTTTAATCCCCTTTAATTCCTCTTAACTTTTTGTACTGAATACCAATGTATCATCCACAAATTGCAGATTAATGAGGTTAATTTCATGGGCTCCCACATCCAATCCCAAAATCAGTCCCTTATCCAATGTTATCGTCATTAGCCACTCAAACATCTCAGCAGTTAGTACAAATAAGAATTGAGATATAGGTCTCCCTGCAACTGTCCTTTTTTTGGTTTGAAGTGGTAGAGTTAGGGAATAGCCCAAAATGATACACTTAGAGATCGTGGGTCCAACTTCCCCATGTGAGGTGGAGCAATATGAACAAAAACCGTACACCCAATCACCCGTAGATCAATTTCAGAAGAGATTTTGGTGTAAGGGAAAAAGTGACGTAGGCAATTGCGGGGGAACTTATCTTGGAGGACATGAGTGTGCTTTTTAATGATAAGATAATAGGCTGTCGAAGTGGCTTACCTCAGTAATCTTTGGCAGTATCTGACTGGAACAGTAGAGCATGACTTACTTCAAGGAAGGCTGTCAAAGTGGTTTATAGTAAGTATGCCCCTTCCAAACAGTACCATCCTAGTACTTAGTCTATCCTGTAACATCATCCAAACACACATTTCCACCCTTGGGATTGCATTTCCACCCCATCTAAATGCATCCATTCTTCCATCCTCTGAATCTGCTATATCCAGTCGAGCCGCATTGAGCTGAATGTTTTTAACATTGAATCCAGAAATCCCATTGTGCTGCAACAGCCGCTCATCTGATGTGTTACGGTCCAGTTCTACTACTTGTAGCCTGTGAAGGAGCTTGTTCACAATATCCTCCTCCTCCAACACGGATTCCAACTCCATCTCTCACTATCCCATAATGAAATTTCAGCCACCGTGGCCTCTTTTTGTGCACTTAATCGAAACAGATTGGGGTATTCCATCATCAATGTTATTGAGCTCAACCACGCATCTCGCCCAATCTGATCTTGTTTTCTCTACCTATCTTTATTTTTATCCCATTATCAATTACCACTTTGATCTGATCGTCCCAATTTCTGACTGCTGTGACTGTATACAAATTCCTCTCACTTATTTCTTCTCTCCACCAGATCTAGTGGCAAGACAGACCTTTTCATGCCATAGATGGAGCACATATATAACTCGCTTCCACAGAGACTCTCCTTCATCGATGATTCGTCTCCACCACTTCATTTCAAGGGCTGCATTGTTTAGTTCCAAGTCCTTAATGCCAAGTCCTTTCTACATCCTTTGGTTTTTTGTAGTTTTTTCCAAGCTATCATTGTCATTCCTTTTCGACCTCCCTTTCAGAAAAAGCCCCTCTGCAGTGATACTACTTTCCTCATCACTATTTTGGGCATCTTGAATAGACTCTAGTAAGTAAGGATACTCTAAAGGGCAGCTTTAATCAGAACTAATCTTCCCGCCCTGGAGAGGCATTCCCTTTCCACCTCGCTAGCCTCTCTTGTAGTCTGCCCACTTCTGGTTGCCAAGTAGTTTGAAGTCTTGGATTCACACCCAACGGACTTCGTAGATAAATCGTGGCAGCTGTCCCAATAATTAAATATAACTGAGAAATTAAAATAGAAAATTGAAAATGTCACTTTTTGAGGTTTTCCTAATTTAACTAAATACTGACTCAATAATTAAATATAAAACAATCAAAATAAACGAAGTAAATAAATTAAGATTAAAATTCTAAATATAAGGAAGCACCCCGGATTGTTCTGCAAACCTTCACTTTCTAATCTATTAAGAAACTATTCCCTAATTCTACAATAAATTCAGAAACTATAAATAATTCGTCAACGGCTAAGTCTAACGAGTCCTAACCAGTTGCTAGAACTGGCAGCAGACTAATGCTCTAATCCGGACACAACCAATCGCATAAAGAACTGTTTCTATTGGAGACCGATTAACCTATATACGGGATCACGTTTCTAGTCGCTAATCAGGTTTAACTTCCTATGTCTTGTTATCTATCTCAGTTCTCGCGTGTTGATTAGAAATTTACAAAGATTTCTTTAATAATTTTTAGAGAATTAAAGCGCATGAAGATCTGGAATTAAATTACTGCATTAATGTATTAGTGAAAAATTACAAAATAAATATATAGATTCGGTATTTGCTATCCAATTCAGGGAGCTAAACTAACTACGCTAACATGACTCCAGAAAAAAAAAAAGACATTAAACAAAATAAGAGAAAGGGTAGAGAAAACTCCAGTTAGGAAGTTGACTCTCGATCCCCGCTTCGCCTTCATCTTCACGTTGGTGTAACAATGGCGATATGTGGTATGGTGCTGGTGTGGTGGTGTGGTGATGGTGAACGATGATGGTGGTGGTGCTGAATCGTGGATTGAGAGAATTGAAGGGAGGCGTAAGCCCCCTGTGGCTGGGCGTGTCCCTTTACGACCCAATTTAACGATATATAAGCAGCGATCTGTGATCTATCGTTAATAATAGTTTTTATCTTCTGATTTGATTAAAACGCAGCGTTTGAGGGTGTATTTGAGTCGCGTCCGGACTTGTATGTCGGACACCTCTGTTCCGCACAATGCTTTATTTTTTTCAACTTTCGTCTTATGTTCAGATATCACCTCTGGATAGTCTCGGCCTTTGTCCGGCCTTACTCATATGGGCGCATTGTCGTACAACTTCAATGGGGCATAAATTCTTTGTTTTAGCTCTGTTTGCTCCCCGTTTGTTGCGTTAAATCTAAGTAAAAACATATGATAAGTGAGAAATATGACATGAATTGTTGTTAAAATAAGAAGAATTAAAGCCCTAAAAGTAGATGTATTTCACACTTATCAACGGCGCTACCTAGTGGGCTTTGTGCCCACTTCATTCCAAGTTCGACACCGCTCCCCTTCCGGTTCCTCTTCTGCCGCCATAATGGTGGTCAAGACTTTATCTTTGTTTGGGCTGTGAGCTTTGGCCTCGAGATTTCATGTCCACCGTTGCTGGAAGCTTTCTTATCGTCAGCCAACCTTAATCTGTGTCTTCTTCCTTTCCCTTTTTTTCCTTGCCCGTTTCCTATTCTCTTTCTTTTTCCTTTTAATTTTTTTTTCGGTCTCCTTCCTTTTTTCCATTTGGCAACTCTATCTCTCATAGAAAATTGATGAAAAAGTTGCGAGTACCGTGTTTTCTACCTACCTCGCACCTCCCTGATCCTCTGAGACTGAATTGGGTTGGTTCTTGCTGGTCTTGCCCTTCTCTTCTTCTTTTCATCCTGGGTTCATGAATCAACCCGATAAGGACCGCTTCCCATTCATTTGGTCTCAGTCCATGCTCCTCACTAGTGGTCTCCTTCAATTCTGACTCCCGACTTTGGATGGCCTCCTTTTCCCCGTCTTGATGACCGACTCTCTGTCCCCTTCTGTAGCTGTTGGTGTTCCTCGACATCTACCTTCTCCATCTTATCTGCGAGGTAATTAACTTCAGCCCCTCAGCCACTTCCTCTGATAGTGTTGGAGTGACGATCTTTTTTAATACATGGGGTGTCGAGTGCTCTGTTTGAGTTGGTGAATCCATGGCTGTCGATGTTGGTTCCACTGGTGGAATCTCACATCTCTTTGATCTCTACTTTCTCTGCCTCCAGCTCCTTCAACCTCTCCATTCTTTGCTCACACCTTCTGTCTATCTCTAGCTAAGTTCACCAACTCTTCTCTTTCATTCATCGCCATCCTATCCTATCCACGCACCGATTCCACCAATTCCCAGTTCACTCCCTCCATTACCCATTTGCAAAATCGACAACTCTGATACCAATTGATAGAACCGTGAGTATGGCTTCTTTCTCAATGACAATGCTGTGGGGAACACTTCTATTTAGTGGGGAAAATCGGCAGAAGCCTTACAAGTTTAGTACCACAAATAGCCAAGCAGGGAAAGAACAATAGAACAGTCTCCCAAAGGAGCCTATCTCAGGGTGGAGCCCTGCCTATCCACGTTAGTTGCCAAAATAGGTAAACGTTCTCCGATGCCTCTTCTTCGCTAGTCTACTCAGTATTTATACTAAGCTAAGAGAGGAAACGACAAATGGGGAAATATAGGACTGAAAACAGAAATGTGGAATTGCTCCCACTACTTGAGAATAATCTAGCCAACTGGAGGAGGTGGTCCTGGTCTCATCACAGCTACAACAACACAAACAGCTTCTGGAAGATTAAAATGAAGTAGGGACACCTTTGAGATAGAGGATTATGGCGGAGACACCTTTTTGAGGTGGGAGATTTAGGGTGAAGGCACCCTTAGTTAGTGTTAGGGGTAGATGACAGGTAGAGGTAAAGAGGCACAGTTGAGAGCAAAGTGCTCTGATACCATGAAGTTTTTTGTAGTATTATTTGTGTCTGCATGCTTATTCTAGAGATGTACAATATATATAGGAACTACTAAGAAGATGGGGGAATTCTAGGAAACTTCTAGAGAGGACTGTCTAGGTAGAATACATCTGAACAAACATATTAATGTAATATCTGAACAGACACAGATAAATAAATAACAACAGAATAGACACCTAACAACTATTAATTTACAGAGAAATAATAAACTGTTTCGTAGATTAATTATGCCTGTTCGATAAAGGCACAATAACAATCTCCCATCACATGGCCTCTGACTTGATCTTTAAAAGTGTGCGGTGAGGCTTGAAGATGCAGGAAAGTGTTGGAAGGGCAAGCTTTGGAGTGGATTAGAAGCAAAGAGGATCAGTCAGCTGGGGTAGGGTGGATGATGGAAGCAAAGTTTTTTTTGATAAGTAGTAGTGTATTAATTATCTCAAGAACCGAAGGAGCTGTACAACCTGTAGGTTAGAAGATGCTGCTGCCCTAATTACATAGTTAGCACATTGTTCTGCTGTACAAAAGAGGTTCGAAAGATCCTATTGTTCCTCTCCTCCCATACACAATATGTGAGAGCGGTGAACACAAAAGAGTTCATTCTATTCCTATTACACCATTTTTTCCATCTTCTATTAACCCACCTAACTATTCTATCCCAGTTTCTTGGACTTCTAATTCCTCCATACTGGTTCATACTGTTTCCAAACCTCATTAGTATACCCACACTCAAAAAACAAGTGTTTTACTGATTCCCTACCATCATGACAAAATACAAAATTTTCATCAGCTATCATCCCCCAATTTTTAAGCCTATCCTTAGTTGCAAGTCTTCCGTAGATTGCTAACCAAGTGATGAATGAGTGTCGAGGGAAGTTCACTTTGTCCCACTCCACCAATGGTTCTTTACTGAACATCTTCTCCAAGTCACTTTGGGGGAAGGTGGACATTGTTTCAGGAAACAGGAAGGTGATCAGTGTAGGTGATTGGGGGTTTTTGGTAGATTTTTTGGAACTTACGAGCTTGTGTAATCGTGTGTGCAATGCCCATCAGGATGAAAGAGTTGGGGTGATTTTCCCCTGTTAAAGAATGCTCAGATTGAGAAAAACTGTTATATCGGTTGTCTGTTAGTGGAAATATTAATGCTGAGTGGAAAGTTTATTCTCGTAAGGGAGAGATGTTTCTGGTGGGGACCAGTGATAGGTTGTTTAGGAAACTTATAAATAGTCTTTATTAAGGAAATAAAGAGAGATTAATGCTGAGTGGAAAGTTGACCAGTGATAGTTGTGTAGAAAGCTTGGAAGGTGGAAGGTTGTTTAGGAAACTTATAAATAGTCTTTATTAAGGAAATAAAGAGATATTAATACTGAGTGGAAAGTTGACTAGTGATTGTTGTTTAGAAAGCTTATAAATAGTCATTAAGGGAATAGGGAGGGGGCATCGATATTCTTGTACCTAATTATAACTGCGGTTCTGCTCTCATTCGAGAGGGCCCCTTTTGGGGAAGGTTGAATTCAAATTTCATATTTTCATTCTCGTCCTCTCGTGTTTTCTTTTCTCCCGTTCCTAACTCTAACAAATTGGTGCGGTGAGGGTGGAATACTTGTGGGAGGCATGACCAACACTAGAATGGAGGCTCGCATTGAAGCGTTGGAGAGGAACTTGGAGAAGAGCGACAAAACAAGCTCTGAACTAAGAGATCAGATTGCCCTCACCGGTCGTAAGGTCGACCAATTTCAGAGCCAGTTCCAGGCGCATCTAGAACGGATTGAGCAAATGATGGCTACTGCGCTCGCGGGACGGCAAGGACCGCAGACTTCGTTGTCAGGAACTAGCGAAGGCGGAGGCGGCGGAGAGAATTTCGGCAGCAACCGTTCCTTCATTGCAACAAAGAAGGTGGATCTTCCTAATTTCAATGGGGAAGACCCGCTATCTTGGTTGGCAAAAGCGGAGCAATATTTTATGATTCAGAACACTGTCAATACGATAAAGATTCGATGGGCCTTGGTATGTATGGAAGGACCGGCCCTACACTGGAGTTGGTGGTTGCAGCAGAGGAAGCCGACTCTGACTTGGGAGGAATTGAAGGGTGAACTTGTCCAGCGTTTTGCTTCCCAAATTGCTGTAAATCCTTATGAAGCACTGGCGGCAGTCCGGCAATGGGATTCAGTTTCTACGTACAGATGAGTTTATCGCACGGTCCTCTTGTGTTCCTGATCTGGCTGAGACGCATTATATCGGGTGTTTTTTGAACGGTTTAAGGGAGGAAATCCGAATTCGTATTCGCTCGCATGAGATCACGGACATATATCGTACGATGAATCTGGTGAGGGAGATTGAGAGAGAGATAGAAGCAATCGGAGGATGGGGAAAGGGAGGTGACAATAGACAGGTGGTGTCGGGGCTTCGGTTTGGGCTTGGGGACCGCCCCCTGGTCACGCCGCCTCCGAGCATCAGTTCTGGCAGGTCCAGGTCGGCCACAACCACCTATTCCATGTCTCATCGACATCAGATCGAGTTGTCTAAGGGGGAGTCGACGTCGGCGTCAGGTACGGCGGGGGAAAATTCACTCCAAGATCTTCATTCGCGGGGGAGGGATCTTCTTCTCTGTCTGCTCCGGTGTCTGCGGCATCAGGTAGTGTGGCTGGAGCTCGGTCTGCTTCGGGTCGAATCATTAAACCAGTTCGCCCGAGCACTTATCAAGAATACGCAGAGTTGCGCGCAAAGGGGTTGTGCTTTAAGTGCAAGCAACCTTACTCGCCTACTCACCAGTGCCCCAATCGCGGGCTGCGTACTCTGATTTTAGCTGAGGACGAGGAACTCTCTCCAGAAATATATGCCCTGGAGGGGCTCGACCTTGGAGGTAAAGAGGGTGGGCACTCCGCTATTGATGCGGAACTGATGTTGTTAGATTTATCGCTGTTTTCCTCTGAAGGATTTGACCAACCCGAAACGATGAAGCTGAAGGGGAAGATTGAAGATCGGGAGATTGTTCTTATGATTGATAGTGGA
Source organism: Limonium bicolor (assembly GCA_023374045.1). Lineage (NCBI taxonomy): Eukaryota > Viridiplantae > Streptophyta > Magnoliopsida > Caryophyllales > Plumbaginaceae > Limonium > Limonium bicolor. Next base: position 95,585,587 of record CM041782.1, read on the forward strand.
GCTAGTCACAACTTTGTGGCTACGCGGTTGGTGTCGGAGCTGCAAATAGAATGTTTGCCTACGCCACAATTTGGAGTACGTTTGGGTAATGGAAGTAGAAAAATTTTGGAGGGAGTTTGTAAGGGGCTCTTGGTGGATTTAGGGGTGGTGTCTATGCCTTTGGACTGTTACCGATTTCCGCTTGGTGGTGTGGACGTCATCCTTGGGATGGCGTGGTGAGGACTTTGGGGGACGTGGTATCCAACTGGTCCAAGTTGACTATGAGTTTCCATTGGCAAGGTGGACAAGTTCTCTTGGCTGGCGATGCTTCTCTGAGCAAAGCAGCGATCTCTGCTCATTCGTTTCAGAAGCTGGTCCTACATCAGCAGGCAGTACAGACCATGGTTTTGTTGGTTCTGGAGGAACGCCGCCCAGAGGAGGTAATTGCTCCCGATCTGGCTCAGCTTCTTGCTAGGTTTGAGAAACTATTTTGTGTTCCTACAGAAGTTCCTCCTGAACGCACTGTGGACCACCGTATTACTCTGATTCCGGGCACGGTGGGAATCAATGTCCATCCGTACCGGTACAGCCACGCCCAAAAAGATGAGATTGAAAGGTTGGTAGCTGAAATGCTTGCAGTTGGGATAATCCGGCCTAGTACAAGCCCTTTTTCGAGCCCGGTACTTTCGGTCAAGAAGAAGGATGGAAGTTGGAGGTTTTGTGTCGACTATATAGCTCTTAATAAAGCCACTATTCCAGATCGATATCCGATTCCGATTATCCAGGAGTTGCTGGATGAGTTGAAGGGTGCAGAATTCTATTCCAAAATAGACCTTCGGTCTGGGTATCATCAAATCCGGGTAGCAAGAGATGATGTTTGCAAGACTGCTTTCCGTACGCATTCCGGTCATTATGAGTTTTTGGTAATGCTGTTTGGCTTAACCAACGCGCCATCTACCTTTCTTCAAGCAGCTATGAATGATCTGTTTCGACCTTACCTACGTAAGTTTGTGCTTGTTTTTTTTGATGATATACTGGTGTATAGCAGTTCGTGGTCTGTTCATTTACAGCACCTGGAAACCGTTTTGGGTGCCTTGGATAAGGCAGGATTTTTTGCCAACAAGAAGAAGTCCTTGTTTGCCAAGAAGTCGGTGGACTATTTGGGGCATATCATCTCAGCTCAAGGGGTTTCTATGGATCCGAGTAAGGTGTCTAGCATTCTACAGTGGCCTACTCCTCGGTCAGTTAAAGCACTGCATGGGTTTTTGGGTTTATGGGGTTATTACCGCCGGTTTATTAAGGGGTATGGGGAAATGGCCAGACCGCTGACAGCCTTGCTCAAGAAGGACAGTTCGCTGAAGTTTGAGTGGAATGGGGAAGCTCAAAGAGCTTTTGAGCAGCTGCAGCAAGCTGTGGTGACTGCCCTGGTGTCAGCCCTTCCTGATTTTGCGCAACCATTTGTTCTGGAATGTGATGCTTCGGGAGTGGGGATTGGTGCGGTTTTAATGCAGCAAGGTAAACCATTGGCTTATTTCAGTAAAGGGCTGCAAGGGCGTGCGTTGGCTAAGTCAACCTATGAAAAGGAGCTTATGGCCTTGGTCCTTGCGATTCAACATTGGCGGCCTTACCTGGTGGGGCGCCAGTTTACGGTCCGCACTGATCATAGTAGCCTGCGGCACCTGTTACAGCAGCCAATTACAACCCCTGCACAGCAAAATTGGTTGGCGAAGTTGCTGGGATATGATTTCACAGTGGAATACAAGTCGGGGAGCTTGAACAAGGTGGCTGATGCCTTGTCCCGTATGGGGGAGGAGCAAGTACTGACGGCGTTATCTATTCCTTGCTGGCTTGAGGCGGTAAAACTTATTAAAGAAACTCAAGAAGACCCTTATTACCATCAGATCTTTCAGGATCTGCACAAGGATCCAGGAAGTAGGCCTTCTTATCAGCTCAGTCAAGGAAGCTTGTATCATAAGGGAAAGGTTGGTTGTTAGCCCCAAGTCAAGCTGGATCCCAAAGCTATTGGATGAATTTCACTCCACTCCTGCGGGGGGACATTCAGGTGCGTATCGGACTTATCGTCGGCTGGCAGCGAATCTTTTCTGGCCAGGAATGATGCGGGATGTCCAAAAGTTTGTAGCTACTTGTCTGGTCTGTCAGCGGCATAAGTATGAGGCCTTATCTCCCGCTGGTCTGCTTCAGCCTTTGCCCCTTCCAGCTGCTGTTTGGGAGGATATTTCTCTCGATTTCGTGAGTGGACTGCCCCGGTCTTGTGGTTTTGATTGTATTTTTGTAGTTGTTGACAGATTCAGCAAGCAGGGACATTTCATTGGCCTTCGTCACCCGTATACCGCTAAGGCAGTAGCAGACCTGTTTGCTCGTGAAGTGGTCCGTTTACATGGAGTACCCCGTTCCATAATCAGTGATAGAGATCCTGTTTTCCTCAGCTGTTTCTGGCAGGAATTCTTCTCTGCCCAAGGAACTAAACTGAAGATGAGCAGTTCGTATCATCCAGAAACTGACGGGCAGACTGAGGTAGTTAATCGGTGTATTGGAACGTACTTACGTTGCTTTGCTTCCGAACAGCCCAAGCAGTGGGGAAGGTGGCTTCATTGGGCTGAGTATTGGTATAATACAAACTTCCATGTGGCGGCTGGAATGACCCCCTTTCAGGCGGTTTATGGTCGACCACCTCCTTCTCTGCACCAGTACTTACCCGGCGAGTTCCGTGTGGCTGAAGTAGCTCAGCAACATCAGGATCACAATGAGATCCTGCGATAGTTGCGCTACAATCTGGAGCGTGTGCAGCAAAGGATGGTGAAGGCTGCTAACAGGAAACGCAGGGAAGTGGAATTTCAGGTAGGCGATATGGTGTTTTTGAAACTCCGGCCGCACCGTCAGTCCTCTGTCCAGGTTCGTGTTAACGCTAAGCTGGCACCCCGCTATTATGGTCCCTTCCGTGTTGTTGCCAAATACAGTTCTGTATCCTACAAGTTGGAGCTGCCTGCCACGTCCCGTGTCCATCCGGTGTTTCATGTGTCTCAGCTCAAAAAAGCAGTTGGACAACATTCGGTAGAACCAACATTGCCTGAAGGATTGATGGCTGAGGCGCCCCTGTTTGAACCTGAGGAAATTGTGGCGGTGCAGCGTCGTCCTCGGGGCTACCCTTGCCATCACTTGCTGGTGAGGTGGGCTAACCGTGCTGAGGAAGAGGCATCCTGGCTTTCTTGTGCAGAGTTTCGAGCTCAGTTTCCAAATTCCCGCCTTGTGGACAAGGCTTGTTTAAGGGAGGATGGTGTTGTTAGTGGAAATATTAATGCTGAGTGGAAAGTTTATTCTCGTAAGGGGAGAGATGTTTCTGGTGGGGACCAGTGATAGGTTGTTTAGGAAACTTATAAATATTCTTTATTAAGGAAATAAAGAGAGATTAATGCTGAGTGGAAAGTTGACCAGTGATAGTTGTGTAGAAAGCTTGGAAGGTGGAAGGTTGTTTAGGAAACTTATAAATAGTCTTTATTAAGGAAATAAAGAGATATCAATACTGAGTGGAAAGTTGACCAGTGATAGTTGTTTAGAAAGCTTATAAATAGTCATTAAGGGAATAGGGAGGGGGCATCGATATTCTTGTACCTAATTGTAACTGCGGTTCTGCTCTCATTCGAGAGGGCCCCTTTTGGGGAAGGTTGAATTCAAATTTCATATTTTCATTCTCGTTCTCTGGTGTTTTCTTTTCTCCCGTTCCTAACTCTAACATTGTTAGTGTGGGTCTGTTTGTGAGGTGGATGTATATTTGAAGTTTACAGCAGTAATCGTTGATGAGATGATTTTATTTGAGAAGTGATACACCCCTATTTATAGAGAGAATGTCTAAGAGAGGAGAGAGTTCTAGAACTATGTAAGAAAGAGGAGAATTCTAGAGATTCTGCCTAGGAACTACAATCAGCTGAAGAGTTACAAATAATTACAGCTGAACAGTCACTAATAATTAACTACAACTGAACAACCACTAGACACTTAATAATTACAGCACTAGTCATGTATAATTACAACAATAGTGGCTGTTGGATAGACCAAACAACACTCCCCTCAAGCTGGACTGTAGATATTCTGCATTCCAAGCTTGGAGATAAGGTTGTGAAATCTAGGACTATGAAGAGGCTTAGTGAAGACATCAGCCACTTGTTCTTCTGAAGTGATATGACTTAGTTTGATTAGTCCTCCTTCAATCTTTTCCTTGATAAAATGGCGATCAATTTCGATATGTTTGGTTCGATCATGCTGAAGGGTTATGTGCTATGCTGATAGCTGATTTGTTGTCGCATCTGAGCTCCATTGTGCCTTCCCACTTGATCTTCAAGTCAGACAATATGATACGAATCCAAAGAAGCTCACAATGCCATGAGCGAGGGCTCTGAACTCAGATTCTGCAGATGAGGGCTACCACATTCTGTTTCTTACTCCTCCAAGTAACCAACTTACCTCCTAAGAAAACACAGTAGCCCGTAGTAGATCGTCTATCAACAAGTGAACCTCCATAATCTGCATCAGTGAATGCTTGGAGGGTTAGTCTTTTTCCTCTCTCAAATAGAATACCTTTTCCAGGTGCCCCCTTTAGGTAGTGTAAGACTCGGTGTGCTGCTTCCATATGTGGTTTTCTAGGATCATGCATAAACTGGCTCAGGACACTTACTGCATAAGCGATATCTGGTCGAGTGTGGGACAAGTAGATTAATTTTCCACACAATCGCTGATACCGAGATACTTCAACCTTTGGTGCATCCTGTGCTGAATCAAGCTTATGATTAGGATCCATAGGTGAGGTAGCAGGTCGGCAAGCACTCTTCCCCGTTTCAATTAAGAGGTCAGTGATGTATTTTTGCTGGCTAATAAAAATTCCATGAGAAGAACGAGCAACCTCAATTCCCAAGAAATACTTCAATGACCCAAGAGATTTGATTTCAAATTTGGATTGAAGTTGTTTCTCCAATCTTTGCTGTTCTTTGGGATCATTGCCAGTGACAATAATATCATCTACATAGACCAATAAGATGGTGATCCCCTCTGGGTGAGAATGCTTGACAAACAAAGTATGATCACCCTGACTTTGCTTATAACCAGCCGCACATACAACAGAAGCAAATCGCTCAAACCATGCACGAGGAGATTGCTTGAGACCATATAATGCCTTTTTAAGGCGGCAGACTTTGGATGAATCATTTGCAGCATCAAGACCAGGAGGGATCCGCATATATATTTCTTCGTGCAAGTCACCATGAAGAAAAGCATTCTTCACATCAAACTGCAATAGTTTCCAATCAAAATGAGCTGCAAGAGATAATAGTATGCGAACCGTATTAAGTTTGGCAACTGGAGCAAAGGTTTCCTGATAATCAATCCCATAGGTTTGAGTATATCCTTTTGCAACCAGCCGTGCCTTATATCTCTCCAGTGATCCATCTTCTTTGTATTTGAGAGTAAAAATCCACCTGCAATCAACCACATGCTTCCCAAGAGGTTTATTAACAATATCCCAAGTTCTATTTTTTTCTAATGCTCGAATTTCTTCCTCCATGGCTTCTCTCCACTCTCTTTTGGTTAATGCTTCAGAAACAGTCTTAGGGATAGGAATCTGATTAAGGCTTTGGACAAACAGTGAATGTGATGGAGAGAAGTTATCAAAGGATACAAAATTAGTCAAGGGATAAAGAGGGGTGGAAGTACACTTACGGACTCCTTTTCGAAGAGCAATTGGTAGATCTGAATCGGTTGTTGGTGCAGGATCAACACTTGGTTCAGACGCTTGGTCCTCCATCAGCCATGGTCTGGACTTGTGTTCCCTGGAGTAAACATGTGTCAATGGAGGAGGAGATGGGATAGATGGTGAGGAGGGTGCTGGTGGTGTATCTTGTGAATTTGTGGAAGGAGAAGATGATGATTCATGTTGTGAAGGTGGTAAGGAGGGTGCTGGTGGTGATTCGGATTGGTTTGGATTTGTCACAGGAGTAAAGGAGATGTCAAAGGAGGTCATGGGAGGGTTATCATGGTTAGAATGTGTACTTGGAGGAGGAACGTCAATAGGTTCAGTAGAGGGATAGTAGGGTGTTTCCTCATGAAATGTGACATCTGCAGTGACATAGGTTTTTCTTGTGTTAGGGTTGTAGCACTTGTACCCTTTTTGTGTAGGAGAGTATCCAAGAAAGATGCATTAACGGCCCGTGGATCAAGCTTCCCTCTATTGGGTGTGTGAATATGGACAAAAGAGGTACACCCAAAGACGCGTAGGTCCAGGTTTGTGGAAATCTTGTGAGTAGGGAAGAAATGGCTTAAGCATTCAAGAGGAGATTTGTTTTGAAGGACACGAGAGGGAAGCTTATTGATTAGGTGACAGGCGGTTAAGGTTTCTCCCCAATAGCGTTGAGGTGTGTTTGATTGGAAAAGAAGAGCACGAGCTATTTCAAGAAGATGTCGGTTCTTTCTTTCAGCAATTCCATTTTGTTGTGGAGTATAGACACAAGAAGACTCGTGAATAATTCCTCTGGATTGAAAAAATGCTGTACTTTTTGGTTGAAATAGTCAGTAGCATTATCAGTGCGAAACCTTTGAATTGAGGTGGAGAATTGAGTTTGAATCATGTTACAGAAAATGGGTATGATAGAACTTACTTCACTCTTATTTTTTAGTAGAAACAACCATGTAAATCGAGTGCAGTCATCAATAAAGGTAAGAAACCATCGAGCACCAGATATTAGCTATGGGAGAAGGACCCCAAACATCGCTGTGAATAAGAGAAAACGGAAGACTGCTTTTTGCCGTACTGAGAGGTAAAGAAGCACGAGTGTGTTTGGATTTTCACACACTTCACATTTGAGGGCAGAGACATCAATACCAACAAGCAAATTAGGAAACAAAGTTTTTAAAGCATAGAAAGAGGGATGGCCTAAACGCTTATGATAAAGCCAAATTGTAGCATTTTTATCAGCAGCGGATACAAGGGCTCTACATGATTAGGTGAGACACGATGTAAATCCAAGTAGTACAATCCATTCCGTTGCCTAGCAGTTCCAATCGTCTTCCCCGAGTGTAGATCCTGCAAAACACACCAAGATGGAGAAAAAACAGCAAAGCAGTTGAGATCATTGGTGAGTTTATATACTGAAGCAAGGTTCATGGCAAGACCGGGGACATGTAGGGTATTACTAAGGTGCAATCCATTTGAGATTTTGGCAGTTCCTTGGCCAGCAACAGATGTGGATGTACCATTTGCTGTAGTAATTTGTAGTTTTTCAGGGCAAGATGAATAATCATCAAGGCAAGAGGAAGTAGAGGTCATGTGGGAGGTAGCTCCTGAATCAAGAATCCAGTCTCGTAAGACATGTTCCGAAGCATTAAGACAAAAAGATTGTGAAGTATTACCTTGTAGGGCGAGAGAGCATTGATCAGTGCTGGAGGGAGATTGAAGGGATTTCAGCATAGCCCGAAGTTGCTTCAGTTCTTCTTGAGAGATGTGTGAATCCGAAGGACCAGCAACTGTAGATGTGGTTGTGTAGGCTTTTCCATCCCCTTGTCCTCGTTTCTTGCGTTCTTTCTGCAGATGGGGATAAAGTTTCCAACACTGATCATTGTTGTGGTTTGACCTTTTACAATGACTGCACCACCTTCCTGTTTTACCAACATTATGTTCCCCTTTTGCAGTAAAGGCAGTGCTTTCAGTTGTCTTGTTTTCCAGCATTACTGAGCGGCGACTTTCCTCTGATTTGACAGTAGCAATGACCTCTTCTATATTAGGCAGATCCTTGTTTCCAAGAATTTGAACTCGAACCTGGTCATATTCTGGGTTTAGACCAGCCAAAAAACAGTACACACGCTGCTGGTTTGTTGCCTTTTGATATAGAAGTGCATCTCCTGTGGTCTCCCACTTGATGCTTTGGTATTGATCCAATTCCGACCACCACCGTTGAAGATTGGTAGCATATTCCGAGACTGATAGTCCTTCTTGCTTGGTGGTCATTGACCTAAGCCAGAGGTCATAAATAAAGGCAGCATCCTTTGCTGTTGAGTAGGATCTCTGGATATATTCCCAGATTTCCTTTGCTGTTTTCAGAAACATACATGTGATGCTGATGCTTGATCCATTGAATCCCATAACCATGACCGTATGTTGGCATCTACTTTCTTCCATTCACCTTCATTAGTGTCAGCTGGTTTTGATTGAGTGAGATGATTGTCTAGTTCCTTCCCTTCTAGACGAGTAAGGACAAGCTGAGACCAAATCAAGTAGTTCTTGCCATTCAGTTTATAGGCTGAATCAATAGGAGCAAGATCAGTCTTGTTTGGTTTCAAAGCTGCTGTAATAGCAGCAGCAGCAGATGCAACAGCATTTGAATCAATTTGTTCTCCTCAGCCATAGTGATGAAGAAAAAAAAAAGTGGGTGGATGAAGAAGGTAGAGACACCTTTTTAGGCAGAGATTTAGGGTGGAGACACCCCTAGGAATAGAGTTTAGGCGGAGACACCCTTAGGAATAGAGATTTGGGTGAAGACACCCTTTATCTATGTTTAGTGTTTTAAGAAAGTGGTGGCTATGGTTGAAACCTGCTCTGATACCATGAAGTTTACAGCAGTAATCGTTGATGTGATGATTTATTTGAGAAGTGATACAGCCCTATATTTAGAGAGAATGTCTAAGAGAGGAGAGAGTTCTAGAACTATGTAAGAGAGAGGAGAATTCTAGAGATTCTGCCTAGGAATTACAATCAGCTGAAGAGTTACAAATAATTACAGCTGAACAGTCACTAATAATTAACTACAACTGAACAGCCACTAGACACTTAATAATTACAGCACTAGTCATGTAATAATTACAACAATAGTGGCTGTTGGATAGACCAAACAACAATATTGTTGGTGTGTAATCTAGTGTAGATGGATGGAGTTAGTTTTATTGTAACCTTTCGGTGACTTAGCCACTCTTTCCTCCAATGAAAATATGTTCCTATTTGATCATTGAACGAAATTGTAAGCATCATGTCTGGTTTGTTCGAATAAAGTTTAAAGTAGTTCAGGCATAGGAAATTGTTTTTCAATTTTTTTCCATTTTCGGGTATAATTTACGAAATGTTACATATTGGCACCAAAAGCTGTCCCAGTCTTTGATTTGCTGCACTTTTGTTGAATGACTAACATAGCGTGAGTTGTGCAGGGCTTGTGGCTGCGGCTATTGAAGCTAGGCACCATCGATGATCCTTTGTCATCATTTGAGTATGGCACAATTCTTGGTATGCTTTTATGGCTCACTTACTTTTGGTATATTTGGGTCTAGAGTAATGGAAAAAGCGGTGATAGTACCTGTATCTTTGTTTTTTGGTCTGTGCAGCTCTAATCGAGTCTGATGCTGAGGGCATAGGTGGAAGTGGGTTTGTTGAGTGCATCAGGGAACATATAAATGTGGTCTGTTACTGAATAAAAAAGTTTATACTACTTTGTTTATGTTAAGAGTTTCATTTTAATTGTAGATTCTCAATATGCTGAATCGTGTACAGGGATGGACCTGCCAGTTGACAGAGGAACAGTTCATTGCAGTCAAAGAACTAGTAAGCTTTATGTTATTCCAATTTATAAAATCTTTTTTTGGCTCTCTTCTTCGTGACCTTTTCTGCTTCCGTTTAGATGGGAACGATGTGGATTTAAGTTATCACCTGTTTCTAACTGCTATGAGTTCAAGAATATGAATTTCACAGGGAAATTGTTTGTGTCGTTTTGGGAGGAAGGTTGTATCAACTAGACAACATCTGGAATCACTTTCTCTATGTTGAAGCTCGCTAGTCAAATTTCCTTAACCAGATTGTACATTATGATCTGATGCGGGATTTGCTTGGTGAGGATACTGTTAAGAAAGTTTAATTCTAAAGAGGGAAGTACTATTTTATTAAAAGGAAAGAATATAAAGTTTGAATAAATTTGACTGTAGGGGTGAATAAAGGGGGGAGTTGCTCAACAAATTTAGTTATTCCAGTAACTTAATTTATAAACTAGGAAACATTTAATTAATTTTTAGGTAACTCTTTCTTTATATTGTAAGCATTACAGTTTGAATTTAGTAGCAGCCTTAGGTCAGCACTGAGCACAACATGCTCAGACTATTGGAGTCGCTACCAAGCCACCCTGGCAGCGTGCATGCTAAAAGCACATCCGGTCCTCATTAGGCCCGGACAGATACCCTCCACAGCATCCGCAAACACGGCCCTCACTCGAGTCACAAGCTGACGTAACTCAGCTCGGCCCAGACATCCTCTAGTTGCTTTGTGCCCGTGGTGACACTGGCACTTGCAACCTAAGGGCAGCACTAGGCACAATGTGCTCGTGCTATTGCAATGTCCTCAGCGTAAATGAACTTGCTGGAGCCGACCTGGATTAGGTGCTGGCTGCAAACCCAGTCTCGCAGAATGGCTTGTGGTCGTTCAGACCTAAGACCTAAGCTGAGCCTTGTCCTCTTAGAGGTCAACGATTCAGATCTTGGGCTTGGTCTAGCGGTGTCAGATCGGATGACTATTTGTCGGCTGCTGGGTGAGGCCCAAGCTGCCGTAGGAGCATCGCTCCTTTGTTGGGACGTTAGCACGATCCGATGTTCAAACATCTTTGTCCCTTGATCAGTGACAAGTGTTTTAAAGACTAGCGGGTCTTAAAGGACATTGTGGAACGTTGCTAGAGTCGCTTGATGAACCTTTAGACATGCTGGTCAATCTTAACCTTTCGGTTCATTTATGGATATGAATCGTGTTGAGGTTCTAGATGGTCAACAGAGGTTTGGCTTAACGGTTGCAACCAAGGATTGACCGAGCAAGGTGTTTGACATAGGTTCTTGCCCCTGCCATTGCTGGTGAAAGTCAAAACATAGGTGTTTTCGACGTTGCCGGTGAGTCCTCGGACTCCAGGTGTAATCCTGTGTTTGGTAGGTTCAACCATCTTTGGGTGGTTGATGGATGACTTTGTGTTGACCTATTGGCAGTGCGCGTCGAACAACTTGGTTATTGCGGTCCGGACCCGCCACTGAGATGTGGTAAACCGTGTTGAGCTAAAGGTTCACGCGGAGATGCGCACAATGTCATGATTGACCGATGGGTTACCCTAAGATGTAAGATACACTGAATTCTGGTATAAGCTTCAAGAGACCGAGTCTGAGGGTGAACGTGCCTTTAGAAGAGAGAATCGGTCCCCTTGATTGATCATAGCAATTTGAGGTTGTTGGGTTCCTTGAGGGTTGGCTTGTCCAACTGGGTATTCTTGTGGGCAGGTCAAAGGCTGATAAGCCAAAGACTTGTTCGTTTCCATACCTCGATCGATGCTGTCCCTTCACCAAGCAAGCCTTCTGTGTAGGCAAGCTGTCGGAGTGTGTTGGTGGATTTGACGTTCTAGGACGTCGTAGTTTGTTATGGGCTGTTAGGCCGATAACAAGGTCCTGTCGCCAACAAAACCTTGCGGATAATCCGTAGACAAGGTTGTTGTGGCAATGGCCTAAGTCCCCTAAGCTCCAGGGTTAGTTGGGAAAGGGAACCTAGTAAAGGAGGTGATACCAATAAGTGGTGTTCTTTTGGAACGGAGCCAACGTTGTCCTTAGATACGTGATGGGGATTCAATTGGTCCTTCTGTCAGGAAACGAGCATATAAGCTTATGAGGAAGTGGCCTTTTGTGAACTCCTTTGTGGTAAGGTTCATACGTGGTTCTAAGTAAAATTGGACGTTAGCTTGGTTTCCTCCAAGTGAGGAGAGACTTTCTTAGAACCCTACGGTGAATTGGATGCAATAAAAGATCTGAGGTGCGGAAGGTTAAATCCCACTGGTCCCACGAAACTTCAGGAACTCCTCGAAATTGGAAGATTTGTTCCAATTATGGGTGAGCAACCTGTGCTCCTGATAGGGAGGCACATTAGGGGTGCCCCATAACAACCTTGCCCTTTCTCCTTTATGTTGAAAGCGGATGCTGTGTCAAAACTTGATTCAAGGGTTGTCATAAGTCCACGACTAGGCTTCGTAGACTTTGACCGCTTGAGCTTAAGATGGCCATGCCGGAATCTAGTGTTGGGGATGTTGTTGCCGTATTAAGTAGAAAAGGGGGCTGATTGGCCCATCTTTCTAGCCGGTCTACTTGTACTATGAGATCCGATTCGCTTGGTCTCGTGGTTTAAGTGAAAGCTTTGCTGACCACGGAGACCTTGAGCCGAATGGGTGATGTGATCTAAAGCTCAAACTACCTTTGGCTCAAAATGGGACTTGAGACCCGATGTAGCTTCGTGCTACCAAGTGTTGGGTGCACTTGCAAGTTGCCTTGCGGTGCCGCGATAGTTACTATATTGCGAAGTTTAACAGGAAGTGGTGCGGTCCCCTTGGGGGCCCCATGCCTGTGGGAAGTCCCAGAGTTCTTGTGGAAGTGTGGCTTCGGCCTGGGGCTCCACTAAGGTGGAACCTAGGGAATTTTGTTATAGTACTTGGATATAGTTGGAGACGCACTTGCGTCCCAGGACCGGTGGGGAAGTTCCTTCTTATGGTTTCGACGTTGCCCCTGCGTCTCGTAGTTAGGTGCTTAGCACTAAAACTACTTGGTTCCTGTGAGGTGGTTGTTTCCTGGGCGTAGCTTAAGAGGAAACGACCCATCTGGCGTGCAGACGTTGACCTGTCAAGGTCTTCGTCACTCGTGCAAATTCGGCACAGGAGTAGGCACAGCCAGCTAAGGCTCAGCTTATCAGGGCTGATGTCGCCGATGACGGACAGTGCAGTAAGTGTCGATGCGAATTGAAGGACTAAGGACATTGACATTGAAGAGACATGGGGAACCTATTACTGCACAACATCGGAATGCTGCCGCGCCACGAATGGAAGGACTCAGGATGTCGCAGCAGCGTGTTCGCTGTTCACTTGGTGTCATTGTGATGTGAATGGAAGGACTCAGGACGTCACAACAAATTGAGCATTAGGGCACCAAGTGGCGATGTGTCGTGAAGAAAATGACACAAAAGGCCACCGACGCTGGGGTGCTCCTTAGATCAGTGACCCATTCAAGTAGAACGTGGAAGAACTCAAAAATGTTTGAGCTTCGGGAAACACACCGGTTAACGGTTCAAGGCAGTTGCCTGTGTGTGTTGGTCAAAGACATTGTCTATGGGTTGTTATACCTTCAAAGCAGGGAAACTGTTGGAGCATGATAAAATTTTCTTAGTTGAGCTAAGACTCATCGTTGTATATCTTGCCGGGGACGGCAAGAGCTTCGGTGGGGGAGGTTTGTCATGCCCCTTTTTGGCGAGTTGCTTGGTTGCAAGTAGCTCAATGCTAGTTTGCCCTTTGGTTGGTGCCCGTTAAGACTTGTGTTGGGATTGCTTGTCAACCCCATACTTGATTGTTGCTTTGACCTAGTCCCTTAAGTTCCACGGTCCTTGAGACTCCCCGAGGACGAAGGTCCGAGGGATGGGCATCAGTTGAAGGGCACGATGCGTTGGTCTTGGCCGAGCTGAGTGGCGTCAGCTTGTAACTCGAGCGGGGGCCTAATAAGCGGGTGTTGTGGAGGACGCCCGTCCGGGCCTAGTAAGGACCGGGTATACCTTCGGGTATGCACACTGCCAGGGTGGCTTGGTAGTGACTCCAATAGCACGAGCACATTGTGCTTAGTGCTGCCCTTAGGTTGCAAGTGCCAGTGTCACCACGGGCACAAAGCAACTAGAGGATGTCTGGGCCGAGCTGAGTTACGTCAGCTTGTGACTCGAGTGAGGGCCGTGTTTGCGGATGCTGTGGAGGGTATCTGTCCGGGCCTAATGAGGACTGGATGTGCTTTTAGCATGCACGCTGCCAGGGTGGCTTGGTAGCGACTCCAATAGTCTGAGCATGTTGTGCTCAGTGCTGACCCTTAGGTCAGTTAGCGGGTGCTGTGGAAGGCACCTGCCCGGGCCTGAAGGGGACTGGGCAAGCCTGTGAGCTTGCATGTTCCCAGGATGGCTTGGTATTGACTCCAGGAGGTAGTGAGCACTTTGTGATCAATGCCGCCCTTAGGTTGCGAGTGCTAGTGTGATCACTGGCACGAGGCAACTAAGTGTCGTCTTGATTGTATGACTCCTACCACGAAAGGTGCAAGGGGCATTGCACATCAGAACCGTCTTACGGTTCGGCAAGTGTTGAGTCCTGGAACAGGGCGGAGACAGGGTGCGACGTGGTCCGCGTTAGCACACCTTACTGAATTTAGTAAATGGAAGGGATTATGCGAGATAAGGGAGGGAAATCTGAATTTGAATCGTATTTTCAGCCTTCTAGGGTTGGGCAGAGTTTTGTCTTTGTGGATAGAGTTTTCTCTAGGGATAGAGTTTTCCCTAGAGTTTATTCTCTAACAGATACCCTTGATAGGATGCTCAGATTTAGAAGCTTAATTGGGATTACCTGCTGTTATTTAGGTAGTTTAGTTTTGGATGCTGTTGTGAGGTGGTTTTGTATCTTTTGGCTGTATATGTTGGGTAGGTTGATGAAATCTGTATATTGTAACCTTTCGGCTGTTTAGCCACTATCTGCAAAAAAAAGATACCCTGGATAGGTGGTAGACGCTGGTCTGTTGAAAAGATGTGAACAGGAACGGGGCCTTTAGGGAAGGATAATTGGTGCAAGTGAGTGCTGGTTCATATTAGCGGAAAAGGATATATGATCACAGAGCATGTGGCATTAGGGTGTTCATTTTTGATCAGGTGTACCTAATGTTCTTTTTATGTAACGAATCAGAAGTCAATTATCTAGATATGGATTGTAACATTGGCAAGCAACTGGAAGCTTGTATGTATATAAGGGACTTAGATAATCGTTATGATAATTGCTACTCTCTTGTTTTATTTTCTGTGCTCATAGCTTGAAAGAAGTGTCAGAAGAACTTTTAAGAAAATGATAGATGGATGAAACTTGTTTTGCTGAAAAAGTGTGCCTCAGCTTGTATGGAAACTTTAGTTTTCTCTGTTTCTATAAGGAATTATTTGCTTGTTTATATGTCATTTTTATACCCCCCCCCCTTTTTCCCCTGCCCACTTTTCATCCACTGCTCAACATAATAATTTATATGGTTGCCTGTTTTTATGTAACGTAAAAGTTGTAAAATGTGGTGGAAAGACATAAAGTGAATGGGATCATTAGAGAATGAAATGTTATTAGTGATGCTTAGTGTGTGAATACTTGTATTTTTTATTTCAGCTGAAAACTGCAATCACTCGTGCAACTTCCCGAAGTGACATGTCGACTATCAGAGATGCACTAGAGGTGTCAGCTGAAATGTACAAGAAGGATGTTAATAGTGTATGTGACTATGTTGAACGCCATCTTCTCTCCTTATCAATCTGGGAGGATTTGAGGTACGTGTTGAACTCTTCATGTGCATGAATGAGTGCTTTGTTTGGAATCATGGTATTTTCTTTGTTACAAACCATACAGACCCCATTAATACCCTCACCATGCTAGAGAGCACTTCACAAATACAAGCTTCAAAATGATATTTTACAGCCAACAAAACGCAAAAACCACCCATTCTATAATGAGTGTCCGTCATCAGGCTAATGTTCTTCATTAAGCCTGATGAGTACTGCTCACTAAAACAGCCAGCCAACAGCTTAGCTATCACTAAACAAGTATTATACCAATATTGTACAAAAATTGTTCTTAATGATCATAGCCACCTCCCTTTACCAATCATACGACCTTGTTAAATACTACCTTGGATATCATGGTATTTCCTTGTTACTATTTTTGAGGTATTGCTGTAATACCCATATAGGTAACCGTCCAACAACCTAGCTCTCAAGCCATCACACTTGAAAACTAGCCACTTTAGGCCTTTAATCCTCACTTGCTCTTTAAAGTGGAAGACAACCTATATGTGTTCATATAAACCACTCATATCATTAATCATATCCTGATGTGGGATTGAGGTATTACAGTTGCTAACTTCACCACTTATTAATTTCCACCTCTATTTTTAAGTGTTTTACCATGTTCATTATATCTTGAATGTATGAAAAAAAAAAGAATATACAACATTTCTCAAATATTGAATACTTAGCAATTAATGAAAGCGGTGTGGAGTTGGAGCTACATACAACAATGAACTCTAGTCTCTTTAACAATAAGTGAAAGCGTTCCTTCTGGTTCTCTGTACAAAGAGATCAAGCTCCCAAGCTAGGTTAGCATCGGGTAGGAGAAAATTTCCAAATCTAGGATTCTTTTTCTCTCTAGACCCCAAGTTGCATCCCGAGTTCACAATCAGGAAGCGTAGCCAGTATGAGTACCATAGGATTTATAGAAGTAGAGGAAGAACCCGTGGGAGAAGAGAGTTCCCCTGTCGCGCGAACTGGAAGGGTCAAAAACTTTCCCTGGGTAAGCCGACAACTAAACCAGCTAAGGGAATAATGTGAAGGTAGTAGGTCCTATTGGGAGGTTTCTGATGGACCAAAAGTTCCTGACAAGCCCCGAAATCTCTAAACTTTCCTAATCTGAAAAAATCTTCGAGGCGCTTCTTCTCTGACAGCAGGCTGAAGCAGGACAGAGTGGAACTAGTATTCATTAAGCCCAACGAGGAGGATGAGAAGCTCATTGTCAGCTTTGACATGGAAGAAGTTAAGCAGGAACCTAAGTACTAAAGCAACTCAACAGTCTGCTTCTTGCTTGGTTAGACCTTTGCTATTCTTCCATGGTGTGTTTGTTGATAAACATTTGGTATGGCTTTGGTGGAAACTGTGTTCATGCTACAAGGAAAAGGAATCACATCTTGCAGATTCTTCTCGAAATGTATTTTGGTTGTGTTCGAGAGTCACATTTTCCATCTCGGTATTTTCATCTTAACTACTTCCTCTGTTTACTAGAAACTTTCTTCATTGCTCAAACATTCTGTTGTACAGCAGGACCTGCCTGATTGCTGTTCTGTGACACCAAACCTGCTGTTGGGCCCTGTTGCGTAAATTTGCCCTCTGGCTTATTACTATTGTTTGGAACTGCAAAACGTTCACTTGCCTTTCCTGTTTTATTTATAACCAGTTTTTCTATCTCTCGAGTATAACACGTCCTGTTAAGATATCAGAGCATTGCTTTTTGGATCGAAAAATATCATTAAAGTTGAAGGTTAAGTGAAAATATAGCTTATGGTGACCAAGTACTAACAGTGTAAGAATGCTCTCTCCACAAATGGTAGTTGCTTCCATGATTTATTGCCTGTCAAAGCAATTTTGTCATGTCCTTTGTGGAGCTTACTGTTGCAGGATGTATCTCTGCCACCATATGTTTTGATTATTGTAGTTTGTTATTCTTACCGCTGCACATTTCTTACACCCGCCTTTTTATTAATATTCATTTCTGCAGATTTTGGGAAGGATACTTCGATTATCTAATGGAGAAGTCGTCCACTGGGTAATCATCCAAAGGCTTCTTCTATTAATCTCTTTCATCATTCCATGTCCCCTGATGTTCATTTAAGCGGTTAGTCTGGTTGATGTACGCATATCCTGGAGAAATGCTTAACTAGCATGTCTATTATTTTGCGCATTGTGAAGGATATGGCATCTTAGTGATTCCTGATAATTTCTTCATGCTGATGCTCGTATTTGGAAATATTATTAATTCCCAAAAAGTCTGTTTAGTTTTAGTGGTAGGTTGTAGGCTGGCTATCATTCTCCTTTGTGGATGTGATAATAAATGGTAACTTGGTGCATTCTACTACTCTACTATAGTATTATCGTTTCAGGTCACCCCTTGCTTACATCTTGTGTATGTTTGCTTACAAACTCTAATTGGCACTTTGCTTCCATGCTTAGGTCATCAAATTATGCAATCCAGGTCATGACCCAACTAGTCGCTGTTGCGACTCACCTGGTACCACCCCTACCCACATCATGCTCATCCAGACAAACATGCAATATGGTTGACCTGTTTGTTTTTGGCTGATATGTAGGCTGGCTTGGGAGTTCCTGATAATGATGCATGGTCTATTATTGAGACTATAGCGGAGAAAAACAATATTGGTTTCAAGCAATATGTAAGCATCCTAATTTTTCTTTATATTCCCGTCTTCGCGTTTAGCTGGTAACATTGTATGGTTTGGTTTTAGTTGACTATTGAGTAGGACTATTTCATAGACTAACTCTCAGAAGCATAATAGTATTTCTGTTCTTCCTGTCCCATTTTGCGTTCCTTTTCTGCCCCTTCATGAAAGGGTCAAGCTGAGCTTTCACGTTGATGTGATTAGGAGTGGGGATGCATGTTATTGTGATGCACATTTTCCTTTTTTGAGTATCTCATATTTTCTTATATCGGAATGAAAGACTTTCTGTTTGGAAATGCAGAATATATTATTATTAGTGCTACAACTATTATTAATATTATTAAAATAAGATTAGTTATTTTAGATATAAGTTAGGTATTAAATACTTAATTGTCATTAGATATTAGATTAAATGTCTAGGTGTTATTTCAGATCCTTTTCTATTAAATATATGTTAATTATTAATAATTTATGTTTTTTAATAATTCTTAAATTTTGCCCTTGTATAAATATGTATCTGTTCTCTCAATAATAAACGCACAATTCCTCTCATTTCTCTACAATTATTATTGTTATATGATTAAAATAAATTAGTTATTTTGAATATAAGAGGTTATTAAATACTTAATTATCTTTAGATATTAGGATATATGTTTAGGTACTTCGCTATTTATTATCTTTATTTACTTCAGGATAACTTTTCTGTTATTTAATGTATCACATTTGCTTTTAAGTTTAGCATTCTACTCCCATGATTAGGATTCTTGATTGTTATTAGCAAACAGTCAGATTATTCAAGTTACAAGTTTCCCCTCTTTTTTATCCTTCTGCATCACTTTCCTTTGGATATCTAAGAGCATTACATTTGTATGCTTATTATGTTATTTCATTGGTTCAGATCCAATTGCGGGGGTATTTATCACACATTTACCAATTGCAAGTTGGTTACTGGGGAGTATCTTACTTTAAAGCACAATCATCTCACGGCTCACAATCTCCACGTCTTCAAGATGCCATGAATGAGAATCAACCAGCCGAATCTTCTGGTGTTGGAAGGAGCTGGGTGCAGAGCATGTTTAGCCGTAATAGCTCATCAAGAGCCAACTCTTTCTCCCGTGTACGTAAATGGACCTCTGATAATGGTGCCGCAAGTATGTATACTTTGCTAACTTATATGGATTATTCATTATGTGCAAAACAATAAAAAATGTTTAACAATTATCAAAATTATTATATTGGTTGATTTTTCCACGTTGAAGCTACGAATGAGGTTGGGACTCCTCATAAACAAGACCCTTCCAGTATGGGGCAAAGAAGATTCAGACAAATGTGCGTGTGCTTAGGGGTCATAACGGTGCAGTGGCAGTGCTGCTTTACACTGTGTAACAAAGAGAAGGTGTGGGATCTTGTTGGTGATCGGGAAGATGCTGGCTTCTCGTTAGTGGAAGCACGGACTGCTTGGTAAGCTAAATATGTCGAACTAATTATCTTGTTTGCCAGATGAGCCTAGGGAGGTTTCACCTATACTTTTTGTAATTTCCTACTTGGAGGGTTGAGATCGGTGGTGCGCTACTTGTTTTTTGTGTTATTTGCACACTGGTGTCAAACGATCCTTGTAATTCAACCCATGTAGTTTGTTTTCCTTTGATTTTTCCATTGACACCAATTCAGTTAAAGTGGGGATCCTATTATCGTGGCTCTGAACTTCGTGGGACCTTGAAGGGTCAACTGGGTACGTACGTACTTTTTCTTGTCTCCATAATCTTCAAAAGGAGACCTTCCTATAATGAGCTTAAAAATATATGGGCTTTTTCCTTTTTCCAGAACCGTCCGTGCTATCAGCTCTGACCGAGGCAAGATAGTAACCGGCTCTGATGACGAATCTATCTTGGTATGGGACAAGCAAAGGCTAGATCTTCTAGAAGAACTAAAGGGGCATGACTCTAGGATAAGTTCAGTTCGGATGCTTTCAGGTGAACGGGTTCTCACTTCTGGTTATGATGGAACTGTCAAAATGTGGGATGTCAGGACAGATGCCTGTCAGGTCACTGTGGGACGCTGCTCCGGTCCCATCCTTTGCATGGAATACGATGATTCCACTGGAATGTTGGCAGCAGGCGGCCATGATACTCTTTCTTACGTCTGGGACATTCGGGCTGGCCGTTGATGCACAAGCTTGCTGGTCATAGCAAGTGGGTCCGGTGCATCAGAATGGTTGGAGATACCCTGATCACTGGAAGCGATGACTGGACTGGCAGACTATGGTCGCTTGCCCGAGGATCATGTGATGCAGTTTTAGCATGCCATGCCGGCCCCGTGTTGAGCGTTGAATAGTCCATCAGATAAGGGGATCATAACAGGATCAAGTGATGGCCTGGTGAGATTCTGGGAGAGTGGTGGAGATGGAACAGGTATAAGATGTACCAAGAACGTAACTACTCATAATGGGGCAATACTGAGGATTGATGCTGGGGAGCTCTGGCTGGGTATAGGAGCGGCTGATAACTCCATGTCTTTGTTTCATAGGCCGCAAGAAAGACTTGGTGGATTCTCAGTTACGGGTGGACCCATGAGTCCACAATCCAAGATTGGCGGGTGGCAATTGTACAGAACGCCTCAGAGGACGCCTGCTGTAGTCAGGTCTGTGGCTACGGATTTGGAGAGGAAAAGGATATGCTCTGGCGGTAGGAATGGCATTCTCCGGCTCTGGGATGCTACGATCAACATATAAGTTCCCTGGCATTGTTCATGGAGGTGCCCCCCTGCATTCTCTGAGTGAACCGCTCTCTGCATTACAATACAGAAACTACACAAGGAATTTTTTAGTCATTAGAAACTGAGTTTGAATCCTGGCTTAGCAAGTTTGTATTTTTTCGTTTCCTTCAAATTAATAGAATATTGACGATACAGTTTAATCGAATTTTGCAAGATAATTTTAGTTTAAGCTGGTGGCCACGGTTCTAAACCGGTTGGCTCTGGTTCCAAGTTATTCTAATCGGTTTGTACCGGTTCGGGGCAGATCCCGTTCTGAATCCATGTGAGTGTAATTTTGTATTTGAATTGGTTTTGAATCGGTTCTTGACGGTTTCAGTTTCAGTTTTGAAATAATTTTGTATATTTCTAGATTTTTTTTTGCTAAATTTTTGTCTGATTTTTGTTCAAGTATTGATTATATGAATAAGTACTTTAAATTTATGATTACAATTGCAAATTGAGAAAAACAATAAGATTTGCTATCATATTAGATTGGTTTTAAACTGTTTCGTCCAGTTCCAACAAAAGAATTCAAATGCTTAACGGTGATATTTGTCGATTCCGTAGCAGTTCTAGATCCTGTTTAACAATTTCCGGTTGGAACCGGACATACAGACCACCTAGAAGTCTCCATACCTTTTACACCATGAATGTGGTGCAAAACTTGGGATATTTCGTAGAGTAGTTGTAGAAGTTCCCTTAACAAGAAAGAGTTTTCTCCTAGAGGCCGGTCTGAACCGTGTGCAAGATGATGTACCTCAAGATGATGCTTACATACCATGTGAGAAATCGAGCGCCATGGATGAGGACTTTGATTATCCCTATCTCTATCAATTTATTTACCTCCGGCCCCACCACCTTAGTAGGCCACACTCGAGACGCTTCAGAGCGAGATCCGGGTGATCCGTATTTCCTAAAATTGTAATGAGTGCAGGTAATTGCGCATGGATCAACGATTGAAGTCGTTTATGTTGCTTATGTACTATGTTTTCGGGCGGCCTCTAGTCCAACAATAGTAGGAACATTTAGACTTTATGCTTTTGTTCTTACTTTTAAGTTGAAATGACTTTATGCCCTAACTGTATGCTTGTATGGCTTGTGTTATGATCTTGGGCTTAACGCATGACTTTGTAATATTTAGAACCTTCATTTCATGCTTTAGTTTACATTATTGAATGTTTCCTAACATCAAATCACCTAGAAGAATTTTTGCAGGCTTTTCCTCATATTGTAATACTTCAGTTATGGGCGTTTAATCCCTAAAATTACACTTTGTCTCGATTGTGGTCAGCCAACATGCTGGCCTGTAAGCTGGTAGGTCACTAGTAGACCACATTTTCACTCCCTAGTAGAGTTATATACTTTAAAAGTAAGGAAAGCAGTAAAATTGTCCAAGATATCCAGACAAGGAGTAATATTACAACTACTAAAATCAGATAAAACAGTCACCAGGTGATGGTTGATTGGTAAGTTCTCCCTTCTGAGTTGTAAAGTGGAGATTATCTCCTTGAGTAGAGTTCTATCTTTGACCGCAATTGACAGTTCTGGGTGGCCATAATTTTATGCCCAAATACATCCAAAGATGAGTGGCTCCTCCTGTTTAGCTTCCGCATTGTCCATCGGGTCTGAGAAGTTCCTGTTATATGCAAGAATAATGCAACCACTGTGATCTGTAATTATTCCTACAACAACAAGTGGAAGTCCAAGTTTTCAGTAACAACAACAACAAATTGAGACTCTTTGCTGAGAAAAAGAATGATTCATGTAACACCCCCGAATAACAATCAATAATTAAACGACGAGCCTAACGGTAACACGAGATGTCTACGCAACGGTTTCCAACTTCATCCGGGTGTCACAGATGCCAACCACCCATGTGGTTGACAGACCACAATACCAACTTCAAGTTACGGTCTGTATGACTGGAAGTCCAACCTTAACGAAGTCCAAATACAACATAAAGTACAACCCAAGTACCGAGCGTCTACAGTATAGTTAATAACTTAAACAACACAACCCGAAACTTACAACAAGGGTCTAGTGACACCTAGTCACCACCCATACATAAGAAAACATACTACTTAACAGTCTTGCCCAAATGGACTACCCCCATGGTAGCCATCCCGCCTACGCTCCGTTATTGTCTGGCACAATACCTGAAAAAAATTGGGTGTAAAGGACTCAGCAAACTACGCTGAGTATGAACGTGTGAAGCCCGTATGTTGCCGGGCCACATGACTACTTGGTCGAACATTATTAAGTCAATTTACATGCTATAATAAAGCAGTAAAGCACACATCAGCACATCACATCATGATACCATACACACTCATCGGTAGCATTGCAATATCAAAGCAACCAAGCACAACTTGCAAGTAGCATAGCAATGTCAACACGCAACCCAGCACAATAAGCTGCTAATGTAGCAACAAAAATCAAGTAATTTATAGGACGGGTGCGCAGATATATTATACCGTCGATCCTCACTATGGGATCATTCAAGAGATTACATATTGTTTTCTTGTTCTCATTACACATGTTTTCCTTCCTTCTCTTGCACCGAGTCAGGGGATATAGGTTAGATCCCGATACTTTATTATGTAGGTGCTATTCATTCGTTGTTTCTTAAATGATCACATTTGTGAATTTCTCTTATTTGCTTGGTCTCATTATACAAGCTTTCCTTTAGTCACATGGTGTGTATTTCCTTTCTCTTTCCTTGCACCAGGTCTGGGGATATAGTTTAGATCTCGTGACCTTATCATGTAGGTGCCAATTGTTCCTTATCTCTTTAAGGGTTATCTGTGAATTCTTTTATCACCGCACGTTGGAGGACGTCTCCTCCATAGCTAGTCCCCCATTCCAGACACCCAGGGTCGAGAAAGCGGAGTCACCTCTAGACTCCAGGATAAGCTCCACCAATTTGTCACTCCCCCATTCCCGACACCCAGGGTCGAGAAAGCGGAGTCATCTCTAGACTCCAGGATGTGCTGAGAAAGTGGGGTCACCCAGGGATCCCCAAAATATATTCCACCATAGACGGTCGAAGGATCTGATGCAGATACCAACTCCCGATCATCCATACCATGCGGCCCGAGCTGTTGTCTTCCCGGGTTGTTCTCGTGTTTCACCAGTTGGTACTTTTCGTTTCATTATCATTATAATTCGACACCATAGTG
Source organism: Limonium bicolor (assembly GCA_023374045.1). Lineage (NCBI taxonomy): Eukaryota > Viridiplantae > Streptophyta > Magnoliopsida > Caryophyllales > Plumbaginaceae > Limonium > Limonium bicolor. Next base: position 95,609,538 of record CM041782.1, read on the forward strand.
GGTGTCATTAGCGGTCCTCTATAGTTAGAGAGGAGTTTTCTCTTTGTATAGTTCTTTTGTTTTGTCTACGTGGTTCGTCATGTCTCACCAAAGGAGACTTGCTCTTCATTATCATTAATGAATAAAACACTAAATACTCCCTCTAGCTATTATTCTAGAGTATTTTCAAACACTAATATGTAACAGGTTTATCTCAGAGGGATTTAACGTGCCCAAAGCATATACCCTCCTTAGCTAAGTAGGTTAACGGTGTTTTAACCCTATTATCATAATAATACAATCCTTAAAATACTCCTAAAACCTATTTATACAGAAACCAAATCAGAGACAAACCGAAATACCAACCCTAAGCATTCTCCCGCTCAGTTCCCCTTTGTACTGCATTAAATTAAATTCCTATCTTTCCCCAAGTGTTTACAAACCTAATTAAGTGTATTAGCTAGGTGTTAAGTTTATTACCAAGCCGTTTCAACACTCCTATACTCACTGTGTGACAGTTTACAGAGGCAAAAATATCTCATCAGAAATCCTGCAAAACGGATCGGGCCTCTCTTCTTCACCCCTTCTGTTTGGTTATTAACCGTCTTCTAATATTTCAATGAGTACAACAGTTTAGATAGGGGTATTAGCACTGTTTTGGTTTTATTATTAAACCACTGCTACATTCTTAACACTCCTGTAAATCAGTTGTACAGAGGCAAACTCTTTTCGAAAATCTAAAATCAAGGGCAGTGTGCTACTCCTCCATTCCTTCCCTCTAGCTCGTTTAACAGTTTCTAATCCCACCCAATTTTGTTTACATGCTTACTTAGGTGCAGTAATGACTCAATACAACTCTTATACTCCAACTTTAATTCGCTCATACAGAGGACAATCATCACAGGAACCTGAACACCCTTCATGTGTTCTTCTTCATCTAGTTTCAGTTTTAGTTTACTTAGGCAGGCTTATAGCTTTCCCAAAGTGTATACTAACTTAGGTAAGTGTATTGGAAATGTTTCAGGACCATTATTAACTCAACACACTCTTTCTACTCCCTCTGTACGAAGTTATACAGAAAGCACTAGTTGTAGAAAAACTGGAAACTGAACATAAAAACCTGATAACTTCTTCTTTGATTTCCTTCTATTCGTTCACCAATTCAACTCAAATTTTCCCTCACTTACTTATCCGGTTAGTTAAGTGTTAAATCAAGATCCAGTCCCCGAAACATACTTATAGTAACATAGACAATACCACTGGAAGTTCTTTACACAGAAACAGAAGCTGAAAAAAAAACTGAAGAATCAGAATCTCAAAACCTGATAACCTCCCCCTTATATTTGTTTTCTGTATGTTCACAAATCGACCTTCCATTCCCCCAAACTGATCAGCTACTTAGTTAAGTGTATTGTTATAGTCTTAATCTTCAAAGCAGACCCAAACAAAACCCCAAAGCAGCATGGCTACGTTTCTGAAAAATCTTTTACACAGAACGTAAAAACCTGAAAATGATATCACACACTGATGTAACCTTCTTTCTGTTATTTTATTTCTGTTATTTAACTCATTTCTTAGTTTCCTCTAACTGTTTAGTTACCTATCTGTGAATTCTAACACGGCTCCAACTCTAGACAACCCAGGGCAGTAAATTAACACTCTTGAAAGTCTTAACACCGAAACTGGAAAAATCAGAAAACTGATGCATTACAGTTTGTATTTTACCCCTTTTCTGTTTTGTTCTTCCTTCCTTGATCTGGTCTCTTTCTCACTTCCCTCCCCAGTTATTTATCTTCTTAGTTAACTGTCTTAATATGATCTTAAGCCCTAAACTAGCCCAACACAACATGGACAGCACCCCTCAAACTCCTTTACAAGGAATCTGAACTGAAACAGCAACCAGAACCTCAGGAATCCAGAACTGAAATGTGGACTTATACATTTTTGTTATCTTTTTGTCTCACTCCTGAATTTGATTCCCAATTCCCTCCCAACCTGTTTATCCAGTTCATTGAGTGTTTAACCAAGATGTTTGTTCCAAAACAGATCCACCATAACCTGGACAACGTCCCCAATAATTCTTTGCACAGAAACCAGAAAACCTGAAAACCTGAAACTACATTTCCTTTCTCTTCTGTTTTCCTTGTTGTTCGTTGATCTGGTTTCCTTTTTATCTTCCCCAATCACCTAGCTACTTAGTTAAACATTCTTAGTATCGTTTTAAACTTTAAACAGACCCAAAACAACATGGTTAATATCCTTGGGAACTCCTTACACCAAAACAGAAATCTGAAATACTATTTCTGATATCTTCCCTTCTATCTCTTTTCTTAGTCCATTCATATGGCTTTAAATTCTTTCCCGAATTGCTTACACAATTATTTATGTGTTTAATCAGGGTTTTAAACTCTTGAACCACTCACTATCACACCCTAAAACCCTTTGTAACAGAAGCATACAGAAACAATCGAACTTCAGAAATTGAAAACATAAACTGCATTTCCATTCTTCTGTTTTCTTTCTCGTACATTTATCAGCTTCTAGTTCCACCCACTTTTGTTTTACAGATTTATTTAGGTGTATATCTAGGTGTATTAGTAATGTATTTGTTGTATTTAAGTTCATAAATAACCTTCAACAGAAAATAAAACAACTTTACTGAATCCAAAATACTTAATAATTGAACTTGACAGTTTGGCTTGTTTTCTGATTATGGTTTCAGGTTAGAGTTAGCTCACCAGTTGAGTGGCTTGTGATAAGTGGTGAAATAGTGCTCTCCCAACGTCTTTATTCACCGTCATTTTACTTGGCGCTTGACTTATTTCACCATTTTATGAAGTAATTTTGTGTTTATTAGTGATCTTACACCTTTGACATTTTCGAATAGGTATTTACTCGTTTGAGTATATTTCGAGAGCTTAATATTAGTATGCATCAATGTTCGAGCATCTTGGGAGGGATGCCAAAGCCAATGGGAAGCATCGGGAGAGTTCCAGCACAAAAGAAGTACATTCTGGGCCCGACCGGACTTAGGACCGGACTTGCAAGTCCGGTCCGGCTCTGTTCAAATCGTCCCAGAACTCACTGGAATAGACCGGACTTGCGACCAGACTTGCAAGTCCGGTCGAGCTTTAAATCCTGTCACGTGCTCCGTGCTTAAAAGTGCCCGACCGGACTTGCGACCGGACTTGCAAGTCCGGTCGGACGGAAATTTTTGCCCAGAAATTGCAGTTAAAAGACTACATTCTGGGACTCCTTTCTCATTATCAAAGACACACGACTACAACCCTAAAGAGAGGAAAAAGAACGTGAAAGAAGAGAAGAAAGAAGAGGAAGAAGAAGAAGAAGAAGAAGAAGAAGAAGAGAAGAAGGAAGAACTCACCTTCTCCAAAGCTTCCAAGCTTCAACAATGGCTTCTTCTTACTCTTTTCTAGTTTTTCTTTCCTCTATGCTTGAGTAGTACCCCATTGTGCTTTGGGATGGGTCTTTGAACCCAAACCCTAGATTTTGCTTGTGAATCTTTATTATGCCTTAATATAGTTGTTTCTCTCTCAATTATCTTTCAATGTTCTCAAATTGATCTCTTGAGTGCATTTGTGGTGAACCCAAACTGCAATTTAATTTTGAGTTAGGGTTTGTGACCAAATTGAGAGAGAACTCTTGATTTATGCTTCTAGGATTAGTGAGCATAATTTGGAGCTTTGTTCTAGAACTTGCTTAGTGCTACTTAGTGAGTTTAGTCCTAATTGATTTTGAAGGCTAAAATTAACTAAGTAAGAATTAACTCATCTTGGGTTTAGAGAGTTATTATTATTGTTCTAGAAAGACAACTATGGAATTAGAAGAGTTGCTAGCATATCTAGGTAGTTTGGGGAATTGCCAAATTCCCAAAGTACTTCTCCAACCAATCCATTAACTTATCACCTTTAGTTTACTTGTTGTTCCTGCAATTACTCAACCAACAATCAAGCTTGCCCCGGCTAAACCCCATTTTACTGCTTACATTACAACTACTAAATACCGAGACTAGGAAGTTGGGACCAATTTCCTTGTGGATACGACACTTGTTGTACTACATCGATTAGGTGCACTTGCCTACTCCTTGCATATACTTGTATACTTTGTTATACTTTTTGCTCAACAGCTTGACAGATTCTCGTTGGCTAATCCCTTGGTGCCAGTGGGACTTCAACTTCTTGGTCACTTGACAACAGCTGAGGAGGTTTTTCTCAGAGATTAGGCTCAGTATAACAGATGAAACAAGTCGTGGAAAAACTGATCAAGATTTTCCTGATTATGCTATTTCTTTAGGAACAGAAACGAGCTGTCTTGCATGGAATCTTGATGCACTCTTCAGGAGTTACAAATCCCAGGGGGGATCAAGCAAGGGTTGAGGAGGAAAAGAGCTAAACAATAAGATAATCTCAGACATGAGGACAGAAGAAGAAGTAAAGGCTGAAACAGCCTGTTTCGATTTTTCGGGCAAAACTAACAGAGAAAGAAAAGAGTTTGTTGCAGACTCTTACCTTGTAGCTCCTGGAGTTTATGTTTCCATTTCCAAAAGCTTGGGCACCAGCTCGATCAGACAGTTAGGAAAAGTGGAAGGCTTAGTTCACTGATGAAACAAGGGAAATGCTAGAGTAAGTTGGCAGGTTCTTGATCGAACCGAAATGAAGAAAAAAAAAACAGGAGAGGAGTGATGTAACCCAACAGCATTTACCTTGCATGCAAGATGAAGGGAGTTTCTGAGTCTTGCAAGGGCTAGTGCATAACCGAGAAAAGAAGAGGGGCAACAGTGGGTTTATGAGTCAAGTGGTAAGAGTTTACTGATTCCTATGAGACAGGCATGGGAGTTTGGAAAAGAGGACTGTCTCTGATGTGTTTTACTGAAATCAGGAATGGGCAGATCTGCTTTTGGCTTCAGTTTTTTTTGTCTGTTTACACTGATTTTGAAGACTAACGTGGAGAACAATGTCATTACTCTCTGTCTGATTGTCTAACACTGGAAATCGACATTGAACATGACTTCACAGGTCTTGAGTTACTGGCAATATCAGACAGCAGTGCATGCACCAGAATTGTGCTCTGGTTAATTTAACTGTAGTTAGAAACACTCAGGTGGTGGTTGTGGTCTTATAATTGCACGACTGGGAAAGGAATCAAGTACAGGATTTTTGAGAATTTGGGCTGATAAGTTGTTAGTTTATTGCTAATATGTATGTAATGTTGTTAGAAAGACAACTATGGCATTAGAAGAGTTGCTAGCATATCTAGGTAGTTTGGGGAATTGCCAAATTCCCAAAGTACTTCTCCAACCAATCCATTAACTTATCACCTTTAGTTTACTTGTTGTTCCTGCAATTACTCAACCAACACAATCAAGCGTGCCACGGCGAAACCCCATTTTACTGCTTACATTACAACTACTAAATACCGAGACTAGGAAGTTGGGACCAATTCCTGGTGGATACGACACTTGTTGTACTACATCGATTAGGTGCACTTGCCTACTCCTTGCATATACTTGTTACTTTGTTATATACTTTTTGCCAACAAGTTTTTGGCGCCGTTGCCGGGGAAATTGATTCCATCAATTTCCCTAGTTCCGGTATTTCTAGTTTTTTTGAAGTTTAGTGTTCTGTTTTCTTTGATTGTGTTTTCGTTTTTGTTGATATATCCTATCCTTGTTTATATTTTCTTTACTAAGTTGTAGTGCTGGTTTTCTCGTGATTGATTAGGTACCTTGTGCTTCCTCTGTGTATGCCAAACACTCGGTCTAGTAGCTCCCCGCTAGCTAGTCCGAGATCCGAACTTGAGCGCACTCTTAGAAGACGCATAAGAGGTTTACACATGGCGGATGATAACCCAGAAATCATGAATAATGGGCAGCAGCAACACCGAGCCCTCTCAGATTACCACCAGCCGGATACCGAAGGGAGGCCTTCGGCCATAGTCCTACCGGTGTTGACGCCTCAAGAGGCCGGGCAGTGGGTATTCAAGACTCACTACATCACTGCTGTTCGGGACTTAGGGAAATTCAGTGGAGCAAATCCTGATGATGCTCCGAACCACCTGAGTCTCTTCCTTGATTTTGCAATTCCTTCGGGAAAGACGGTAACGTAAGGAGAGAATCCGGTTGCAGCTTTTCCCCCATTCCTTATCCGACTCCGCATCAAGATGGTTTAGAAGTTTACCGTCTCAATCAATCCAAACATGGGTACAAATGGCCCAAAAGTTCCTTGCCAAGTATACCCGACTAGTAGGACGAGGCAACTGATTGGAGAGATCAATACATTCAGCCAAGAGCCCGGAGAAACCTTGTACGATGCATGGGACCGGTTCAAGGAGATGTTGATGAACTGCTCCCATCATGGGTTGGATGATCAATCGTTATGCCTGTCTTTCTTTAATGGGCTTGACGATGCTAACCGGTTGCTTGTGAACTCATCTGCGGGAGGTAGTTTCATGACCAAGTCCCCTGAAGAAGGAATGGCACTTCTTGAGACAATGACTAGCAACACGAGGCAATGGGCCAGAAGTAAGGGAAGAACTCCAAGAGCGGCCGGTCTACTTCATGTTGAACCATCCGACCATCTTTCCGCCCAAATATCCTCACTCACAAAGATGGTGGAGAAGCTCGCTACAGCCCAGAAAGAGAATGCAAAATCTGTAGCTTCATCATCTTCTACTTCAGCCACAGAGGGGTGTGCTATATGTGCGGGTCCCCATGAGACCCATTTTTGTGAAGGAAAAAGTCACATCGAGGGACAAGAAGATGTCAACTTTGTTAGCAACCGCCCCAACTACAACTATAACAACAACAATGCCCCATGGAGAAATCATCCTAATTTCTCATGGAGGAACAACGATCCCACCCAAGGAGGACCGAGTAATATTTCCAACAACTCGATGGGTTATAAACCTCAAGGGCCACCACAAGCAAAATTCTCAAATGGGGTATAGACCTCAAGGTGGCCCACCAGACAGACCACAACAACAACAACAACAACATCATCCTCCTCCTCTTCTGATGGTAACTTGGCTAGAATGGAAGCCATGATGCAAAACATGCAAAATATGACGATGAACTTCATGACTTCCGCTCAAACTAAGTTCACCGAGCAGGAGGCCTGCAATGCCAACCAGATGACATTTAACCAGAGCCTTAAAACTCAACTCGATCAAATCTCTGAACAACTTGCTCAGAGACAGCCTGGCGCCCTACCAAGTAAAACAATCCTAACCCAAGGGACCAAGCTAAGGCGGTTACTTTGAGAAGCGGTAGGCTCCTAGATGAACCCTCTCCCCAAGATGAAGTTGATGACCAGGAGAAGCAAAATCAAGAAAATCAAAAGAAGACCGAGAGATACCTGAGGAAGTTCAATCTCCACAGGAAAATATTTCCAAGGAGAAGAAGTCTCCTGAATTACCTATCTCTCCCACTCTTGCTAAACATCTCCCTCCACTTCCTTTCCCGAATAGGCTCAAAGAAAAGAATCTAGATGAGCAATTTGGGAAGTTTTTAAGTATTTTTAAGAAATTGACAATTAACATTTCTTTTGCTGATGCTTTGAAACAGATGCCCATCTATGCAAAGTTCATGAAGGACATTCTCACCAACAAGAGATCTTTGCTAGAATCTGAAACGGTGCATCTCACCGATGAAATTTCAGCGGTCCTACTAAGGCACCCTCCTCCAAAACTTGGAGACCCTGGTTTGCCTATCATCCCTTGTTCTATTGGTGATTTTAATTGCGGTAGTGGTCTATGTGATTTAGGAGCTAGTATAAATCTCATGCCACTCTCAACTTTTAATAAACTTGGGATTGGTGAGTGCATTCCTACTACTGTGCAATTACAACTTGCTGACAGGTCTCTAGTGCTTCCGAAAGGAAAAGTTGAAGATTTGGTTGTGACTGTGGGAACCTTTGTTTTCCCCGCTGATTTCATAGTGATTGATATGGAAGAAGATGTTAAGGTCCCTTTGATTTTGGGCCGTCCGTTTTTAAGAACGGCCAGGACCTTAATAGATGTGGAAAAAGGGAAGATTATTCTGCGTCTTCATGATGAAAAGATTGAGTTTGACATGTCTAAGATAGTGAAAAGACCTGCGCATGCAGAAGCTATTTTTGCAATAGATGTTGTTGACTCCATTTTGCAAAATAATCCACCCCCTCACTCTAATTATGATGCTTTGAGTTTTGCTTTGCTTGAGTCTGATGATGAACAGGAAATGGATCCGGAGGTGAATGAAATGATAGCTGCTTTGGATAGAGCCCCAAGATACTTCAGAACGCATTACCCACCACCGGAACCATTGGAGAGAAGCGAGCAAAGAATACCTCCTTCAGTAGAGAAGCCTCCCACTGTGGAGATGAAACTTCTACCTTCTCATTTAAAATATGTTTATCTGACTGAACCTTGTGATCTACCTGTCATTATCTCCTCCTCCCTCACAGGTGCACAAGAGGACAGTCTGCTGAAGGTGCTTCGAAACCACAAGGGGCAATTGGTTGGTCAATCTCCGATATAAAGGGTATCAATCCCCATTTTGCACTCATCGAATCTTTATGGAGGATAACTACAGGCCACTTGTTCAACCTCAAAGGCGGCTCAACCCGATTATGAAGGAAGTGGTTAAAAAAGAGGTCCTAAAGTTACTTGACTCAGGGATTATCTACCCCATATCCGATAGTCCATGGGTGAGCCCGACCCAGGTGGTGCCAAAGAAAGGAGGAATCACGGTGGTCTCGAATGAAAAGGGGGAGCTGATTCCCCAAAGAACAACAACCGGTTGGAGAGTGTGCATCGACTACCGGAAGTTGAACACGGCTACCCGAAAAGATCACTTCCCCTTGCCCTTCATTGACCAAATGCTAGAGAGGTTAGCCGGGCAAGACTTTTATTGCTTTCTTGATGGCTACTCGGGGTACTTCCAGATCCCCATAGCCCCTGAAGATCAAGAGAAGACCACCTTCACATGCCCTTATGGAACATTTGCTTATAGAAGAATGCCATTCGGATTATGCAATGCTCCAGCAACGTTCCAAAGATGTATGATGGCCATCTTCTCCAACTTTATCGAAAAAAGCATGGAAGTTTTCATGGACGATTTCTCAGTCTTTGGGCTCAACTTCGACTGTTGCCTAGAGAATTTGGACGCCATTCTCTCCCGATGTGAGGAAACCAATCTAGTACTCAATTGGGAGAAATGCCATTTCATGGTGAGAGAAGGGATCGTCCTCGGGCACCAAATCTCCTCCAATGGAATTGAAGTTGACCGGGCCAAGGTCGAAGTCATCGAAAAGCTACCACCACCCACCTCAGTTAGAGACATTAGAAGCTTTCTTGGCCATGCCGGGTTCTACAGAAGGTTCATCAAGGATTTTTCAAAAATATCGAAACCTCTGTGTGACCTATTAGCCAAAGAGGCAAAATTTGATTTCAATGAAGACTGTATGAAATCTTTCAACACTCTCAAGGAGTGCCTCATCTCGCCCCCGATAGTTGTGTCACCAGACTGGAGCCTTCCATTTGAAATAATGTGTGACGCAAGCGACTATGCAGTGGGGGCAGCCCTATGTCAAAAAAGGGAGAAGATTCTAAGAACTATCTACTATGCGAGCAAGACACTCAATGACGCTCAGAAAAACTATGCCACAACCGAGAAGGAGCTCCTCGCTGTTGTCTTTGCATTAGATAAGTTCCGCTCTTACCTCTTGGGCAGTAAGGTGATTGTGCATACGGACCACTCCGCCTTAAAATATTTGTTTGCTAAGGAGGACGCCAAGCCGAGGTTGTTGAGATGGATTTTGTTGCTGCAAGAGTTTGAAATCGAAATCCGAGATAAACCGGGTGTGCAGAATGTGGTGGCCGACCACCTCTCTCGCATGGAAGTGCCTGATGAAGGTGTGCCTATAAACGAGTTCTTTCCAGATGAGACTGTTTTTGTGATCAAGGAAGCTGATGACCCTTGGTATGCTGATCTTGCAAATTATTTAGCAAGGGGAGTGGTGCCCCATAACTTGACCTACCAGCAGAAGAGAAAATTTTTGGCTGACTCGAAGTACTACTTCTGGGATGATCCTCACCTCTTCAAAACTTGTGCTGATGGGGTGATAAGGAGATGCGTGCCCCTGCATGAAGTGAAAGATATTCTCACACATTGCCACTCTCTTGAAGTGGGAGGGCATCATGGACCGGCAAGGACCGCAACAAAAGTGTTACAAGCCGGTTTCTTCTGGAAGTCCTTACACAAAGATTGTCATGCTTTTGTTGCCTCCTGTGACCGCTGTCAAATGATGGGTAACATTTCCCGAAAACATGAAATGCCTCTTAATGTGATGCTAGAGGTTGAACCATTTGACTTGTGGGGAATAGACTTCATGGGACCTTTCCCTTCTTCCTGCTCCAATCTCTTTATCCTCGTAGCTGTGGATTATGTGACCAAGTGGGTGGAGGCCGTTGCCTCTCCCACAAATGATGCTAAGGTGGTGACCAAGTTCCTAAGAAAGAATATTTTTACAAGGTTTGGAGTGCCAAGAGCAATCCTTAGTGATGGGGGTTCTCACTTCTGCAACAAGCAATTCGAAGCTTTGATGGAGAAGTATGGAGTGAGACATAAGGTCGCTCTACCTTACCACCCCCAAACTAATGGACAAGCCGAGGTCACTAATAGAGAGCTGAAATGGATCTTGCAGAAAACGGTAAATTCTTCAAGAAAGGATTGGTCTTTAAAGCTTGATGATGCACTATGGGCGTACCGAACAGCTTACAAGACTCCCATTGGTATGTCCCCTTACCGTCTTGTCTACGGGAAAGCGTGTCACCTACCGGTTGAGCTTGCACATAAATCGTATTGGGCTGTCAAAGCGCTCAATTACGATCTCAAGAGTGCCGGCGAAAAGAGAAAGTTTCAGCTGACGGAGTTAGAAGAGATCCGGGAAGAAGCTTATGAGAACAACCGGATCTACAAGGAGAAGACAAAGATGGCACGATAAATTGATCCTCAAGCGAGAATTCCATGAGGGAGATCGGGTCTTACTCTACAATTCTCGGTTAAAGCTATTCCCAGGTAAGCTCAAATCTCATTGGGCCGGGCCTTTCAATATCACTAAGGTGACTCCGTATGGTGCTGTGGAGTTAAGCAACACAAAAGGTGGAACCTTCATGGTTAATGGCTCGAGGCTCAAGCATTACGTGGGAGGTGACATTAAACGGGTAGAAGCTCGTCCTATCTTCCTTCGGGAACCAGGTTTCATCTAAACCTTACTATGGTCTAGCCAAAGACCTTAAAAAGAAAGGCGGCTTTCCGGGAGACAACCCGGACTATTGTCACTAGTTTTTGCTCATTTTTGCTTTGTTCAGTGCTTGTTTTGGGTGCTTTTGCTGTTGAATCTGTTTGTGATTGTTGATAAGTGTTGTGGGCAAGAAAACAAGCATTTTGGTGAAATTCTGGTCTCGACCGGACTTGAGACCGGACTTGCAAGTCCGGTCGGGTCCCAGATTTCAAACCCACGGTTACTGACTTCGACCGGACTTGTACCGGACTTGCAAGTCCGGTCGAAGTGAAAATTTTGAAAACCGAAACATTCTGGACCGACCGGACTTGACCGGACATGCAAGTCCGGTCGGGTCAAAATTTTGAAAAAAAAAAACGAAACGGTGCGTTTTCTCTCTCAATCCCTTCTTCTTCCTTTCTCCCCGACCCCGCTTCCCCCTCTCCCTCTGCTAATTCTGCCAACCACCACCAGCCCCCTCACCACCGCAGCCCACCGCCACGCCTTGCCTACCCACTCCCACCGCCTCCGACGACGCCGCCCTGAGACCCCGACGTCGCGCCCGCAACTCCACCAGCACCGCCCTCACTCACCCTAGCCCCCCCTCTCATTTCGAAAACCCTAACCCCCAAAATCGCAACCTTCCTCGATTTTTCGCCCCAATTGGTCAAATTCTTACTCTTTCTACTCCAACAACATCAAGGTATGACATTCTAGCCCTAACTTGTCAATTTTCTGAATTTTTATGCAAGTTACATTTAGGCTGCCTTGAAATCGAATTTTTCCATTTCGACCGGACTTGCAAGTCCGGTCGCAAGTCCGGTCGAAGTCAGTAGGGTGAGAACTTTTGATTTTGAACTTTGTGCAAAAATGGGTGATTTGGGTGGCTTGTAACTGTTAATTAGGGGTTTGTGTGCACAAAGTTCAAGTAAAAGGTGGATTCGGCATGTTTTTTAGCAATTCCTAGCTTGATTCGAATTATGATTTCTGTAGGATCAGTCTATGCTATTTACATCATGCTACTGCTGTTGTGGTAATTATTGGCAATTCGTGACTGCCCTAGACTGATTCATTGGCTAAGATAGTATGCTAGCGTGTTTGAGCATGAGGTAACTCAAAATGTGCAAAGTGGGTAATTTTCTTAACTGCTTGATGCCTTGTGACTCTGTGATTGACTTGTGTTAAGGGGTGCTAGAAACATTTAACTGCACACTTTCTGGTGAAATTGAGGAGGTTCTTAGAACCGAGGAATGATAGAAAAACAGGGGAGACTCTGGCAAAATTTTTCCACGAAACTGTAGTCTCTTTTGATCTTAATTGTGTTCTAACCATTTATTGGTTGTTTCTTTTTGTTGTTTCTGTTTTGTCTTTTCTTTTCTTTGTTTTGCAGCTCCATGGCCCACCGACAACGCCGTGCAAGGAGGAACCAAGCTGCTCAGAACTTGGAGGTTGGCCACCCCGCTGGCCTACTCGATGGCGTCTTCATCAATGAAGAGGCCCGACGTTGGTTCACCTCCCCCAAGAGACGGAGATTGTTTCGGAGCGGCCGGTGGACCCGGCGCTCATTGATGACCTCGAGCTCCGGCCCCACTTCGACTTTCTGGGCTGGAGCTGTGTGCTCACCATGGGTGGCCAATACCACCCCCGACTCATCAAGGAATTTTACGCGAATGCAGCGGTCAGCCAGCAGCCGAAGGAGATCACCTCTGTGGTCAGTGGCCGTGCCATAGCCATCCGTTGGTGGCATGTGCACCAGCTCTTTCGGCTCCGCGATGATGACCTCGACCACCACTCCATCATCCACCCGGGTGACCTCATCGCCAGCCGCCACCGCTACCTTGCCGACCTCCCGGTCTAGACCCGTAGAAAAAACCAGACCGGGACGGATGTTAGACAAACGATGACCCACAACATGGTGAGCTGCCCGCTGAAGAGGGCCATTCTTGCGATCCTGCTTCATAATGTCATCCCTCGCGACAGCAGGGATCTCGCCTCCCGGGACTGTTTTCTCATGGACTATGTGGTCGCCCCAGACCCCGAGAAGGCGCTCTCCTTATCCGCTCTCATCTTCGACCACATCTGTCACATCATTGCGAAGAAGGAAACCCATCACTTGGGTTTTCCTTACTTCTTGGAGATGCAGTTGGTTCGCTGTGGCGTGCGACCCGGAGCAGATGAGGTCCAGCATCCCCGTGGACCCGATCTGCGACACTACTATGCGCAAGATGGGCTTCTATCGTGATGAGGACGGGTGGCATAAGACTACAGACACGACAGCGCAGGGGGGGCCCCAGGCCCAATCCCTCGTCTTCCGGTGCCTCCACTTCCGTTGCCTCCGCTTCTGGTGGCCTCCGCTTCCACTGCTGCACCAGGCCCGTTCCTTGCCCTACCACCTCCACTACCGACTGAGCTGTGACGCCGGACCAGCTTGCCGCCTTCGAGCGCCAGATGGCAGAGCATAGGCGCCTCATGGAGGAGCACCAGCGCCAGATGGAGGCTCACATGCAGTTTCCTCTGAGAGCAGGCGACCCGTGTTGGTGGCACCCCCTCAGTACCGGTTTGTTTCTACCCCCTCCCCCAAACTTGAATTTCAAAATACAATTGTGTTACATTGGGTTTTTGTATGTTTTTCGTAGTGACCTTTTCTTTTCCAACTTTAACTCCTAGTCCTTTCTTAAATCTTCGACAATTATCTTGTATGCGACCTTTAACGGATATTCTGTTTTCGACTCATCCATGAGTCCCTTCTGTTTTCCTAACATTGGGCTATTAGTGTATTCTTCGAATCCTGTTGCACATAGTTTATTTTTTGTCTTTGATTGTAGATACATCCCCGTATGCAAGCATTTTCAACGCAGCATACGACACTTGCAAGATGAAATCTTGCCATTTTCCACGGTCTCCGCCACTCACAAGTGTGGGGGAAAGCTCTCGCCCTTCCCGTCTATCAGGGGAGTACTATTTCGATAATACTTAACCAATTCTTTACAAATTATGTACAAAAACAAAAGGAATCGAATAGTCCTATCTTTATTTCCCTTTGGTTTTCACATAGCACAACGAGGACATTGTCCGCTCAAGTGTGGGGGAGTAATGACCTTTTTCTTTTTGTTCGCACTTCGCAATCTCCTTTTACATACTTATTGCAGCCTAAGTAGTTCCATTTGTAGTAAGCAAGTCTTTCCATGATCTTCGAACTTTCCACCTAATTTTTTCAAAATAATCTCTTGAGGAGCAATTAATTGCGGTGCTTCCATAACCCTTTTTGGTGAATTTTAATCGCTTAGGGGTCCTTTCTAATCTCTCATCTAGGGATTGCTAAGGGGTGTTTCCTCTCGGGAAATTTTTACAAGGACCTGAGAGGCACCATCGGTAACCCAACAAATGAGAGTTGAGTGCTCTGTAAGCAAGGCAAAACGCAAAAATTATTTCTTCTCATCTCTTGTTGCAAAAGGAAATCAAATGCAAATCTCTATTTTTCTCCTTTTGTTTTCCTCAATGCCCATTCTTGAGAGAAGTGGCCATGGGAAAAGTTCTCCAAGTCCAAAGATCTTTAGCACTTGGAAACACTCTAGATCATCCCCAAGCTCTATATTTTTATTTACCCTAAGCACAACCATGCCATGAAAGGTTGGTTGCACTCCTCTTGAGATTTTTTCACAATTTTGCTCACCAAAGTTCAAGAATTCATTTAAATACTGCTTGCTCTAAATGTTCCTTCTTGCTATGGGCTCTTAGCTAATTTTTGCTTGAGGACAAGCAAATGATAATGTGTGGGGAGTTGATAAGTGGTGAAATAGTGCTCTCCCACGTCTTTATTCACCGTCATTTTTACTTGGCGCTTGACTTATTTCACCACTTTATGAAGTAATTTTGTGTTTATTAGTGATCTACAACCTTTGACATTTTCGAATAGGTATTTACTCGTTTGAGTATATTTCGATAGCTTAATATGAGTATGCATCAATGTTCGAGCATCTCGGGAGGGATGCCCAAAGCCATGGGAAGCATCGGAGAGTTCCAGCACAAAAGAAGTACATTCTGGGCCCGACCGACTTAGGACAGGACTTGCAAGTCCGGTCCGCTCTGTTCAAACGTCCCAGAACTCACTGGAATAGACCGGACCTTGCGACCGACTTGTAAGTCCGGTCGAGCTTTAAATCCTTCACGTGCTCCGTTGTTAAAAGTAGCCCGACCGGACTTGCGACCGACTTGCAAGTCCGTCGTGACGGAAATTTTTGCCCAGAAATTGCAGTTAAAAACTACATTCGTGGACTCCTTTCTCATTATCAAAGACAACACGACTACAACCCTAGGATGAAAAAGAACGTGAAAGAAAAGAAGAAGAAGGAAGAAGAAGAAGAAAAGAGAAAAGGAAGAACTCACCTTCTCCAAAGCTTCCAAGCTTCAACAATGGCTTCTTCTTACACTTTTCTAGTTTTTCTTTCCTCTATGCTTGAGTAGTACCCCATTGTGCTTTGGGATGGGTCTTTGAACCAAACCCTAGATTTGGCTTGTGAATCTTTATTATGCCTTAATATAGTTTGTTTCTCTCTCAATATCTTTCAATGTTCTCAAATTGAATCTCTTGAGTGCATTTGTGGTGAACCCAAACTGCAATTTTGATTTTGAGTTAGGGTTTGTGACCAAATTGAGAGGAAACTCTTGATTTATGCTTCTAGGATTAGTGGCATAATTTGGAGCTTGTTCTAGAACTTGCTTAGTGCTACTTAGTGAGTTAGTCCTAATTGGTTTTGAAGGCTAAAATTAACTAAGTAAGATAATCATCTTGGGTTTAGAGAGTTATTATTATTGTCTAGAAAGACAACCTATGGAATTAAAAGTTGCTAGCATATCTAGGTAGTTTGGGGAATTGCCAAATTCCCAAAGTACTTCTCCAACCAATCCATTAACTTATCACCTTTAGTTACTTGTTGTTCCTGCAATTACTCAACCAACACAATCAAGCTTGCCCGTATAACCCCATTTTAACTGCTTACATTACAACTACTAAATACCGAGACTAGAAGTTGGGACCAATTCCTTGTGGATACGACACTTGTTGTACTACATCGATTAGGTGCACTTGCCTACTCCTGCATATACTTGTATACTTGTTATATACTTTTGCTCAACACTTGACAGATTCTCGTTGGCTAATCCCTTGGTGCCATGGGACTTCACTTCTTGGTCACTTGACAACAGCTGAGGAGGTTTTTCTCAGAGATTAGGCTCGTATAACAGATGAAACAGTCGTGGAAAACTGATCAAGATTTACCTGATTATGCTATTTCTTAGGAACCGAAACGAGCTGTCTTGCATGAATCTTGATTGCACTCTTCAGGAGTTAACAAATCCCAGGGGGATCCAAGCAAGGGTTGAGGAGGAAAAGAGCTAAACAATAAGATAATCTCAGACATGAGGACAGAAGAAGAAAGTAAAGGCTGAAACATCCTGTTTCGATTTTTCGGGCAAAACTAACAAGAAAGAAAAGAGTTTTGTGCAGACTCTTACCTTGTTAGCTCCTGGAGTTTATTGTTTCCATTTCCAAAGCTGTGGGCACCGCTCATCAGACCATTAGGAAAAGTGAAGGCTTAGTTTCACTGATGAAACAAGGGAAATGCTAGAGTAAGTTGGCAGGTTCTTGATCGAACCGAAATGAAGAAAAAAAAACAGGAGATGAGTGATGTAACCCACAGCATTTACCTTGCATGCAAGATGAAGGGAGTTTCTGAGTCTTGCAAGGGCTAGTGCATAACCGAGAAAAGAAGAGCGGGCAACAGTGGGTTTATGAGTCAAGTGGTAAGAGTTTACTGATCCTATGAGACAGGCATGGGAGTTGGAAAAGAGGACTGTCTCTGATGTTTTTTACTGAAATCAGGAATGGGGCAGATCTTGCTTTTGGCTTCAGTTTTTTTTGCTGTTTACCTGATTTTGAAGACTTACTTGGAGACAATGTCATTACTCTCTGTCTGATTGTCTAACACTGGAAATCGACATTGAACATGACTTCACAGGTCTTGAGTTACTGGCAATATCAGACAGCAGTGCATGCACCAGAATTGTGCTCTGGTTAATTTAAATGTAGTTAGAAACTCAGGTGGTGGTTGTGGTCTTATAATTGCACGACTGGGAAAGGAATCAAGTACAGGATTTTTGAGAATTTGGGCTGATAAGTTGTTAGTTTATTGCTAATATGTATGTAATGTTGTAGTGTTCCACCAGGTCTTCAGGTGGTATATGGTTTACGAGCCATACCAGGCAGGGAGCTGCTATCTGCTCAGTATTATATTGTTTTTTTAACAGGGTGTAGGATTTGGGACTGAGTGTGAGCCAGGGAAAGGATTCATGTTTGGAATTTGTTATTCAGTGTTATTAGTCACGAGTTACAAAGGGGTGGGGGCACTTTCAGTTCAGAAATCAGAGGAGTATGGGACTGTTTCTGTCATTCTGTTACAGTGAAATTCCCAGGCATGGCATAGCCATCAGTCCCGTTTTTTTATTGCTTAGTCGCCTAATCACCAGCGAGTAGCATCGTTAATTAAGGCACGGTCGAGTGAGGGATTTAGTTAAGTGGTTCCACTTACAAGGGAGTATGGGTGTTTGAAAAAAAGAAAAGCTCTATCGCCTGAGAGTGGGAATAAGAGGGGAGCGATAGGAATTCTTCATTGTTTTCTGTCTCCCTGCTTGTTCGATCTTGCTATGTCGAGGAAAAAAGAAATCGGTACTGCTGCAGATGTATGTTTGGTTCTCTTTTTTTGTAGTCATTTAGCAGACTTAGTACTAATATTAAGTTATTGGTATAAGTTACTGAATACGAGCATAGCTCAACCGTTAAACATTTGAAAAAGGTACGGGAGGTCTCGGGTTCGAACCTCAACGGGAGCGTCTTTGCTCCTTTTTCTTTCTCTCTGTTTTTGTATAGGTTATACATGATTATTTATATGAAATACCCCGAACTTAAACATGGTGATTAAATTATTCTAATATGGTATTTATGGGCCTAATAGCGCCTAAGTAATTTTGGTAAGAAAAATAAATCCAAAAAAATGAGTAAACGCTTTAAAAAACGAAAAACGTTACAATAAGCGTTATATAACCATAGGAGGTACGAGACCTCGGTTAGAGTATTATAAGGATTCCTAAGGCTTATTAAGGCCTAATTAGTATATGGGAATAATTCCCGAAGAAAACGAATCCTAGAAACGGATTAAAAACACAAACGAATCCTAAAACGCGCTTTTTGAGGAAACCGAGAAACGCGATATTTACCGGGTTAAATAGACCCGTAATAATTATAAGTAATTAATTAGTCATTAATAAATATTAATGAAGGTCTAGAACCAAAAAAATTAATTAAACGAGAAATTCCGGAAAACGGGTACCGGTGAGTGAATAGTGCAAAAACGGGTAATTTTGGGGTGTAAACTGTAATAGCACAAACTAATGTGTTCAATATTGTGAATAAAATTTTAAAAACCCACATGGGCTGTGTGAGTGTGTCCGATTTTGAGCACCATTCACACCCCTTTAATTCCCTTCTTATGAGCAAAAGGACAAACAAATAAAAAATCAAAAGTAACTACTTTTATTACCCCACAAACTCTCTCTCTCCCATTCTCATTTCCCTCTTCTCACGTGTAGCAACCCTCTCTTTTCTCTGAAATTTTCCTTCCCCTTCTCCAAGCAAGCGGCAGCCATGGGGGCTTGAGAAACCAACACAAATATTCACTTCTCTCCTCTCGTAAACCCCTCAAATCTCTTCCGAATCTCACAAAAATAACACCGTTGGAATCTCCTCATTTAGGAGAGTAATCTCCACCTTCCAAAAATTTAAAACAAGCAACTTTAAATTTCTGGGTATGAGCGTTCGAAGGCTGGACAGCACCGGTTGAAGCTCCATTTTCTTTCCACATAAATCCTAAGGTAAAGAAAGGACCAAACTCTTCTTTGGATTTCATCTTTTCCATTTTCTCTGATGCAAAACCAAACAGTCGTGAACATATGCCTCGTTTTCTAACCGGTTGGCATTTTATCTCACTGCCAAACTCCATCTAGAGGTCCAAGTCGGTGAGTAAAACAAGAAAACAAACAGAGAAGGAAAGGAAGAAAGAAAAACAGAAGCACAAAGAAAACAAGGTAAAAACTTACCTCTGTTCAGTTTGTGCTTATGCGTGTATGTGGGTGGGAAAGTGAAATGCATTAGTAAATGTAAAACCAATATTACCGTAGCAATGAATGAGTAAATAGCTAGCATTAGTAAATTGTTGAGTTGGAATCTATCAAACAAAAATACATAGGTTGTTGCTGTGTAGAAGTTGAACTGAAGCACGTATATATATATGTGTAAAGTCGAATGCATATATATAAAATGATGCAGGTTGAGACTGGTATGATTTGTGAGTGAACTAGTGCGAGGAGAATGTAAGATTATAGGGGAAACTATGGCAAATTTTACCTAGAAACTATGTCACTTGAGGCTGTAGCAATTGTATAAGAAGAAGGAATGAAACTGAAGTAGCAGCAGTAACTCGTTGGAACTGCAACAGAGGAGAAGGAAAAATTTGACAGTGAATGGTTTTGTTATCAGTTGAATGAGAGTTGATTTTGGTGATGGAGTAAGGTAGGTTAGATGCTAAATAGGCTGTAAAACATGCTAGGAACATAAGGGATAAAATGTGGAAGCAATGGGGAATCAATGAGACAAAGGAAGAAGAAGAACAGAGCGTGAGGAATTCCGTTTCGTAACAGCCCTGTGTTGGTCCGGGACTTAGGCCTTGTAATAGGTCCCGGACCACACCTTGTAAATTTACCGAGAGTTTGCAAATGCATTATGGTCCGGGACTTACCTCTGGTATAAGTCCCGGACCACTATCCAAAATTTACCGTGAGTTTACAATCTACTTCTGGTCCGGGACTCGCCCCTAGTACAAGGTCCCGGACCACTTGACAAAACATTCGAGAGTAAAGCTGTGTATGGTCCGGGACTTAGACCTGGACAAGGTCCCGGACCAACACCAAAATACACCCGTAAGTTATTTAAATGGGCTATAAGTTAGGGAAGTGAATGGGGATGAGTATATAAGATGAGTAGGACTTAAATAATGATGATTGAGGGTCATTAGAAGTAAAAACAAGCTAGAGTAAGAGTGAGAAGTAAGTAAAGAATGAGAATGAAATTGAATAAGTATGAATTAGTAAGTATGTAAAGTGAACGGTAATGTTAGTATAAGATATAGTAGTACCTAAGCAAAGATGTTTAAGGGTCATTAATGGTGTAAACAGGTATGAGGAGTAAATAAGGGAATTTCAAGTGAATAAACCTTAAGATAAACCGAACCAACGAAATAACGGGGTAAGTACGGGAGTAGTAATTCTTTATGTACCGTATGAGCATAGTATTAATGCCATGTTTGAAACATTATCAGTGGAACAATGTGAACCAAGGAACAGGGAACACACGGTAAAGCTAACCCCGGTGAAAGGTATGATTTTCTCATGCCCCGTATGCTAACCGAGTTACGTTGATTTTGTGCTGTATGCCGGCTAATCAAGACTAAAGCATGAAAATGATTTATTGCCTTCATTGTATGTCTTGATGTATGTTGTGTGAGCTAACCCTCCTTGATTGATTGTGTGGCTTCCTTTAGTGCGTAGTACGACTCATAGATGAGTCTTGTTGTGTAGTGACTCGTGGTAAGAGTCACGTTGTGAACTAACAGAACCGTAGAAACGCACTATACCAACAAACCCAAACCGGTAACACAAATCAAGGAACTCACTAGAACGTGAGAGAATGTACGGGAGTAGCAACCTCCCGATAATGTTAGGAGGACCGAAGTGAATAAACCACAAACAGTAAGTAGTGGAAGTGTATAAGTAACCCCTATTAAAGGAATCATTCTTGGTGTGAGATACGAACCATGAGAGTAGTAAGGAATGACGAGGGATCTTCATACCCCTTAGCAATTAGTCGACCCATTATGAGAGGACCCGACTGAAGTAAGTATTGTCCCGAACATGAGAGTATCCGATATGTCGGGGAAACCCTTAAACCTGAGGATGCTAGACGGTAGTAATTCCCTAAGCCAGTGGGGGTTATCGAGAGAGATACTTCTAGGCTAATCCGTGAGATTGTATTATACTCTGAGAGAAGAGTGCTGGGAATTTGAGTAGTCCAGTGAGAATGGACATTGAGCAATTGAGAAGCTAAGAGTATAGCCTCGTATTGTAGGCCCGGTGGCGAGCCTTGTGTATGGCTCGCCCGGTGGCCAAAGTAATGAGTATTGAGTATTGCGTATGTATGAGTAAAGTAATGAGTATTGAGTAAGAACGAGTACGAGTATGTAATGAGTAAGCACAGAGTATTGAGTATAGAGTACGTATGAGTAAGTATTGAGTGAGTGTATGAGTAAGTACTGAGTATTGAGTATAGAGTACGTATGAGTAAGTATTGAGTAATGAGTGCGTATGAGTAATACAGAGTATTGAGCGAGTATGTACAAGTATAGTAACGAGTATGGAAAAGAGTGTGTACGAGTAAGGGTATGAGCATGGAGTGAGGAGTACGTAAGAGTAAAGTAATGAGTAACAAGTAAGGAGCAGGTACGAGTAGAGTAATGAATATCGAACAACCCCGAAGTAGTAACGAGTAAGTAACTAATACGAACGTCAACTATCGAACTGTCTTCCTTAGTAGATATTGAACCTTGTATGTGAATGTAAGTATTGATGAATGTATTGTGTAGTATAGTATGTATGTATGCATGTAAATGAACTCCATGTATATTCGACCCAAAGTAGTCGATGTACCGCGGTTAGCACGCGGTATATGCGAATCATATTCAGCGTAAGCTGACCCCTCGGGGGACCGTTTTTAGTGTGCAGGTACCCGAAGCTGATCGTTCGAGAGAGTAGGACGGGGACTGCTACGTAAGCATGGGTAGTTGCATAGTAGGGATTGGTACTTGTAATGTAATGCGAATGTGGAAGCTTAAACTGTATCGGTAATTTAAGGATGTTAGTATACTCGGTATAGTTGTATTGGAGTTGTAATTGTATGGTTGAGTATGTAATGGGAAGTATTGTATTGTGTAGAGTACTCGGTATGTTCATTTCATCAGACCGGTAGTATGTAGTAGTGTAGCTAGCCTTGTTAGTCACGTGGGTGACTAGCGGCATTGTACACCCGCCGTTGAGTATGTATTATCCGCTGCGAAGGTAAGTAATTGTACAGTAATGACGGTATTAGCGGTAGGGGTGTTACAAAAAGTGGTATCAGAGCGAAGTATCGCTCTGATGGATGAAATACCGAGTTTAGGTAAATACCGAGTTAGGAAGTAGAGACTTAGGGCTATGGGTTGAGTGCTAGTGTGTGAGGACGCTAGATAGGAATTTCCAGTGTGATCTGGATACCTACAGTAACCATACCCGCCCTCCGCAACCCCCAGTATAAAGTTGGAACAATAACGCCAGAGAGATGGAAAGACCTCTCACACTCGGGTAAAACCCGATCTGGCAGTTGCAAAGTAAACCTTATTAGAAAAGAACCTGTCATACGGTAGAGTCCAAGAACTGGAAGTCCCGAGACGGTTCCCGTTGAATGACAAGACCGCACTTAATGGCGGAGGAATGAAGATCCTAAACACAAGGATAATGGAATTTATGGCACCATGGGGCGACATGCTTCGCAGTCGCGAGAACCATGCGTAGCCAGCAAGGAGAGAAGCAAGTCGTACAATGAAGCAGGAAAATGGAGTAGCAAGCCGAGACAAGAGAGTCTACGGACTGTAATCTTTGATGATACCAACAACGGTATACAAACCGACTAAGGAATTAGTCGAGGTTGGATTAATACCAAACCTACATGCCAAGAGGCAGTAATAACAGAACAACATAGTTCAGATACTGAAAGAAATCATAACACATACACCTATAGGACCGCAACCTGGTTCCTAAGGATAAGTCAAGTCTCGTTAACCACACTGAAGGTGTGAGACACCCGGATGGACGACAATCATGTCAAGTATACTGAGAAGCGACTCAGGAGATCGATCACCAAGATCAAAGATCAAAGGAAGATCTAATAAACCACCAAATATGGATGGAAACGATACCGTAACCGGTATACGTTAACGAAAAACAACCTACCCGCGCACTTGCCCAGGGCAAGTGCAGCAACTACAAGACGGTTGGAAGACTTTTAAAACCCCAAATACTTACTAAAGTACCACGAATGGAGCAAATATAGGATCACCAATCCTAAGTATCTAAATAATGAAACCTTGGAAGGCCTAACGGCCCGACCATTGTATTAAGAGTATACGGTCAGCAAGAAGCTGAACTTGGTCAGGACCTGAATCATGGCAACGCCATGAAGAATTTCTTTAACACCGAACTGTTATTTCAAAACCCAAATTTTTCTTTCAAAACCACAAACCTTCTTTAAAACTTGGATTTTTAAAACTGGATCGACGGAATTTCGGTGAGTATCATAATGATACAAGAGGAGTTGGCAATAGAATACTTCACCTAGGCGTGTGACGAACACTACTAGTGTACCCAAATACGGGATGTGGGACGACCGCACTCCGAAGGAGCTTGCGGGCCTGACATATAGTTAGGTAAGTGGTAACGTGCCAAGAAGGTACCCCACGTATGTATACATGTAGTGTACGAAACACGGGAAGTAGTCAACTCCGTTCTACGGACCATAAGTAAATTCAAAACATAACAGTTAGATACCTCAAACGAGCAAAGGAAACTCAGGTAAGCTTACAAGCTAAAGGAGTCAAGAACTCACTCTAGGAGGATAAAGAGTTAAAAGTGCAAGAAGCACAACAACTGAATAAAGACATTGGATATGTCCTGAAGATATTGAAGTAAAGTATGATAACTGGAAGGAATACCCAGTCTAAACACTGTAAGGCAAATGCCTAACATTAACACTTTAGTGTTCAATGAACGGGATAGAATTCCCAGAACAACTACCACAAACACACAGGGTGATGTTATAAGGTACCGGAAATACCATCCATCACCGAAGAGAATATCAAAACCGTTATAACATAAGGAAAAACACCAATGGTCTACCCTAGGAACGGGAGACTTTATAACCTCAACGGATAACTCAGATCCAGAACCGCAAGGTGGGATAACAAACTGAACATACTCATAATGTCAGCCAGATGCTACCATATAATCGGTACTACCCAGGAGCAATCCATAAAGGGTATCAAGTCAACACAGTTGAATGAGAATCGTGGTAAGGACACCACAATCGGAACGAACATCCGGTTAGAACACCGAAGGGATCCCACTTGACAGGGGATACCCCAAATTAATAAATGGTATCGACCAATACCAAGATACAAAAAGGGTCTCCAACAAACGGAAGCGTGATGCGACGATCTTATCATGGAGCCCAGTATCACCTCCAAGCCATCATATGGTATACGGAGAAGTAACCACTTTGGAACGGCTTATGATGAGCAGAGCTCTAGGCGATATGGCTAGTATGCCATGAAACTGTTACAATACACAATTCGACGGTTGCAAAACCCATTGTGAACCCTATGGAAAGCGGTCAAGGACTACACCAATAAAAGATTAATGACCAACGAGCAAGGATACCCCTCATAAATGTGAGACCGCGAGAGCGGTGAACACTTGGATCCCAAGAAGGGGATACCATCAGTAACTGCCGGGAAATATATCCCTTTCAGAACTACTAAGTAGTTAAGCTTGACATACAATTATTGCCAAGCAACGTAAAATAAGCTTCAACAGGAGCTGTTGACAACTAAGGAGTAACCGGTTCAATAAGAACTCGATATGTGGGAACATAAAGTATAAGTAAATGACGCTCAAGGAGCTCAGACGTATAAACACCAAACAATGATATAAATAGTGGAAATGCATGAGCTGAAGCTAGCACAGCGGATGCCATGTAAACCAATACTGCAGAATCAGTAAGAACATGGTGCGCAACAGGCGACCAATGTATGTGAATAATCACCCAATACTATGGAGTTGTTAATACAAGATGGTAGACAGACCGGGCAACAAGCCAGAAGTCTGCACCAAATGATGAAGCACCACCTGAAGGAGTAACGATCAGTCCTATTGCGATCTCATAAGAGAGTTACTGCCAAGGGTTCACGCCTCTGCACTCTGTAGGACTGAGTGTTTTGGTATTGCACTTGTGTAGTTAATGATCTAGTGGGATAGCTAGGAATATGGAAAATGTAAGTAGTAGTAAATTCTTCCTTTCACCAGTGAACATAGCATAAGCTAGCTAAGCAAAAGCTTAGGAACAAACCGTGCGGCCTAAGGCCAAAGAAGCACGAGGAGTGTGAAACACACGAACAATCACAAGATGTGAATTCCATTGGAATAAAAGTGAAAGGAGACTTAAGAAAGTCACAAGGACCGACGCATTGAAAATGCCAGGTCATACAAGTAAAGAACACTTGTAATGAACCAGAGAAACTGGTATAATTCAGAAGCCACTAACAGTAGAGGAAGCACTACAACTAAGTAGTGCTTAACCTCAACCGACAATAAGTCGGAGGAACAAGTGAAATGATCACTAAACCACAACAGTATGTATAAGATTGCCAGAGAGCTGGTTATGAACCTAAAACTCATTGAGTTGTGCACGGTAAAAGAACACCACACTTGATCAATAAACCTTATTCCCACAATAAGAGGGATAAAAAGGTGATGTGTAACACATTAAAGGTAACGAGAAGGGCGAATAACCCAAGTTATCAGGGTCGCGCAGCAGAAGCTAGTGGGCCCATAATCCTAAGGGAAATACAGCTAGTGAATAAATGGTTAATCGCCAATGCCTTAAAGCCATTTAGGCTAGAACCGAACACGGTTAAGAGTTGAATAACTCCAATGAACATTCTTGATGCGGGGACTACCAGTAACACGGTTAAGACCCTTTGATCAAGGAACATTGTGTAATAGACCGCATGGAAGCTGAACCACTCCATGACGGCTGAATGCCTTCGACCAATGTCCAGTGTTGACACATGGTAGATTACGTGGGCGTAATCCCTTTTAAGGGGGGTAGAGCGAAAACCGCGAAATGTATGTTTTACGTGATAGGTGCGTAAACTACAATGCGCATAGCGCAAGAGAATTCGTTTTGATGGTTGATACTTATGTTACATAAACATTCGTATTCACTCATCGTGTAATTGTAGTTATTGGAGAAATAAGAATAGAAAGGAGTAGAGAAACTCCAGGGGAATGAGAACCCCATTGGTAATAGTATGAGGAATGAGTATGTATGGGAGACGTGAGGAGTATAAATCGGTATGGAACCGATGTATGTAATGAGTAAATCGGTATGAAACCGATGTATTTATGAGTATAAATTGAGTATAGTAAATTAATGGGATATTACCCATGAATTTCTTAAGTATAGTGGAGATGATGTAGTAACATTGGATGATGATTAGTAAGTAAGTAAGTGAATCATATGAATTGGAAAATGTATGTGTATGATTATGAGTAGCAAGATTAAAAGATAGAAAAGAAATAATGTTTGACGAGCTGTCTGTTTGTATTGAGGTGGGAAGTGGAACTTGATTTGCTAGCGATCAAGGGAAGCCGAACACAAATTGGGGTGGAAGGATAATTCAACACCAATGCTGATCACATTGTGGTTGAAGGACTCTGGAAGCTCCCTTAAGTGGTCACAACAATGACACTAGTAATAGGTATAATCATCATAAATGGTATTCGGGAGATGTATGCAAGTTTTCAAAATGAATTTCCAAAACTAATTTGGTACAATGTTTTCTTCAAACTTGAGAATGAGGATCGGTTTTGAAACCGCTCCCACGGGCGCTAGTGGACCCTCCATGCCTAGGCACGGGTATCCGGTCGAAACCATAGGAGGTGAAGCTAGTTTTGAGTCTGTGGAAGTGTAGAGTAGTTTGAAACCACTACACCGTTCATGCGGACAGTGTGTGTTTTGTATTTTTCCAAAGGCACTGGGGCGGCGTAGTCCCGAGTAAGTATGAGTAAAGTATGAGTAAGTAAGTATGAGTAAGTGCCTGAGGATCTCTATATGTGCAAATGAATTTGATCAGAACCAAAGGACCGTAGAGCCAGAAAGCGTAAGTGCTCAAGTCATGACGGCCGTGAACCAGAAAGCGTAAGTGTTCAAACGTGACCGGTACCTGAGGGATCACTCTCCATTGGGGGAGGATTGTACCTAATTGTCTGCGGATGGACCCCTTGGAGAGGAGTAAAACGGATATTTTTGATTGCTATGCATGCAGTGACATGCTGTTTGGATGCGTAGTATGCATCATGTCAGACATTTGGAGTTTGACAAATTATATGCAGAGGTTATAACCTTAGCATAGAGTATTTATAAGTAACAGTATTAGATTCACCAACTTTGAGGGCAAAGTTCTTTAAGGGGGGTAGATTGAAATACCCCGAACTTAAATATGGTGATTAAATTATTCTAATATGGTATTTATGGGCCTAATAGCGCCTAAGTAATTTTGGTAAGAAAATAAATCCAAAGAAATGAGTAAACGCTTTAAAAACGAAAAACGTTACAATAAGCGTTATATAACCATAGGAGGTACGAGACCTCGGTTAGAGTATTATAAGGATTCTAAGGCTTATTCATGCCTAATAGATGGGAATAATTCCCGAAGAAAACGGATCCAAAACGGATTAAAAACACAAACGAATCCTAAAACGCGCTTTTCGAGGAAACCGAGAAAACGCGATATTAACCGGGTTAAATAGACCCGTAATAATTATAAGTAATTAAATAGTCATTAATAAATATTAATGAAGGTCTAGAACCAATAAAATTAATTAAACGAGAAAATTCCGGAAAACGGGTACCGGTGAGTGAATAGTGCAAAAACGGGTAATTGTGGGGTGTAAACTGTAATAAGCACAAACTAATGTGTCCAATTTGTAAATAAAATTTTAAAACCCACATGGGCTGTGTGTGTCCGATTTTGGCCCTCACACCCCTTTATTCCTTCTTATGACAAAAGACAAACAAATAAAAATCAAAAGTAACTATTTACCCCACACTCTCTCTCTCCCATTCTCATTTCCTCTTCTCACGTGTAGCAACCCTCTCTTTTCTCTGAAATTTTCCTTCCCCTTCTCCAAGCAAGCGGCAGCCATGGGGCTTGAGAAACCAACACAAATATTCACTTCTCTCCTCTCGTAAACCCCTCAAATCTCTTCCGAATCTCACAAAAATAACACCGTTGGAATCTCCTCATTTAGGAGAGTAATCTCCACCTTCCAAAAATTTAAAACAAGCAACTTTAAATTTCTGGGTATGAGCGTTCGAAGGCTGGACAGCACCGGTTGAAGCTCCATTTCTTTCCACATAAATCCTAAGGTAAAGAAAGGACCAAACTCTTCTTTGGATTCCATCTTTTCCATTTTCTCTGATGCAAAACCAAAACATCGTGAACATATGCCTCGTTTTCTAACCGGTTGGCATTTTATCTCACTGCCAAACTCATCTAGAGGTCCAAGTCGGTGAGTAAAACAAAAACAAACAGAGAAGGAAAGGAAGAAAGAAAAACAAGCACAAAGAAAACAAGGTAAAAACTTACCTCTGTTCAGTTTGTGCTTATGCGTGTATGTGGGTGGGAAAGTGAATGCATTAGTAAATGTAAAACCAATATTACCGTAGCAATGAAATGAGTAAATAGCTAGCATTAGTAAATTGTTGAGTGGAATCTATCAAACAAATACATAGTTTTGCTGTGTAAGTTGAACTGAAGCACGTATATATATATGTGTAAAGTCGAATGCATATATAAAAATGATGCAGGTTGAGACTGGTATGATTTGTGAGTGAACTAGTGCGAGGAGAATTAAGATTATAGGGGAACTATGGGCAAATTTTACCTAGAAACTATGTCACTTGAGCTGTAGCAATTGTATAAGAAGAAGGAAATGAAACTGAAGTAGGCAGCAGTAACTCGTTGGAACTGCAACAGAGGAGAAGGAAAATTTGACAGTGAATGGTTTTTGTTATCAGTTGAATGAGAGAGTTGATTTTGGTGATGAGTAAGGTAGGTTAGATCTAATAGGCTGTAAAACATGCTAGGAACATAGGGATCAAAATGTGGAAGCAATGGGGGAATCAATGAGAACAAAGGAAGAAGAAGAACAGAGCGTGAGGAATTCCGTTTCGTAACAGCCCTGTGTTGGTCCGGGACTTAGGCCTTGTAATAGTCCCGGACCACACCTTTAAATTTACCGAGAGTTTGGAATGCATTATGGTCCGGGACTTACCTCTGGTATAAGTCCCGGACCACTATCCAAAATTACCGTAGTTTACAATCTACTTCTGTCCGGGACTCGCCCCTAGTACAAGGTCCCGGACCCACTACAAAACATTCGAGAGTAAAGCTGTGTAGGTCCGGACTTAGGACCTTGACAAGGTCCGGACCCACCAAAATACACCCGTAAGTTATTTAAATGGGCTATAAGTTAGGGAAGTGAATGGGGATGAGTATATAAGAGGAGTAGGACTTAAATAATGATGATTGAGGGTCATTAGAAGTAAAAACAGCTAGAGTAAGAAGAGAATAGTAAAGATGAGAATGAAATTTAAGTAATTAGTAAGTATTAAAGTGAACGGTAATGTTAGTATAAGATAAGTAGTACCTAAGCAAAGATTTTAAAGGTCATTAATGGTGTAAACAGATATGAAGGAGTAAATAAGGGAATTTCAAGTGAATAAACCTTAATATAACCGAACCAACGAAAAACGGTAAGTACGTACAGTAATTCTTTATGTACCGTATGAGCATAGTATTAATGCCATGTTTTGAAACATTATCATGAACAATTGAACCAAGGAACAAGGGAACACACGGTAAAACTAACCCCGGTGAAAGGTATGATTTTCTCATGCCCCGTATGCTAACCGATTACGTTGATTTGTGTGTGCTGTATGCCGGCTAATCAAGACTAAAGCATGAAAATGAATTTATTGCCTTCATTGTATGTCTTGATGTATGTTGTGTATGAAGCTAACCCTCCTTGATGATTGTGTGGCTCCTTTAGTGCGTAGTACGACTCATAGATGAGTCTTGTTGTGTAGTGACTCGTGTAGAGTCACGTTTGTGAAACTAACAAACCGTAGAAACGCACTATACCAACAAAACCCATAACCGGTAACACAAATCAAGGAACTCACTAGAACGTAGAGAAGTACGGGAGTAGCAACCTCCCGATAATGTTAGGAGGACCGAATGAATAAACCAAAACAGTACAGTAAGTAGTGGAAGTGTATAAGTAACCCCTATTAAGGAATCATTCTTGGTGTGAGATCGAACCATGAGAGTAGTAAGTAAATGACGAGGGATCTTCATAACCCCTTAGCATAGTCGACCCATTATGAGAGGACCCGACTGAAGTAAGTATTGTCCCGCAATGAGAGTATCCGATATGCGGGGAACCCCTTAAACCTGAGGATGCTAGACGGTAGTAATTCCCTAAGCCAGTGGGGGTTTATCGAGAGATATACTCTAGGCTAATCCGTGAGATTGTATTATACTCTGAGAGAAGTGCTGGGAATTTGAGTAGTCCAGTGAGAATGGACATTGAGCAAATTGAGAAGCTAAGAGTAGAGCCTCGTATTGTAGGCCCGGTGGCGAGCCTTGTGTATGGCCCCGCCCGGTGGCCAAAGTAAGAGTATTGAGTATTGCGTATGTATGAGTAAAGTAATGAGTATTGAGTAAGAACGAGTACGAGTATGTAATGAGTAAGCACAGAGTATTGAGTATAGAGTACGTATGAGTAAGTATTGAGTAATGAGTGTGTATGAGTAAGCACAGAGTATTGAGTATAGAGTACGTATGGGTAAGTATTGAGTAATGAGTGTGTATGAGTAAATACAGAGTATTGAGCCGCGAGTATGTACAAGTATAGTAATGAGTATGGAACAAAGAGTGTGTACAAGTAAGGGTATGAGCATGGAGTGAGGAGTACGTAAGAGTAAAGTAATGAGTAACAAGTAAGGAGCAGGTACGAGTAGAGTAATGAATATCAAACAACCCCGAAGTAGAACGAGTAAGTAACTAATACGAACAGTCAACTATCGAACTGTCTTCCTTAGTAGATATTGAATTTTGTATGTGAATGTAAGTAATGATGAATGTATTGTGTAGTAATAGTATGTATGTATGCATGTAAAATGAACTCCATGTATATTCGACCCAAAGTAGTCGATGTACCGCGGATAGCACGCGGTATATGCGAAAATCATATTCAGCGTAAGCTGACCCCTTCGGGGGACCGTTTTTAGTGTGCAGGTACCCGAAGCTGATCATCGTTCGAGAGAGTAGGACGGGGACTGCTACGTAAGCATGGGTAGTTGCATAGTAGGGATTGGCACTTGTAATGTAATGCGAATGTGGAAGCTTAAACTGTATCGGTAATTTAAGGATGTTAGTATACTCGGTATAGTTTCGTATTGGAGTTGTAATGTATTATGGTGAGTATGTAATGGGAAGTATTGTATTGTGTAGAGTACTCGGTATGTTCATTTCATCAGACCGGTAGTATGTAGTAGTGGCTAGCCTTGTTAGTCACGTGGGTGACTAGCGGCATTGTACACCCGCCGTTGAGTATGTATTATCCGCTGCGAAGGTAAGTAATTGTACAGTAATGACGGTATTAGCGGTAGGGGTGTTACAAAAAGTGGTATCAGAGCGAAGTATCGCTCTGATGGATGAAATACCGAGTTTAGGTAAATACCGAGTTAGGAAGTAGAGACTTAGGGCTATGGGTTGAGTGCTAGTGTGTGAGGACGCTAGATAGGAACTTCCAGTGTGATCTGGATACCTACAGTAACCATACCCGCCCTCCGCAACCCCTATAAAGTTGGAACAATAACGCCAGAGAGATGGAAAGACCTCTCACACTCGGGTAAAACCCGATCTGGTAGTTGCAAGAGTAAACCTTATTAGAAAAGAACCTGTCATACGGTAGAGTCCAAGAACTGGAAGTCCCGAAGACGGTTCCCGTTGAAAGACAAGGACCACAATTAAAGGCGAAGGAATGAAGATCCTAAACAAGGATAATGGAATTTATGGCACCATGGGGCGACATGCTTCGCAGTCGCGAGAACCATGCGTAGCCAGCAAGGAGAAACAAGTCGTACAATGAAGCAGGAAAATGGAGTAGCAAGCCGAGACAAGAGAGTCTACGGACTGTAATCTTTGATGATACCAACAACGGTATACAAACCGACTAAGGAGTTAGTCGAGGTTGGATTAATACCAAACCTACATGCCAAGAGGCTGTAATAACCGAACAACATAGTTCAGATAACTATGAAAGAAATCATAACACATACACCTATAGGACCAACCTGGTTCCTAAGGATAAGTCAAGTCTCGTTAACCACACTGAAGGTGTGAGACACCCGGATGGACGACAATCATGTCAAGTATACTGAGAAGCGACTCAGGAGATCGATCACCAAGATCAAAGATCAAAGGAAGACCTAATAAAACCACCAAATATGGATGGAAACGATACCGTAACCGGTATACGTTAACCGAAAAACAACCTACCCGCGCACTTGCCCAGGGCAAGTGCAGCAACTACAAGACGGTTGGAAGACTTTTAACAACCCGCAAATACTTACTAAAGTACCATGACGAAATGGAGCAAATATAGGATCACCAATCCTAAGTATAAATAATGAAACCTTGGAAGGCCTAACAGCCCGACCATTGTATTAAGAGTATACCGGTCAGCAAGAAGCTGAACCTGGTCAGGACCTGAATCATGGCAACGCCATGAAGAATTTCTTTAACACCGAACTGTTATTTCAAAACCCAAATTTTTCTTTCAAAACCACAAACCCTTCTTTAAAACTTGGATTTTTAAAACTGGATCGACGGAATTTCGGTGAGTATCATAGATGATACAAGAGGAGTTGGCAATAGAATACTTCACCTAGGCGTGTGACGAACACTACTAGTGTACCCAAATACGGGATGTGGGACGACCGCACTCCGAAGGAGCTTGCGGGCCTGACAGATAGTTAGGTAAGTGGTAACGTGCCAAGAAGGTACCCCACGTATGTATACATGTAGTGTACGAAACACGGGAAGTAGTCAACTCCGTTCTACGGACCATAAGTAAATTCAAAACATAACAGTTAGATACCTCAAACGAGCAAAGGAAACTCAGGTAAGCTTACAAGCTAAAGGAGTCAAGAACTCACTCTAGGAGGATAATTAAGTTAAAAGTGCAAGAAGCACAACAACTGAATAAAGACATTGGATATGTCCTGAAGATATTGAAGTAAAGTATGATAACTGGAAGGAATACCCAGTCTAAACACTGTAAGGCAAATGCCTAACATTAACACTTTAGTGTTCAATGAACGGGATAGAATTCCCAGAACAACTACCACAAACACACAGGGTGATGTTATAAGGTACCGGAAATACCATCCATCACCGAAGAATATCAAACCGTTATAACATAAGGAAAAACACCAATGGTCTACCCTAGGAACGGGAGACTTTATAACCTCAACGGATAACTCAGATCCAGAACCGCAAGGTGGGATAACAAACTGAACATACTCATAATGTCAGCCAGATGCTACCATATAATCGTACTACCCAGGAGCAATCCATAAAGGGTATCAAGTCAACACAGTTGAACGAGATATCGTGGTAAGGACACCACAATCGGAACGAACATCGGTTAGAACACCGAAGGGATCCCACTTGACAGGGGATACCCCAAATTAATAAATGGTATCGACCAATACCAAGATACAAAAAGGGTCTCCAACAAACGGAAGCGTGATGCGACGATCTTATCATGGAGCCCAGTATCACCTCCAAGCCATCATATGGTATACGGAGAAGTAACCACTTTGGAACGGCTTATGATGAGCAGAGCTCTAGGCGATATGGCTAGTATGCCATGAAACTGTTACAATACACAATTCGACGGTTGCAAAACCCATTGTGAACCCTATGGAAAGCGGTCAAGGACTACACCAATAAAAGATTAATGACCAACGAGCAAGGATACCCCTCATAAATGTGAGACCGCGAGAGCGGTGAACACTTGGATCCCAAGAAGGGGATACCATCAGTAACTGCCGGGAAATATATCCCTTTCAGAACTACTAATGTAGTTAAGCTTGAACATACAATTATTGCCAAGCAACGTAAAATAAGCTTCAACAGGAGCTGTTGACAACTAAGGAGTAACCGGTTCAATAAGAACTCGATATGTGGGAACATAAAGTATAAGTAAATGACGCTCAAGGAGCTCAGACGTATAAACAAACCAATGATATAAATAGTGGAAATGCATGAGCTGAAGCTAGCACAGCGGATGCCATGTAAACCAATACTGCAGAATCAGTAAGAACATGGTGCGCAACAGGCGACCAATGTATGTGAATAATCACCCAATACTATGGAGTTGTTAATACAAGATGGTAGACAGACCGGCAACAAGCCAGAAGTCTGCACCAAATGATGAAGCACCACCTGAAGGAGTAACGATCAGTCCTATTGCGATCTCATAAGAGAGTTACTGCCAAGGGTTCACGCCTCTGCACTCTGTAGGACTGAGTGTTTTGGTATTGCACTTGTGTAGTTAATGATCTAGTGGGATAGCTGGGAATATGGAAAATGTAAGTAGTAGTAAATTCTTCCTTTCACCAGTGAACATAGCATAAGCTAGCTAAGCAAAAGCTTAGGAACAAACCGTGCGGCCTAAGGCCAAAGAAGCACGAGTGTGAAACACACGAACAATCACAAGATGTGAATTCCATTGGAATAAAGTGAAAGGAGACTTAAGAAAGTCACAAGGACCGACGCATCAAAAATGCCAGGTCATACAAATAAAGAACACTTACTGAACTAGAGAAACTGGTATAATTCAGAAGCTACTATCATAGAGGAAGCACTACAACTAAGTAGTGGCTTAACCTCAACCGACAATAAGTCGGAGGAACAAGTGAGATCACTACAAACCCAACAGTATGTATATAATTCCAGAGAGCTGGTTATGAACCTAAAACTCATTGAGTTATGCACGGTAAAAGAACACCACACTTGATCAATGAACCTTATTCCCACAATAAGAGGGATAAAAAGGTGATGTGTAACACATTAAAGGTAACGAGAAGGGCGAATAACCCAAGTTATCAGGGTCGCGCAGCAGAAGCTAGTGGGCCCATAATCCTAAGGGAAATACAGCTAGTGAATAAATGGTTAATCGCCAATGCCTTAAAGCCATTTAGGCTAGAACCGAACACGGTTAAGAGTTGAATAACTCCAATGAACATTCTTGATGCGGGGACTACCAGTAACACGGTTAAGACCCTTTGATCAAGGAACATTGTGTAATAGACCGCATGGAAGCTGAACCACTCCATGACGGCTGAATGCCTTCGACCAATGTCCAGTGTTGACACATGGTAGATTACGTGGGCGTAATCCCTTTTAAGGGGGGTAGAGCGAAAACCGCGAAATGTATGTTTTACGTGATAGGTGCGTAAACTACAATGCGCATAGCGCAAGAGAATTCGTTTTGATGGTTGATACTTATGTTACATAAACATTCGTATTCACTCATCGTGTAATTGTAGTTATTGGAGAAATAAGAATAAGAAAGGAGTAGAGAAACTCCAGGGGAATGAGAACCCCATTGGTAATAGTATGAGGAATGAGTATGTATGGGAGACGGAGGAGTATAAATCGGTATGGAACCGATGTATGTAATGAGTATAAATCGGTATGAAACCGATGTATGTTATGAGTATAAATTGAGTATAGTAAATTAATGGGATATTACCCATGAATTTCTTAAGTATAGTAGTTGGAGATGATGTAGTAACATTGGATGAGACGATTAGTAAGTAAGCAAGTGAATCATATGAATTGGAAAATGTATGTGTATGATTATGAGTAGCAAAATTAAAAGATAGAAAAAAATAATGTTTGACGAGCTGTCTGTTTGTATTGAGGTGGGAAGTGGAACTTGATTTGCTAGCGATCAAGGGAAGCCGAACACAAATTGGGGTGGAAGGATAATTCAACACCAATGCTGATCACATTGTGGTTGAAGGACTCTGGAAGCTCCCTTAAGTGGTCACAACAATGACACTAGTAATAGGTATAATCATCATAAATGGTATTCGGGAGATGTATGCAAGTTTTCAAAATGAATTTCCAAAACTAATTTGGTACAATGTTTTCTTCAAACTTGAGAATGAGGATCGGTTTTGAAACCGCTCCCACGGGCGCTAGTGGACCCTCCATGCCTAGGCACGGGTATCCGGTCGAAACCATAGGAGGTGAAGCTAGTTTTGAGTCTGTGGAAGTGTAGAGTAGTTTGAAACCACTACACCGTTCATGCGGTGACAGTGTGTGTTTTGTATTTTTCCAAAGGCACTGGGGCGGCGTAGTCCCGAGTAAGTATGAGTAAAGTATGAGTAAGTAAGTATGAGTAAGTGCCTGAGGATCTCTATATGTGCAAATGAATTTGATCAGAACCAAAGGACCGTAGAGCCAGAAAGCGTAAGTGCTCAAGTCATGACGGCCGTGAACCAGAAAGCGTAAGTGTTCAAACGTGACCGGTACCTGAGGGATCACTCTCCATTGGGGGAGGATTGTACCTAATTGTCTGCGGATGGACCCCCTTGGAGAGGAGTAAAACGGATATTTTTGATTGCTATGCATGCAGTGACATGCTGTTTGGATGCGTAGTATGCATCATGTCAGACATTTGGAGTTTGACAAATTATATGCAGAGGTTATAACCTTAGCATAGAGTATTTATAAGTAACAGTATTAGATTCACCAACTTTGAGGGCAAAGTTCTTTAAGGGGGGTAGATTGAAATACCCCGAACTTAAATATGGTGATTAAATTATTCTAATATGGTATTTATGGGCCTAATAGCGCCTAAGTAATTTTGGTAAGAAAATAAATCCAAAGAAATGAGTAAACGCTTTAAAAACGAAAAACGTTACAATAAGCGTTATATAACCATAGGAGGTACGAGACCTCGGTTAGAGTATTATAAGGATTCCTAAGGCTTATTAAGCCTAATTAGTATATGGGAATAATTCCCGAAGAAAACGATCCTAAAACGGATTAAAAACACAAACGAATCCTAAAACGCGCTTTTCGAGGAAACCGAGAAAACGCGATATTAACGGGTTAAATAGACCCGTAATAATTATAAGTAATTAAATAGTCATTAATAAATATTAATGAAGGTCTAGAACCAATAAAATTAATTAAACGAGAAAATTCCGGAAAACGGGTACCGGTGAGTGAATAGTGCAAAAACGGGTAATTTGGGGTGTAAACTGTAATAAGCACAAACTAATGTGTTCAATATTGTGAATAAAATTTTAAAACCCACATGGGCTGTGTGAGTGTGTCCGATTTTGAGCACCATTCACACCCCTTTAATTCCCTTCTTATGAGCAAAAGGACAAACAAATAAAAATCAAAAGTAACTACTTTTATTACCCCACAAACTCTCTCTCTCCCATTCTCATTTCCTCTTCTCACGTGTAGCAACCCTCTCTTTTCTCTGAAATTTTCCTTCCCCTTCTCCAAGCAAGCGGCAGCCATGGGGGCTTGAGAAACCAACACAAATATTCACTTCTCTCCTCTCGTAAACCCCTCAAATCTCTTCCGAATCTCACAAAAATAACACCGTTGGAATCTCCTCATTTAGGAGAGTAATCTCCACCTTCCAAAAATTTAAAACAAGCAACTTTAAATTTCTGGGTATGAGCGTTCGAAGGCTGGACAGCACCGGTTGAAGCTCCATTTTCTTTCCACATAAATCCTAAGGTAAAGAAAGGACCAAACTCTTCTTTGGATTTCATCTTTTCCATTTTCTCTGATGCAAAACCAAAACAGTCGTGAACATATGCCTCGTTTTCTAACCGGTTGGCATTTTATCTCACTGCCAAACTCCATCTAGAGGTCCAAGTCGGTGAGTAAAACAAGAAACAAACAGAGAAGGAAAGGAAGAAAGAAAAACAGACACAAAGAAAACAAGGTAAAAACTTACCTCTGTTCAGTTTGTGCTTATGCGTGTATGTGGGTGGGAAAGTGAAATGCATTAGTAAATGTAAAACCAATATTACCGTAGCAATGAAATGAGTAAATAGCTAGCATTAGTAAATTGTTGAGTTGGAATCTATCAAACAAAAATACATAGGCTGTTGCTGTGTAGAAGTTGAACTGAAGCACGTATATATATATGTGTAAAGTCGAATGCATATATATAAAATGATGCAGGTTGAGACTGGTATGATTTGTGAGTGAACTAGTGCGAGGAGAATGTAAGATTATAGGGGAAACTATGGCAAATTTTACCTAGAAACTATGTCACTTGAGGCTGTAGCAATTGTATAAGAAGAAGGAAATGAAACTGAAGTAGCAGCAGTAACTCGTTGGAACTGCAACAGAGGAGAAGGAAAATTTGACAGTGAATGGTTTTGTTATCAGTTGAATGAGAGAGTTGATTTTGGTGATGGAGTAAGGTAGGTTAGATGCTAAATAGGCTGTAAAACATGCTAGGAACATGAGGGATAAAATGTGGAAGCAATGGGGAATCAATGAGACAAAGGAAGAAGAAGAACGAGCGTGAGGAATTCCGTTTCGTAACAGCCCTGTGTTGGTCCGGGACTTAGGCCTTGTAATAG
The DNA here is from genome assembly GCA_023374045.1 of Limonium bicolor. Taxonomy (NCBI): domain Eukaryota; kingdom Viridiplantae; phylum Streptophyta; class Magnoliopsida; order Caryophyllales; family Plumbaginaceae; genus Limonium; species Limonium bicolor. The sequence continues at coordinate 95,648,544 of CM041782.1, forward strand.
GTCCCGGACCACACCTTGTAAATTTACCGAGAGTTTGCAAATGCATTATGGTCCGGGACTTACCTCTGGTATAAGTCCCGGACCACTATCCAAAATTTACCGTGAGTTTACAATCTACTTCTGGTCCGGGACTCGCCCCTAGTACAAGGTCCCGGACCACTTGACAAAACATTCGAGAGTAAAGCTGTGTATGGTCCGGGACTTAGGACCTGGACAAGGTCCCGGACCAACACCAAAATACACCCGTAAGTTATTTAAATGGGCTATAAGTTAGGGAAGTGAATGGGGATGAGTATATAAGATGAGTAGGACTTAAATAATGATGATTGAGGGTCATTAGAAGTAAAAACAAGCTAGAGTAAGAGTGAGAAGTAAGTAAAGAATGAGAATGAATTGAATAAGTATGAATTAGTAAGTATGTAAAGTGAACGGTAATGTTAGTATAAGATAAGTAGTACCTAAGCAAAGATGTTTAAGGGTCATTAATGGTGTAAACAGGTATGAGGAGTAAATAAGGGAATTTCAAGTGAATAAACCTTAAGATAAACCGAACCAACGAAATAACGGGGTAAGTACGGGAGTAGTAATTCTTTATGTACCGTATGAGCATAGTATTAATGCCATGTTTGAAACATTATCAGTGGAACAATGTGAACCAAGGAACAAGGGAACACACGGTAAGTAACCCTAACCCCGGTGAAAGGTATGATTTTCTCATGCCCCGTATGCTAACCGAGTTACGTTGATTTGTGTGCTGTATGCCGGCTAATCAAGACTAAAGCATGAAAATGATTTATTGCCTTCATTGTATGTCTTGATGTATGTTGTGTGAGCTAACCCTCCTTGATTGATTGTGTGGCTTCCTTTAGTGCGTAGTACGACTCATAGATGAGTCTTGTTGTGTAGTGACTCGTGGTAAGAGTCACGTTGTGAACTAACAGAACCGTAGAAACGCACTATACCAACAAACCCATAACCGGTAACACAAATCAAGGAACTCACTAGAACGTGAGAGAATGTACGGGAGTAGCAACCTCCCGATAATGTTAGGAGGACCGAAGTGAATAAACCACAAACAGTAAGTAGTGGAAGTGTATAAGTAACCCCTATTAAAGGAATCATTCTTGGTGTGAGATACGAACCATGAGAGTAGTAAGGAATGACGAGGGATCTTCATACCCCTTAGCAATTAGTCGACCCATTATGAGAGGACCCGACTGAAGTAAGTATTGTCCCGAACATGAGAGTATCCGATATGTCGGGGAAACCCTTAAACCTGAGGATGCTAGACGGTAGTAATTCCCTAAGCCAGTGGGGGTTATCGAGAGAGATACTTCTAGGCTAATCCGTGAGATTGTATTATACTCTGAGAGAAGAGTGCTGGGAATTTGAGTAGTCCAGTGAGAATGGACATTGAGCAATTGAGAAGCTAAGAGTATAGCCTCGTATTGTAGGCCCGGTGGCGAGCCTTGTGTATGGCTCCGCCCGGTGGCCAAAGTAATGAGTATTGAGTATTGCGTATGTATGAGTAAAGTAATGAGTATTGAGTAAGAACGAGTACGAGTATGTAATGAGTAAGCACAGAGTATTGAGTATAGAGTACGTATGAGTAAGTATTGAGTAATGAGTGTGTATGAGTAAGCACAGAGTATTGAGTATAGAGTACGTATGGGTAAGTATTGAGTAATGAGTGTGTATGAGTAAATACAGAGTATTGAGCCGCGAGTATGTACAAGTATAGTAATGAGTATGGAACAAAGAGTGTGTACAAGTAAGGGTATGAGCATGGAGTGAGGAGTACGTAAGAGTAAAGTAATGAGTAACAAGTAAGGAGCAGGTACGAGTAGAGTAATGAATATCAAACAACCCCGAAGTAGTAACGAGTAAGTAACTAATACGAACAGTCAACTATCGAACTGTCTTCCTTAGTAGATATTGAATTTTGTATGTGAATGTAAGTAATGATGAATGTATTGTGTAGTAATAGTATGTATGTATGCATGTAAAATGAACTCCATGTATATTCGACCCAAAGTAGTCGATGTACCGCGGATAGCACGCGGTATATGCGAAAATCATATTCAGCGTAAGCTGACCCCTTCGGGGGACCGTTTTTAGTGTGCAGGTACCCGAAGCTGATCATCGTTCGAGAGAGTAGGACGGGGACTGCTACGTAAGCATGGGTAGTTGCATAGTAGGGATTGGCACTTGTAATGTAATGCGAATGTGGAAGCTTAAACTGTATCGGTAATTTAAGGATGTTAGTATACTCGGTATAGTTTCGTATTGGAGTTGTAATTGTATTATGGTTGAGTATGTAATGGGAAGTATTGTATTGTGTAGAGTACTCGGTATGTTCATTTCATCAGACCGGTAGTATGTAGTAGTGCAGCTAGCCTTGTTAGTCACGTGGGTGACTAGCGGCATTGTACACCCGCCGTTGAGTATGTATTATCCGCTGCGAAGGTAAGTAATCGTACAGTAATGACGGTATCAGCGGTAGGGGTGTTACAATATAAGTACGACTATATATTATATCATGTGATTCAATTTTTTTTTGTAACGCAGTTATGCGGCGTTATTGTCACTTATTTACAACGTTACGATATATACATGACTATATATTATATCGTGTTATTATATACCCTTTTTTTTGTAACGAAGTTATGTGACGACATTGTTACTTATTCACTACGTTACAATATCGTAATGTTACGTACGTGTATTTTCGTATTTGTACATATATATATATATATCTACTAGATTTAATTGCTCGTACGTTATTTTATTAGTTGTATTAAAACGCGTTATGATTTTATGCGTTTAATATTTAGGGGTATTTCAATTCACCATAGAAGGAATCAAATCTTTCTCATTGAAAGATTTTTTTTATATGCTACTAAAAGGCAATATTCAAATCATTCATATTTACAATGGCCAGCTCTTCATTGTGTCTCGTTTCGTTTTTTTGGCATCATAAAGGGCCTATAACAGATTAAACATATTAGAGAGTTTTGTAGAAGACCAAGATGAAACAACGTTGCGAGTCCAGTTTTGGATTGCTCCACCCAAGTCCTTGAGCAGTAGTCTCATACCGTCCAACATTCAAAGAATTAGTGTGGATAGTATCAATTTTCCCACATAGGGTGCACAGAGGAGACTCCCCAACTCTTCTAGCCAAGTTAGCTATCGCTGTGATGTGCCCTTTAAGGAACTTCCAACCCAAAAGTCTGATGCTAGTTGGAGTTATTTTTGGATGGGCTCGCTCTAGGGTGTTCCAAGCCAGATTGACGATGAAGCAACTTTGGAGTCCTGCTCTTGTACAAGTAGTAGGTAGCCTAATTTCACCAAGTAGTCTCCATGTTCCTCAAAGTTTCACCACCAAATATCATCCTCTTTCCATCTGAACTTAGTAGAATGAACGTCCTGAGTGTCAATTGGAAGAAAAGTCTAATTCAGGAGATGCGTATTCCACTATCAAGACTTTAGGTCAAATAACTGGTTAATATATGTGATATTTGTCCCCTGGGGGTGGGATTAAGGGGGTAGGGATACGATTTTCTGTTAGTCAATTTTGTAGTTCAAGGATTAATCGATGTTTGTGTTCCCACATTTTGAGATGTGCCCTTTTTTATTGCATGATGTCCTAATAATATTGATTTCTAAATAGTACTATCCCTCTTGGATGGAGTAGCATCCCATATGCTTCTTATCAAGGAAATAAAAAGCCGTTAGAGACCTGAAACTAGGGATAAAGTGTTGGTCAGAATAAGCGAGACTTGTTTCTCTAGTAGAGCAAGGTTAACATGGAT